>CAJQUW010000478.1:0-232851 GCA_907163375.1 Prostheceraeus crozeri | reverse complement strand
TGTTGAGATAGGATTTCCCTTGGAGATACGAGAGCTCTCATTGGACGAAGAGAGACGAATCGTGTGTGCGCTTACGCCCGGTTGTCTGACGCTGTATGTCGATGACACACCTCTTACGAGCATGCGAATAAAGTGTTCTGCTTACTGTGCGTTCTAACTTGACTCCTATTACAACATGGCGGACCCAGTCGGAAGTATTTCGACCACCTGCAAACTTTCTGACTACATCAAGTTCACCTATTAAGATACAGAATTCTACATCGAGGAGTTAGTATGAGCTTTACCTTGCTGCTATTTGCTGCAGACAAATTTACCGAATCACGCCGAACTGAGGATTGTGTGAACTTTATCGGACCATCCTGCAGAAAAATTACTTTCCGCCGCTAGGCTCAACTTCGTGTGATTCGGATTGTTTTACAAACTTATTCGTTCATTATTTCCATCGGCTCCTTCTGTCACGATTGCATGACAGATTTTCATACAATCGTTCGACAACATCCTACAGAATCGATTGTTGGTTCTTCGCTGAACTATCGCTTCTCGCATCAAATGTGACTACGTGTACTAGGAAAGACGATTTTAATGAAAGTTAAATTGATCCTTGGTGCGACTGATACGATTCAAAACAAGAGAAACTGATATTAGGAGCAACCAACGTCGGTGCAGTCAGCGTTGGAAAATTGCGTCGCATTGAAACGATACAAGGTGAGCTGAACAACGAATAACCTCATTCGACCTGTACTTGATAGTTCAGACTTATCTCGTGAATAAGCTTTGCCTTTCTGAGAAACCTATACACAGGGGTAGGTCTTCTTTTCTTAA
Source organism: Prostheceraeus crozeri (assembly GCA_907163375.1). Classification (NCBI taxonomy): domain Eukaryota; kingdom Metazoa; phylum Platyhelminthes; order Polycladida; family Euryleptidae; genus Prostheceraeus; species Prostheceraeus crozeri. The sequence goes on along the minus strand of CAJQUW010000478.1, from coordinate 232,029 downwards.
AGAATCTAAGAAACAGAATTCTTTTTTCTAGTAATACTAAGCGTAATGATGCAAGACACCAAAGAAGTTTTAGCGAACGCTATTGTTTTAGTTGCGTGTGAGTTACGGATCATGTTGCGAATAGCCCTAATTGCCCGGCTATCGGGAAAGATTGCATGAATTGCGGAAGGAAAAAATCATTTCTTTCTCTCAGCGTGTGTTTTCCATCCCACACTTACGTGTCTCTAAAATGTTTACCATATTCAATTCCTTAATCTTATATCCCAATTCCGCTACTGAATTTCGCACAATTGAAGTTAACTACTGACAAACGTAATGCGAAGTAGCAAAAGTTGTTCTCCTAAGAATTTCATTATTGTGATCGATTACAGGTACTTCCGATTACGATTCTTTCCGAAAGGTTGATTTTCTGAAACATTTCACTACTAGAGACCTGAAGAGATGCGAATGACCAAATATTTGAATTATTCCGGAGGAAACATTAATGTGGTTAGGTCAGATTGAAATGATGAACTGTCATGGAATAACAGAAACTACTTTTTGAAACAGTGAATTGTTAACCGAAAAGTGGGAAAGGCTCTATTAGGTCTGAAGGCATATCGAACAACTTGATGTTTACACTCATCTGGCAGGTTTAACTCCGTATCTGCTATTGTAAGCCTTTAAACTTCAATCACAAAGTAGGCGCTGTCGAGATGATATCATTTCCTAGTTAAAAACAGGAAAATTCGCTGAATTCCATTAGCACTTTAGAGATAAAGTGAAACAAGAACTTAACCAAATGGAGCAAAAAGATATCCATAGAAAGGTTGATGAAAGTGAATGGGGTTTCAAAACCTTGTAGTAGTACAAAAGCCTAATGGAAAGGTACGACTCTGTTTAGGACTGAAGAGATGTGAAGTAAAGCTATCAATTATTGATGGTCTATTCCTTTACCTTTCCTTGGAAGAAATTTTTCTTTGAAAGTGCGAGACTGTTCGAAGTTCTCAGTTTTTAGATTTGAAAATGCTTTTCTACAGATCGTACCTCTGCATGAAAGTAGTAGAACACATTTACTACAACTTTGTCACCCAAGATGGATTGTATAGGTTCAAAAAAAGGTTCCTTACGGACTTGCTATCCGCTCCAGGAGTGTTTCAAAAAGTTGATGATGAACAAAATTTTAGGTGACAGTGCCTGGAGTTCAGTGTTATCTCGATGGACATAATTATAGCTAGGAAATACTCAGGAACAACACGATCAAAGATTATCACACGGTTCTTTAGGCAAGATAGCAGCCGCAGGATTCCACATCAACAAAGCAAAATTCGCAGATTTCTCGCGACACATTACGTTTCATGGGTCACGTTATTTCAAAAAATGTGCATCGAGCCAGATCCGAATAAGGTTGAAAGCTTATAGTCAATTCGCCTCCGTTGAAATCTTCTTCTGAAGTAAAATCCCTTCCTTGGAGCTAAATCAGTTATTAACGCAAAATTCATTTCCATCATACTCAGACTTGGGCCGAACCATTACTACGTTCTTACTAGGGAAGAACGTTCCTTGGACATGGGATATGTCATACTCAGGATGCCTTATGATAGGCTGAATGAAGCAGGTTGTTACTGAAAAAACTACACTTTTCAATCTTCAATCCAGATTTGAAAGTACGTACTGAAGTACAAACCGATGCAAGTGATTTACAGGATAGGGTTGCGTTCATCTTACAGTATGACGACATAATTAAACAAAAAGTGGATAGCCTTTGGCTTTATCGATTACGCTAACTCCGGCAGAACGTTCGTATTCTGTTATTGAGAAAGAAGCCTCTTAGCGATTATCTTTTGCTTGTCAAGCGTTGGAAAATATTTCTTATGGGGACAGTACATTTGATGGTTCAAACCGATCTCACAAAACCTTTAGTTTCCATCATTCACGAAACGTGATACCCTTCAAGTCATTCCGCGTTATTCGCTCCGATAATGTGTTACTAAATTTCTTCCGTTCACTTAACAAACCATTCATTATTGTTAAAGGTTCTGAAAACCTGTATTGCAGATTTTCTGTCGAGAGCTAGTCTTTCTGGTGACGAATTCATAATAAACGAACTCTTTAGACACCCTCTTCACACGGAGCATATTACGATCATATCTCTATTTTCACTACAGGGACTATTTCTTCTTCTGATTTTAAGAAACATGTTACGGGTCGACAGAGAGGTCTTTGTTCTTCAGAAAATTCCTGAAAGGGGCCAATCATTGACAACGGGAAGAAAACATCAATGGCGGCCATTCCAGGCCGTGAAACTTGAACTCCTCAATCAGTGATGGATTGGTTGTTTCGTGGGCCCAGGAATCGGCTTGTTCCTCCACAAGCGTTGCGACGAAGGATTATCGGAAAATAGCGCATGAAATCCCATCAAGGAATCAATCGAACGGTTAGAAGACCAAATCTCAATGGACTTTCTGGTGGCCTTCAATCAACAAAGTTATTCGTGATTACATCACTCAATTTGCAACACACATATAAAAAATAAATCGTGTGGCATCGTCATAGAAAACTAGCCAAATTCCTTTTCCCCCTACGGTGATACCGACAGATTCTCCAGATTCTCCATGGCAGATTACGATCGGTATGGATACATCGTAGGACCTATGGCTTACCTGCCTTCTGCGAAACGTTATTTGCAGTTTATACAATCATTGGACTTTAATTCGAAGTTCCCTTTCGTGTATTTCGTCTCGGACATAACCAGGTGAGCGTATTATTAACATTCTGTTCCGATCTATTTTGTACCCCCATATTAAAAGGAATAGGATTCCCGGAAAACCATTGTGTCGGACAATGGCCCTCTCAGTGTACGTGCTACGGAGTTTGAATATACCTTGCTTTCCCACGACATACGTTCACCATCGAACCCCAGTTTTTCATGCCCAAGCAAATGGGGTTGATAGAGCGTATTTCCAATCAGCACATTGAAGTCTCAACTAGGAAATCCGGTGGTATCCCATGGTATCAAATGGTATTCATACGTACAGAAATTCCTTGCTAATTATCGTTCGACTCCTCACACTAATACCGGATTAACACCTTCAGCTCTCCTACACGGTAGGCAAATGAGAACGAACCGGAAACCTCTTCCTACCGACTCTGAAGGGAACGCCCATTCATGAACCAAATCTTCAATGGATCGACAAAGGAGGAGGACCGAAACTTACCGAAACTGTTTTCGTTACCGGACATCCTGTATAATCACCCTGGGTGAGCGGTTTACGTGTTCTTCTTCCGAATTCGAGGAAACTCTCTGTCAGAACTATCATCTGGTCGTTTGGGTACTCATACCTACCTGTCCGGCGATGGTTTGCCCATAGGCATGTGTCACGCTTGTCAAAATTGCGGGGAAAAAAGGTCGTTAGATGAGAGGGAGAGAAAAGAATGTAAAAGTAGGAGTAAGGAATATATGAGTCAAAGAGTTAAAGTGGGGAGGTAGAGAGCAAGTGGTTAATAAGATAGATTATTTAAGTGTTTAAAGTGGGAAGTAGTTGTGTTACGGAAGTGATTGTGATCGGTAGAGCAAGTTAAGTGGAATAGTATAGTCGATATGTTAGTGGTTTTTAAATGTCTAGTGGTTAGATGGGGTAAATCAATAAGTGGTTGTATCAGTGGTACACTTTGATGGATTGTTGGAGGTGATAGTGGAAGTGATCAGTAAATTTTTATTTTGTTTTGTTAAAGGTATTGGAGTGTGGAGTGAAAGTGGGAAAGCGAGTGAGTAATTTGAATTACCCCCCCCCCCCCAAGTGCGGATAATGAATTTAATTAAAAGAGAAATTTTGATAGTTGCTGTATATCGAAGGTGTGGCAGTGGATGAAATAAAAATAATGTGGGAAAGACCAAAAATGATGTGGGATATTGAATAAATAAAAGTTGAGTCAAAAAAAAAAAACTGTTGGGAAATAGTAAATAAAATAGTGTATTACCCCCCCCTCACCCCCCCCCCCCCGCACTCCCCCCCCCCCCACACACCCACCCACCCCCCACACCCCACAACACCCCCCCCCCCCCACAAGTGAAATAGACTGTGGAGTGGATAGATAAGTATTAAAAGAGAATAATAAGTGGGATGATTAAGTGAGTGTGGAGTAGGAAAGCCACATTAAAAGAAATTAAGATAGTGTTGTGGTAAAAAGTAACGTGGTGGAGATAATTCTTAAAGTTAATATAAAAGAAATTAATATTAAAGTAGATAAATAGAAATAGGGATAAAGTAGTTGGAAATAAAATATTCTACGAGTGGTTGGAAGTATATATGTGACAAGTGGAGTAAGTGGTAGTGGGAGTATGAGTAGGGATAATTTTAGTTGGAAAAGAGAATGATGCTTTAAATATAGTACAGGTGCAAGGTGGATAAGAAAATTAGAAAAGTGGAATAGATATAGTGGAATAATAATGTATGTTAAGTGGGTAAAGTGGCAGATTAACAAAGGGGAAGTGGAGGTGGATCTTAGAGACAACTGATGTAACAATAGTGATAGAAAAATAGAGAGAAGTAGTGGAAAAGTGAAGAGAGTGTGAAATAAGATAAGATGGTGGGAATAATGTAACAAGACGAAGGAAGAAAAAAGTGGAGTAAAAAGTGTATATAAAGTGTAAAAAAAAATAATCCAGATAAGTGAGAGTGGAATGTGTCACAAGATGAAGTTTAAGCGAGAAAAAATACGAGAATGTATGGTTAAAGAGGGTAGTGGTGGTGAAAAAAATAAGTTAAAGTAAATATTGTATATAGGGTAATGTGTGGAGAATAATTAAAAGTTAGTGGAAAAGTGGAAATGAAGTTATAATATGTACTTAATAGAAGTTCGTTAATTAATGAATAAATTGTTTGGTAAGTTAAGTGTTTAAAAGAGGATATTAATAAATTAAAAAAATAAAAGAGGTGGTGGGAAAGTAGAAAGGAAATTTGAGTTGGTTAAGAACGATTAATCGTGGAAAGAGATGTGTAAGAGTGGAAAGAGAAAATAAAAAAAGTTAAGAAGTATTTTAAAGAAAAAAGATGTTTGGAATCTGTGGTGGTATTAAATAAAATTTATTGAAAGTGGATAGAAGTAGAATGTGTGGTAAGAGGAAGTAGTGGAAGTAAATGGGATAAGGAAGTAATGTAGGAGTGGGGAAAAAATAGTGGTGGGACAAGTATGGTACTAGTGGTAAGTATTACAGATTAATTTGTGGATTTTTATGAATTAATACTAAATGGAAAAGTTATGGGGGTTAATTCAAGTAGTCAGAAATAGAAGGTAAAGTTATATATAGAGAGAGAATGTGAAAGTGTAGAAAGGAGTTGAATATCAGTTTATAGTGATCAGATTATTGTGTGGGGAAGTGTAATATTTATAGTAAATTGGCAGTGTTTTATAGGAGTGGTATAAGAAATATGTAACAGTATGGATATTATATTTAACAGTGGGAATATAGTAGTTGAAGAGTGGGGGTGGAATTAGTAGATAGCTGAGAGTAATGTAATTGAGAATCATATCTAATTTAAAATATAAAATAAGTGAAATGGTAAGATAGTTTAGAGTTTAGTAAAATGTAATTCCGCATAATATGCAAGTGCGCGTTGGTGGCAGTGGATAGATAAGAGAGAAAGGTATGTGGTATAGAGAATTAGTAGTATGTGGTTTGATGAAACGATTATCTATAATACTAATAAATAGAGTACATAGGGATGAAGAATGCAGTAAAGTAAAAAGAATAAGTTAAAGGCGTAGTGTAGTGGCTTGTTTGTGCGAGGAAATTTAATGTTGATCTAAATTAAGTGAAAAGAACAAGATGGATAGGTTGTAAATATGTACGAGTGGAGGTGGTCATATAGGTGGGACAAAAATGAAATGAGGTAAGTTAATAAATTTGTGGAAAAAATTGTATGAGTAAGTGGAAAAAAGTGAAAATTGATTATTAAGTAATATAGTATCATAAGTGGATCGGAAATATAAAAAGAAGGATAAGAAAGAAGGCAGGAAACAATAAACGATTATGTAAATAATAATAGTAGTGAGAAAAATATCAATAGTAGAAAAGTGTTAAGTGGGAGTGAAAAAAATATATAAGAAATGGTAAAAGTGATGAATAAGGTGTACGCAGTTGTGGAAGTTATAAGATTGGTTGAAATAGAAATAATGTGGAAAATTGTAGAATAATATAAGGATATAATTTGAAGAAAAGTGGCAATTAATAGTAGTTAGGTGGAAAACATGAGAAGGGAAGTGAGTAGTAAGAGCCAGGTATAATATAGGTGAAGGAAAATTAAGTATAGTGAAGAAAGAATAATTATTTTAATAAGGATTAAGTTACGAGATTAGGTGGAGATAGTAAATAGTGGAACATAAATGAAGGTGGTAAAATAATAAAAAGAGTATAGGAGTGTGAAATTGGAAGAAAAGCACTTGGTAAAAAAAGTGACGAGAAGAAAAAAATTAAAGTGGAGAAAATGTAAGTGGAGAGAGTGGTATATAAAAAAGAAAGACAATATTAGTAATGTGGATGGAAAAGAATAAAAGTGTGTAAGAAGTGGATGTGGAAATAAAATAATGAGAATAAATATGAAGTAATAAATAGTGGTGTGGAGGTATATCAGATAGTAAGGTAAGAACGTGATAAGTTAATAATGATTATGAATACGGTGATAAAAATAAGCGACAAGTGGATCGATTTCAGGACATCCGATCGGTGGAGCCCCAGTGGGCCAAAGTGCTCAAACTCGGAGATATCCTCAACGCTGTGTTCAACCTCCTGATCGTTACATTTTAAACTCGTTTAATCCGTAGCTACTTCGTAAACTTTCAGCTACTGTTTCCGTTTCTATTTACTCTCAGTCATGAGAACTTACGCGTTTTTCATCTATTTGTTATCTGCTTTCTATATACCCCTATGTTGTAAATTTTTTAGGGGGAGGGTGTTGAGATAGGATTTCCCTTGGAGATACGAGTGCTCTCATTGGACGAAGAGAGACGAATCGTGTGTGCGCTTACGCCCGGTTGTCTGACGCTGTATGTACGATGACACACCTCTTACGAGCCTGCGAATAAAGATGTCTGCTTACTGTGCGTTCTAACTCTGACTCCTATTACAACAGTTCTTATCAATTGGAAATGAAGTGATGACCGGTCGCTTGATAGTTTGACCTTTGATATCCATGGGGCAGTTGAAGACGGTTCCTTTCCTTTCGCGACATGCTCTTTATACCTAATAGAAAAAACAGTTTCATCTGTTCCACTTTCTCTAGGAAGTCCACTTCCATCGTTTCCTAGTTCTTGACCCCTTGTAGTAATTGACGAAGTTTTAGATTTTCTAATAACAAATTTGTCCATAACGTATTTACCACTATGCCTGCAATAAGAAGCAAAATCCTATTTAAATAAATAAACAAATAAGAGTTTATTTGAAAAACAAATCAAAACAAGAAATCTCCAATGGGAATCGGGGAGATTTAGCATTTATTTAACAAATATGAAGAGAGACATAGAGCCATAAAATATGAAAATAATTGCACTCCATATGAGTAAACGATTTTTATGAGATGTATGTAGTATCAACTTGTGATTATCAGGGTTATCTCTATGCGATAATTAACTCTATACAAAGAAAGTAAAACGAAAGTAGTTTTCGGAAATATGAAGACATCAATTTTCATAAATTTTCGTTAACTTAAAAATTATAGTTTCAGAAATACAGAAATTATAGTTTCCAGTCCATTTAACAGTATCTTCACCATGATTTTCTAGGGGGGCGAAAAATTTTGCAGGTGGGGCATCGCCTCCGTAGCCCCCTTAGCTACAGGCCTGCTACTAACCTTCATCAGATACGTACCATACCCTTCAGATACCCAAAACCGTATTAAAGGCCATTCTTCATCTTCTACCAATTTGGCAGAAGAGAAATTTGTCTTAAAATTTTGCGGTTGATTCATCAATTTATATAAAATGCATTGCAAAATGTTTACAACTAAAATTACCAATGAACAACTTTTTCTAAAGATTTTTCCAATTCTTATATTCATCATTATAATCATTATGCATTTTATCTTTGATTAAATGAGTCCAAGATAACTTCGTCTGTCATTTCAATTTTCAAAGGAAATACTCTGACACCTGTGAAATATGCTTACAACACTCGGACCCGTTTCCTCTTTTGTGCCTCAAATGCGTGCCCATCCAGAATAAGGACTGCTATTTCTGAACTTCATTTGTGTCATAAAAAATTATGGGGAAGTGCATCGCTCTAGCAGTATTCTTTTACATTACATTAGATAATTAGTTATTTTCCTGTCAAATTTGGACAAATCATTTACAAAGAACATCCAAATCAGAAAATTTGTCTGATGAATTTCGAACCTTTGTTATCCAGAGTTTACGGAGAAAAAGTGCGGAAGCATAGAGTAAGTATATTTAGGTAGAGAGGTAGCTTAGCATTTATTAAATCCCCAATGAGTATACACTTTCGATTTTATTAAATGAACTCGAGGGGGATACAGTCGGAATTGTTTCCAAATGTGAGATATGCACATTTATGCAGTTTTGAACAAATTACCACAGAATTGAGTGATAATGATAGCATAAAGCAGAAGGAAATGACATTATTTTACGGATCGTCCGTGTCATGACAGCCTTGGGGAGGTAATGTAATTGCCAGCTCGATGACCTACTATTGCTTTCCTGCTCAACCTAAAGAGAATCTTCTTAAGCGTGATCATTTATAAGCAACCTGCCACTGGTAGAGCAAAATCACATAATCAAAGACCATGATTTCAATTAACTTTGAAGGATGTAAATGGGTCCACATCACTATTCAGATTCAAGAAATGAAACATGAATTAAGTGAATCATAAAATCATACCGGTGAAAATTGAATTGAAAACTTGAAATTTCAGCCAAGAAGCGGAATAAGGTCTCGTTTTTTTCATGAAGACTTTCATTATCATGCAATTCATGAAATTCCCTAGATAATCAGCTTGATTTCCGCTTTGTTAGGATACTTATTAGCAAATACTCATTACTTTTGATATCCAACTTGTTTCATACTACTTATTTAGGAGAGTCATCTCGGTAGTATATAAATCGGAAAATTTTGACTTTTTTCAAAAGTGCTCAAATAATTTTTTGGACAACGGGAATGCAATCTCCGCAAAAAACTGAATCTTTTCATATAAAAATTTTCAGTGTATACAGATACTTTTTTGAGTCGACACTCTACCTAAGCTTATATATCCCTACTCTATGTGCGGGAGGTAAAGTTAAGCTTCTGATCCCGTAAGTCAGAAAGGTTAATTTCCCCTCCGGCAGTTTACATAAGAGTGATATTTTTCACTCACATACAAAATGAAAACTATTTGTCATGACAAATCAGTTACCGGTACAGTATATAGCAATTATGATGGTGCTTCAAGAATTCTCATTGTTCCAACCACAGAATTAAATATTTTGTTTATCTGCTTCGGTTTGCTAGAAGTGTGATTAATGTGAAATCGACGGCACATCGAGGAACCTATTAAGTGGGAAAGAAGGAATTCCTAATACCTTACAGAAATAGGAAAAAAAGTCGTACGTCGCTTGCGGATTAATGTGAGTTCCAGCAAAGTGCCTCGATTGCCAGAATTCGTTCAGATTCGAAGAATTCAGATCATTGCCCACAAGTTTTCTCCATGATGTTGGCCCTTCCGATCATTATTAAAAAAAGTAGCAGGCGTACGAAAATTAGTTCACTTGATGATTTCACCATCGTCTTCTCAGCCAGTCCTCACTGCATAGTGCATACGCTGAATCGAATGTTACCAGACGATGTGTGTTTTGGTGTGTGCGAAGTGATATCACAGCACGCACACATCTCTCACTGGGTCTGGTGTCCTCTACTGGCAGCCTACTGTTGGCCATTTCCAGTAGCAAGCAATACACGAATTATCCATTCGAGAAGGAGCAACTTGTCTTCTGTGATGTGCCATTTCGATATTAAGGTTGCATATAACCCTTCCTTTCCAGGAAACCGAAGCACGCGCAGATGAATCTAATTCTGTGGCTCCAACATTGCTACAATTCCAAAATCACATGTAGAACTATCAGAAATAATTATTTAAACATTTAATTGAACACACTCGAAAAAGAACGATTTTAGGGCAGACAATTAACCAACAGCCCATTGTAATAGACACTGTCTATGATCTGTCTGGCTCACATAAATAGTTAAGGAAGTAGAATTGTTGGTTGACCATCTTCGCGTGTTCAAAGAGCTAGCAACACCAGAGGTGAGCAGACACTTCACAAGATGTTCTGAAGAAATCGATCATTGTCGGAAAACTGTTGCAGCATTGAAGACCAAAGGCTCAATCTCTTTTCGCATTCGTAAAAAATCAACTGAAATTCAAGAACAGCCCTTTTAAGTCTGCGAAATAAAGTGTGTGGGCCGGATTCACTCACAAGTTCTTGGTTCCTCCTAACTTCTTTGAATATGATGACAAAGTCACAATTAAAGCCGCGCAATAACAGCAAGAGATCTTTAGGATCATGTGGAATTTCACGTGACTTGTAGAAGATTGTTGAAGCTGACATGGAAACAGAAAGATGGAGCACCACCAAGCAAACTCTGTGGCGCTCCATCCAATAGTCCTTAAACAACGGATGCGGGAGACCATGAATGGCATCCCCATTGTAATACCTTGGCCAACTTGTCAGTCAGCTCCTTACATTTAAATGCCACATTTGGCGATCTAAGTATTGGAGTATCAAAAGCAACAAAAAGCACAGAAAATCATCAAACTTTAAAACTTTTGATTCAAATATGAAACTCCGTGTCCTCTTCTGCTACTTCTCATTTACTTGTATGATGTTTCATTCTTCTTATTATTATTTTTCTCATCACACAGTCATTATTGATATTCCGCAATAGTATATTCATTATCATATACATTTTCTTTACTTTTTAGGATATTCAATAATCTTAGGATTCAAAATTTATATGACAACACATTCAGTACCTCTTGCTTAGCCATTTCACATTCAACGAAAAGTTCAATTTCTTTATAATGACCAATTAAATCGAATTTAGTTAGCACAATATCAGAGAATGTCAATTTCTTCATCTTCCCAGTTATCGGCATTACTCTTGGAGTGGACACATATTTGATTTGACGATTGTCATGACTAAAGACATCAAGATTTTGCATAATCATCTTTCTTAACGCTTGCCTCATATAGACAGTACAACAACCAATCAAGCTGTATAATTAGGCAATAAGTTTTACACTACGAATATTGGCATACATGTATATTATGATAAGTTGCTACATGGTGCAGAATCGTCCTACTTTTGGACGTCCCTTGTAACCATTAATGGAAGAATATCCTCGATGTATAACAAACTGTCAACTCATCTGATTTCTTCACAGTGATACATTGCGGCTGTCATAAACTGCAACATGACTGAAATGCATAGCTTACAGAGACGTTATCGGACAGTTTTGACAATTACTAATAATTTTGTATTTATTTGACAATTTGACCTCAATTGAAGCTGTCTCTCCTCTCCCCATGAGGATAATGGATACAAAAGCGATATTTTGAAGCAGATTTAAAGATATTCGGAAATTATCTGCTTGAACTTCTTAAACTCGTGTTTGAAATCGACATGCCAAGATGTTGCATAGCAAAACTGATTGAAATATTGTCATTTCTGGCTTCTCGCTTGAGGAAAAGATTCCTATCAGATATCATATCGCCAGATGAATTCATGATTTAATCCCATTAAGATCGCAATCTGTTACTGAAAAGGAATGCTCACAAATCAACTTGTGCATTCAGAGATAAAGCTGATACTTGTAATTGACAGTTGACACACATGATCTCTTTCTAATAGTCGTGATAGTCTAATGCAGCCGCTGTAGCTCAGGGGTTAGAGCACTGGTCTTGTAAACCAGGGGTCGAGAGTTCGAATCTCTCCAGTGGCTTAAATTTTGATGCTGTAATTACGACTTTGAATTGTGAAGATTCTATTTTGTCATCCTATTAGAACAAATTGTTGCAAATTCTCAGTTTACTTAACGTACTATTAAATACGGAGCTATGCTACATGTAGGAACTTTTAAGTGGAGTGGAAAAGGATTTAATGCATTGACTAAATGATCAAGTAATCATTCATCGCTAACGGATGTCTGAGAAATCCTTTAAAATATTCTCCGATTGCATCCCATTGGATTTACATGTGCCTTTCCTTGATTCTGCCCAGCAAAAAATGAAACCCGGTTTAGAACTCACAGACGCGCAAATTCGTGATAGTCAAAGGGTGCATATCATCATGTGAAAGTCTCAACCTTGGTCTCTTTCCGTGCAAAAACTCGTTCTGTCTGCCGAACTAAATTGAAAAGAAGCGACTTAAAATACTGAAATAAAGAGTCAAAAAAACAAAATAAACAGCATGTTTTCTGTTTAAAAACATTTCAAAAAACATGCTTTTCCAATCCTCTAGTCCGATAGTTCTATTTCGCTTAACATTCATCTGTTAATAGATGCGACAAAAATGCTAACAACGTGTCATTCTTTTCACTTCCATAATTCTCATATAACTGTCTGAATTTTTCATGGAAATTGATATTATTCATATCCCTACTCCATGCCACTGACAGCGATGTCCGAATTGTAATTTGAGATTTATTCAACATCTAGACAGTTCTCACACTTTCATAGCTCCCAAATTAATTTGGTGATAGCCGATGAAGGATGTTAAATGGTGATTTGGACAGGCTATTAATTCAGTCATTTCCTACTCCAATTTACAACTTTATCGGTGGCGAGAATAATTGAAGAGGAAAAGGATATAGAACGCTAGACCTAAGCGCTTCAATTTTATGGAATAAAATTCTCATAAAAATTCAATCAATCACTTTAACAACATTTAAAACTTGCTATTTGAAAATAATTCTTCAAATTTGGACCCTGTCTTTAGTTGATAAAGGAATTATTTGGTTGCAAGAATTCACAAAGGACAGCTTGGTGAAATATGAAATTTTTGACCTAAACCATGGAGATGTAGAACACGTGGGAATTGATATCATCAAAAGCGCATGACAAGTACCCGGCATTCTCATTATGTCAAAAATTGAAAAGGGAGCATTTAATGTTCGCGATCAATATGAATTCTTGCATAAATATTCGAGTAGTAGCAGCTTGTTCGTGATAATGATTCTGAAATCAAATAACTGAAGCACGTAAAAGCATAGAGGATAAAACGTTCATGCAATCTTTTTACATTGAGAATTTGAAAATTCCGCCGAAATAGCATGATATTATATGAATAAAATTCATGCTATTTATAGGTCTTTATAAGAAGCTCCTAAATTTTTGCCGACTGAGGCCACATCAGAGGACAGAAGGAAGTTACCACTTTGTAAGCATAAATTTTGAAATTCAGATATGAGTCAATGTGATGGAAATGACATGATAGAAGGGAACTATATATACAGGGTGGACCAATTAAAACCGCCGATTCTAAATGCCTATAATTTTGCTGCTTTTGATCAGATGTCAATGAAAATAACACATAATTTTAATAATTTTTCCAATAGGGTACGAGGGAGTAATTTCGCCCAGGGGATATTTCGCCAAGTTATTTACTGTTGCGATGAGCCGTTTCGCTCTTTTAATATGCAAGTGTTTGCCCCGAATGCCAGTCTAGTCATCAGACATTGTATTCGATCAGCTTATGATGAGAATCAAGCAGCCATACACTGCGTCTACTGCTGCTACGTGACGTCTCATTGGAGGAGACGGGAATCACATCGAATAGCGTGTTTGCCTCGATCGTCATTTGTCCAAGAGTTGTGTCAACGTACCAGACGACGGTAAGTAGATCTTATCTTCATCTAACATTTGTTCATAATTTCCGAATTTAGGCGATGAATATACACTGTTTTATTGATAAGTATAGGTTGAAGTCGATGACAGAAATAAGGGGTTATTTCGCCAAAAAAGAGAGAATTTCTGAAATAATGATATCATGAGCAAAAGCGCTTCATTTAGGTAGAAGAATACGAGAGTAACAAGCAAAACTTTGATTCAATAAGAACTAACATGTTTTAAGTCTTTTCAGTACACATAAGAAAATCGGCGAAATAACCCCTTGTATCTATAAAGTCTGCCATATTCGATACACTGCCTTATACTTCTATATTTTTTGTCTTCTTTATCCTTGAACTTATGTCTTCCTATTACTAGATATCGGCTAAATCACAGAACTCATTGAAAGTATTTTTCTTGCAGTTATGCCGCGCACTTACGTCTCAAAGAAAGCTTACCAGCAGTACGACAAAGAAAACTTGCTTGCTGCAGTTAACTCGGTGAGGGCAGGAGATCATACACCAAGCGTTGCGTCACGGGTGTTCAAAGTGTCGAGGAGGACGATAGCCGATCAACTCCAGCGTCAGCGGAAGCAGGAAAATATTGGTAGGCCTACTATATTCACGCAAGAGCAGGAGAATGAGATTTGCGCTCGTCTAATCTACTTGGAACGAAGAGGCTTCCCTCTCAGCATATCTGGTCTCCTCGAATCTGCACACACGCATGCTACTATTCTACAAAGAAGAAAGCAGCTAAATGGTCCTATTCCGAGCAATTGGCGTCATTCGGGGCACTGTTCACGAGACTGGTGGTTCTCATTTAAGAATCGCCATCCAGCGCTGTCATTGAGAAAGCCAGAAGGTCTTAGTGCTGCCAGAGCACAAGCATTCAATCACAAGCGAGTGTCAGATATTTATGAGGACCTCGAAAAAATCTATGACGAACTTGATCTTCGCGACTACCCACAGCTGGTTTACAACATCGATGAGACGGGGCTTTCCACCGTTCCGAATAATCCGACTCAAGTAATTGCAGCAAGAGGAACTCGGACCGTCCAGTCGATCAAAGTTGGTGGGAGAGGAACGCTCACAACGATAGTCCCAAGCATTAATGCAAGTGGCGATTGCCTTCGACTTTTCGTCATTATGAAAGGTGGTGTCGTAGCACAGGAAGTTCATCAGGAATATTCTTCGGCAGAAATTACAAATTCTAAGACTGGCTACATCGACAGCGAAGTGTTTCTTAAATTTCTTCACTTCTTTCAAGAACACCGGATCAAGATTCCAGGGAAGAAGTGTTTACTTATTCTTGATGGACATTCATCACATGTGACAACGGAGGCTATTAAATATTGTGTCGAGAATAACATCGAACTGTTGTGCTTACCACCTCATTGTTCTCATCGACTCCAACCGCTTGATACTCACTTTAACAAGTCACTCAAATCTCTTTGGACGAAAAATATTGAACAATATTTGCGTGATAGTTCTGAGCAAGCTCTTACGCGACTTTCCTTTGTGAAGGTGTTCAAAAGTTGTTTTGAACAAATGCAACTGAAGCAAGGTTTTGTTGTAGATTCGTTTGCTTATTGTGGATTGTTTCCTGTCAACAAGGAAGCCGTTAAGATTGTGGAATTCACAAAAAGTCTCGTTCAGCAATGACGATCTTGGTATGGAAGCAACCAGAGCAAGGACAACTCTGGACCAAGTTCCAGACCAAGAAAGTTTGAATTATCTGCCATCAGAAATTTCGTCGCCTAATTCATCTATTCGATCGGCATTCAGTAGCCCAAAGAAAGCAACAAGAGCCACACACCAAAGGAAACATATTGCCATCGTAAGAGATTTGATGAAGAACAGAGATGAAAGCAAAAAGAAGAAACAAATGAAAGTAAAACTCAGATTTAAAGCTACAAAAACGGTTAGCAAAGATAACAAAGAAAAGCCAATGAGTTCCTCCACATGTCTCTGCTGCGTTTGTGAGACTGAGTGCTATGATCGTTACAATGTTGAGGACTGGTTTAGATGTGTTGTTTGCTCACTCTGGTGCTGTGAAAGTTGTTTTGGCGTGGACAAGTGTTTTAATTGTGAAAATTAAGGGCAAACCAAGTATCGAGCATGTTGTTAGTGTTCTACTTAGTACATGTGGTGCTATTCTATATGACAAAAGAAAGGATGTTCATTGATTCAGCAATAAAATATCTGCTTGTGAGGATTTGCAAATATCTCGGTTTTGCGTGATGCTAGCATACATGGCGAAATATCCCCTAATTGCTTTAAATAAAAATAATTGAGTGGTTGCATTGCAAGGCATCCCATAAAGTATATAATGGTATATTTAGTATATATCTATATCATATATTCTAGAGCACGCATAGAAGGGCTAGAAAAGTGATCACAATGCCATAGATAAATTAATAAATATTCGAAAACATCAATTAAATGAAAACATGGCGAAATTACCCCCTCGTACCCTATATGCAATTCATGTTCAACATCATAAAGTCAACAAGTCATGAGATACGCACTTCGACATAATGATCATCATTTTCGACAGCTCTTGCCAATCGATCACGATACTCCTGCATGGTGATGTGTCGCATCTCAGCTGTCGCTTCATCGAAAGCAGATATAATTCGTTCCTCCAATTCTTCGTTGTCGCTAAGACGCGTGCCGTAAACTTTTGGCTTGATGAATCCCCACCGGAAGAAGTTACAAGGTTTCAGATCCGGGGAACGCGCTGGCAAACGATCGTGACCTCCTCGATCAATCCATCTGTCAGGAAACTTCCTGTCCAGCCAATTTAGAACCGCCCAACTCCAGTGCGGTGGAGCACCGTCCTGCATGAGGATCATCTCCTCGTTGAGTCCGAGTCGCTTCACTTCAGGCCAAAACTGTTCCTGTAGCATGGGAAGGCAACGCTCACCGTTTACGGTTTGCTCGAAAAAGAAAGGACCGACCATTCTCAGGGTGAAGGTTTTACCAAACCAATGGTGGATTCTCTGGGGCCCAGTATTGGTGGTTATGGCGATTGACTGCTTCGTCAATGTAAAAATGTGCCTCATTGGAAAACGCAAGAGCATGAAGACGCAGCGGATCCTCTCTCATACGTTGCAGCTCGTCGGCAGCAAAGTCAAGACGGCTTGCAAAGTACTCCTTTTCTGACAAATCCTGAACAACATGCACCTTTGTAGGGATGCCACAGTAGTATATAGTGTGACATCCGGCGCGACGCTTCGCTTCGCTTTGCTTCGCTTCGCTTGCGCCGGATGTCACACTTTTGCGGGTTTTTTTCAAAAAATCAAAATTTCAAAAATTTCAAAAATTTAGGTAGACTTCAAATTTCACGTGGCCGAAGGCCGAAGGGCGAAAATTTAGGCGTTTTTAAAAATACCCAATTTTCAAATTTTTCAAAATCTCAAATATGAGAATTACAATTTTCACCCCCAAAATCATGACCGTTCCAGGACACCGAAAATCATAAAAGTTAAGAATCACAAAATTTGAGAATTACAATTTTCTCGCTTAAATCATGACCGTTCCAGGACACCAAAAATCATAAAAGTTGAGAATTTCAAATTCATGAATTTTATCCATCTTTCAGGTTTTTAAAATATAACATGTGACTAATAATATTTCTTTAAAAATGGAAGAAACAAAAGTGGAAGAAACCGCAAGAATATATCCTTCGTTATCTCAATTAAAAACAGGTGAAATGGTTCTCAATTATTATTAAGATTAGAGCAATATGATAAATTAAGAAGACGCAATTATTACTTAGACATTCTTCGTTATTGTATTTTCAACATTATTTAAAGTACTAATTGTGTGAACTAGAAGATTATTGTAACTCATAAACTCAAAATTATTCAATGAACCCGTACACTGGCTGATAATTGAAGAGAGACAGAGATTGAAGAGAGAGAAACATCTAGCAGCTTTCCCCTAAAATTATCGTGCTATCTCTTGTCATTTCAATTTACCCATCGGTAAACTTTTGACATTTCAACTTACGCGTGCGTAAAGTTTTCACATTTCAATTTACCCCTACGTAAATTATTTTCAGAATCTGTTTTCAAAATCTATTTTCAAAATCCATTTGTAAAGTCTGTTTTCAAATTCAGTTTTAGAAAATCGATTTGCAAAATTCATTTAGCGTTTCCTGTTTCCACATGAATAGGTTAAAACACATACGGGCAGCAATAAAAAGCAATTCTTCTTGTGAGTTGAGAACACATGCGGGTGTGGTGATAATAAAAAAGCAATTTTTATTGTGAATTTAGAACGCATAAGGGCAACGCCGATATGCAAGATAGTTGTTATAGCAATTTTAAACAATCACTTAAACAATGAAACACATTAACGAATGAAGTTCTTCTCTCAAGGAGTATTAGATAGTTAGTTTATTTTAATTCATCTCATTCATTTCTATCATTCATGATGAGTAAACATTTGGGTGATCGTATTGAAACGACAAAAGGACAAATCGCAAAAAAAGTGTGCCTGATCAACGAATTTGTAAAGAAGAATCATTTCATAAATACTGTGGAACTACAAAAAAGTTTGGAAAACATTAGTGATATTGATTTTGATGATTTCTTGACGTCGTGTGAAATATCACAGCGAATTTTAAACGAAGTTAAAGGCGCTGCTGCATTAGAACGTAAGCGAAGAACTTTACAAAATCAATATATTGTGAAACGTGAAACGGCGAGAATGAAGCGTTCTTTTGATGAACAACTTGAGATGGATTATTATAATAAGACAATGAAAACAAGTCAAATAGTTTTAAATCTACAACCGGGGACATCATCAACTCAAGATGAAGAGACATCACAATTGCAAGCCAATCAAGACAAATGATTTTGTGGACAACTACATCTGAAAAGCAAGCAAGCAAGCAGTGATTCAAGAACCATCTAAAACTCAGTTTTTTCTAATTCATTTTGAGAAGTTCATGAAGAAAATGGAAATATGTAAAACAATATAGATTAGAATAATTATAATATAATCATTTCAAAAGCGAATAAGTAGTAAGGTAAGTCATCATTATGAGACAGTTTTTTAAATCTAGGGGGACCCTATAAGAAATTTTTTTATTATAAAATGAGCAACATAGATGAGTTTTTGAAATTATATGGAACACAGACAACAACGAATTTCGATTTAAAGAAAATCGCAAATCAATTGGGAATAAAGAATTTTCATCTTCTAATGAGAGACGAATTACAATTCCTAAAAAATAGGCCAACAGGAACCTTCAGTTCCCGGAACAAATTTCAAACTGTAAATTTCATAACAGATCTTCATACGTCAGATGAAAAAGGCGTACATTGGTCAGCAGGACAAAGAAATATAAACTGTTCTAATTATTATTTTGACTCATACGGTTTGCCCCCTACAAATGAAGTAAAAGAATTACTTGGAACGGGAACATACAATACGTTTCAAATTCAAACACCAGGCACTACCTAATGTGGACAATTATGTTTATACGTTTTGTACAAATTACAAAAAGGAGTACCATTTCTAGATATAATGTTAGAGTTAAACAATCCATAACTCAAGCGAAGCTAAAGCTCTGTTTTCTGTAATTCATTTTGATAAAATCGGCCTCTGATATCTTCATCATCTAAATCTTTGATTTCGTAAGTAATCGGATAACTTTGATTTATTTTAGAAACTTCAAATATTTCTTTAGTCCAGTATCCGTCGAAGCCTTTTTCAAATTTATTCTTACATTTAAATATTCTAACTCTATCTCCAATTTTAAATTTCGGCTTAAGTTTCTGCAAATTCGGATTACTCTCATTCGAATAATTATTTTCGTTCGAATAATTATTCTCGTTCGAATAATTATTCTCGAATATTTTCTTTCGTATTAAATCAGGGTCGTCAGAAGCATTCTTTGGAGTTTCTTCAATACCTGAATGAACTTTATTATTGTACTGCTCTACAATTCCTGGCAATATCTTCAACCATTTCTGATTTCTTTGCTCAGTAAATTTCTTGAATAATTTATTTTTTAACGTCCGATTGAATCTTTCTATCACTACGGCCTTCCCTGAATTTTCAGTTGAATAAACTGAGCCTTGGCGATGACTTTCGTCTGTTTCAAATAGTGGCTGAACGTTTCGGTTATAAAATTCCGACCCTTTATCAACAAACAATTTTTTGGCTTTCTCTTACTTTCTTTAAAGATTTCTTCAAACGCATATTTAGCTGAAAGACCACTTTTATTTTTTAAAGGCTTTACCCAAGCGTATCGTGTATATA
The DNA here is from genome assembly GCA_907163375.1 of Prostheceraeus crozeri. Classification (NCBI taxonomy): domain Eukaryota; kingdom Metazoa; phylum Platyhelminthes; order Polycladida; family Euryleptidae; genus Prostheceraeus; species Prostheceraeus crozeri. Next base: position 211,897 of record CAJQUW010000478.1, on the reverse strand, counting down.
AATCTATAACGGTCAATGCGTATTTATAATCAGACTCTGTCTTAGAACCTTCGGTTCGATCTTTTTCATTCGGCATATGAATAAGATCAGCACTCCAAATATCATCTTTATTAAATACTTTTACTTTCAATAAATATTTAGGCCTTCTATATTCCTTGTGGATTTCGGACGCGTAGGTTCGAGCGTTGCTCTCAGACAGCTTTGCTGTCGTTTCATTTAAACCCTGACCGAATAATATTTTAGCTTGTAAAGCTTTCTTAACAAACATTCTTTCAATTTTTTCTCTAAATGTTGGATTTTGAATACTATCTAATTCTTGAATCATCTTCTTATCAGCTGCATGTCGAGAACTTAGATCATGATTTCGATAAGCTAAATCATGTCTATAAGCGGCGGCATCTACTCTATTTATTGGTTCTTCACCTGGTTTCGGATTATTATTCTCATCTAGTCTTATATCTAATCGAGTTCCTGGACCGGTATATGAATGACCAGGAAGATGTTTTTCTTTCGAATATTTACTCCAAATAAATCCAGGAAAGTTTTCTAATGTTTTTTGTATGTCGTTACCTTCATAAATTTTACAATTTGAGTTTTTATTTTTGTTTAATAGATAATTTAATAAATTTAAATTAGCAATTTTTAATTTAATTAAATTTTCGGAATTTGTAGAATTCATTTTAAAAGATAAAAAATTTTTAAAGATAAAATAAAAGTTTTACCGAATCATACTAGGACTTAGATATATTCCAGAACCATCTTTAGTTTCTTTAATTTCAATTAAATCATCAACATAGTGGAGAATATTTTTAAGAACTCGTTTTCCTTCATCAACTAATTTTAATTTACTAATAAAATTATCTACTATTCCGTCACCCCTAGCAACTTTCTCTAACTCTCTATTATGACGCTTTTGTTCTTCTAATGCTGCCTTCTCTGATTTATTTTTATTTATTGCTTGGACAATACCAGCTGTCCCACCTGCAACACTTCCTGCTGCTGCTATGCCTCCTATTATTAGTGGAATTAATGGGAGAATTCCACCATTCTTTTCTTCTTGTAATTGAATATTCTCTATCATTGGTTTACTTATGTAATACCTTTTTTTGTTAATCGTAATAGTTTTAGTGGTATTTTTGTCAACAATATTACGTAATTTTAATTCAACAGTTTTATTATTACTTTTCGCTTGCGACATTTTTAATAAAAAAATTTTAAGTTACGAAAATTTTAAGTTAAGAATTTTGATCTATTCTAGTTATGAATAAATTTTAAATTAGGAATTTTGATCTATTCTAGTCATGAATAAATTTTAAGTTAGGAATTTTAAATCTATTCTAGTTACGAAAAATTTTTAAGTTAAGAATTTTTAATCTATTCTAGTTACAAAAAAATTTATTACTAATTACTAAAAAAAATTTTAAGTTATCAGAAAAATTAATTAATCGACGAAGTCTTGGGCTTTAGCCTATCGGACCAAAGGTCCTCAGGTTATTAACCGATCGGAATGAAGCTCCTCTGGCTTTAGCCTATCCTAACCATCTTTCCATTAAGAATTTCAATAGAATATTTTACATCTTCCAGCAATAAACCATAAGCCATCAATGAAGTTGTGGAATCTTTTTTTTCAATATTAGTTGTTACATCACAACCAGTCTTGATAATATCTTCAGATTGTGCACTTAAATCGAAACAGAAAACAGGATATAAATGTCTCCAATCTCCAGGAGTTTATTGTGGTTCAACTCCAAATTCTATACAAAGATTTCGATAAGAATCATATCCTTCCATAAATTGATTATTGGTATCATCGAATCTTAATGGATCAATTGGATAACGGGTTTGATTTAATGAAACTTGTAAACTTCGAATTGTATTAATATGAAAAAGATTGTCGTTCTTATCAAAACTTGGAGAATTATTTCTTTGAAATGTTAGTAATAAATATCTTGGAGTATTCGCAGTTCTAGTAAAATGCCAGTTAAATCTTTGTTCGGAAAAAGTTACTGAACTAGCAGTACGCTTTAGAAAATTTACTGGAATTGGTTTGTTAGTATTTAATCTTTTTGCAATAGCTGTTTCAATCTCTAAACTAGGAGTAATATGCTTAATCCACCATTCAAGTCTATCAATTTTTAAATATGCTTTTTTTCCAGTCTTACCAAAAAAGATTAATTCATTATTTGCTGTACGATGAATTATTAATTTAAATTTTAATTGATATGATATTTTATCATAATCTAAATATCCGAATAATGGAGACAATGACCAATTTACTGTCTGTTTACTTTTCTTGTTAAATTCACGTCTTTCTTTATATGCATCATTATTTGTTTTATTTAAATGTTTTGCAGTATTTTCTACATCTTTCGCAATTCCTGCTGCATCTGTTCCAGCGTGAGTTAAATCATCAACAATTATACCATCATTAGTATCAGGAAACCAACCTTCGATTTCATACTTTTTATTATTTTCACCAATTGTTACAAATCTAAGCATTGTATCAATTACACCTGGAGAATCACTTATTGTTTCTATATTTTGAGTTGCAACATCTAAACGCATTTGTGTAAATAATCTTGGAAAAAAATTATTCTCTAGTGCAATATTATCGGTATCTGGTAATGGTGTTGTAAAATTAGCATCACTATATAAAGAATATTCACAATGTAAAAACGAATCAGGTAAATATATATAACTCTGCTGATTATCAACTTCAAAAATTAAATCACCTCCAGTATTTACTCTACTGGAAGATCCGGGATTCATAGCAATTCTTATATAGTCATTCTTTTTTTGATTATTACTGACGAACGGAGGATCGTCTAATCTAAATTTATTTTCGATAAGCGAAGACATTTTTATAAAAAATAGTTTGACTTTTTGTTTTTCTCACAGACAGAAAAAAGTTTTACTAAAAAAATTACTAAAAAATTTTACTAAAATATAATTTTAGAATTTTGCTAGACCAGCTCCGCTGCTCACGCCATTACCTCTTATTTCTTCAATTGAACGAACCGTAGGTTCAATTGAACGTTTTATGGCTACGCCTGTTTTCTTCCCTTTTTTACTATCAGACGGAGCTCCGCTCCTCAAGGTTTCCCCAACAGCTATGTTAGCAATTTTGTTTTTTGTTTCCTCTGAAAGTTTTTTTAAATTTTTTAGTTCTTCGGAATCATTCCTAAGTTTACGAATAGCTTCTAGTTGTTTTAATTCGTTTTGAGACTTGACAGCATTTGATATTGCACTAGCTGTACTACCTATAGCACCTATAGATGTAATCAAATCTTTATTATTTTTAATTAAGTTAACGATACTTCCAATACCAGAGAAGATACCAGCCCCTTCTTTTTGGACGCACCTGCGGTGCCTAGGAACTTTTGTGTTCCGATTGTTTCTCTATTATCATAATGATAAACAGGATTCATACGTGGTTCATGAGCAATTCTTTGATTTGAAGCAAAATGTTTAAGATTGTGTTTATAAATTATAGGCATTTTTTAGGATTAAATTTGACTTTTGGGAAAAAATATTTACGTTAATATTTACGCTAAGATTTACGTTTGTGATCAAGATTTACGTTTATGATCAAGATTTACGTTTATGATCAAGATTTACGTTTGTGAATGGACAACAACTTCGAGATAACTTTATTAATTGATTGTTGCACTTTATCTATTGCGTCAAGCAGCGTGTGATGTACTTTAATTTCTTTTCTATTAACTTGCATTTTCTGCTGATTAATCTTTAATGCCGTTTTAAGTGCATTTAACTTAATTTTAGGAACATCTAATTGTCTTTTAACAGAATCTAACTGTTCTTTATTTTCTTTAGAGTTTTCTTGTAAATTTTTCTTTAATTCATTTTCTAAATTGATTTTAAGAGTTTTCATTTTATCAACTCTTTGATTAAGTGAGTTTACTTCATTTATTATTCTATTCATCTTTTTCATTTGTTGAGTAATTTTAGAACTTAATTCATCAACACTTTTTTGGAATGTAGTTTGTAACTGCTTTAAATTTTTTTAAATTCTTTCAGGAAGTTTTTCTATTTCATCTTCTAATTGTTCTTTTAACATTCTTATCTGATGTTTATTTTTAATGACTGCAGATTTTAAATTTATAGAAAGTAATATTAAAATTTTTGATTGTTCTGAAATCTTTTTAAAAAGTTTTGCTATATCTGCTTCTAGCTCTCTATCCTTTTTATCAAGTTTTAATAATTTTTCGTTTAATGATTTGTCATTAAGTTTAAGCAACTTTAATTCATTCATCAGTGGAACCAAAACATCGTTTATATATTTTTCTTTTAAGTCATTGATTTGTGTATCAACATATTGTTTATTTGTTAACTCTGTATTTTGTTGCGGAAGAATAGATAGATGCAATGGACCAGATAAAACGTCTCCAGTTTTCATGATATAATTTTCTATCTCTATTTCTAATTCACGATTATTCGGGATATATGCACCTCCACCAACATTTGGTAACATCATTTTTTAACAAAAAAAAATAAATTTTTTTCTAATAAAAATAAAAAAATGGATAAAGCAAATTTAAAAAAATTATATTCGTCCGCATCATCCTGTTCTTCTTATTCGACGAGATCAACGGGATTTGAAAATAAATGTTTTGATAATAATAATAATCCATGTATAGATGTTAATATTTTATTTCAATTACAAGCCGAAATATTTAGAGAACAAACAAAAGGTTTACCTTCTATAGAAACTAATTATTGTATTTTTCCAGGTGATCCATTTATAAAATTTATGGATATTGTTAGTAAATATAATGATGTTGCGTATGTAGAATTGAATAAAGAAAATATGGTTATAATAGGTCATAATAATGTTTATGGTTTTATTAGAGCAGTTTTGCCGATTAGTAATACTGATTGGATAGAAAATAAAATTATTAATTATATCAATATTAAAGAATTAGTTAAAAAATTAAAATCTTTTTCGAAAGAAAAAATTAGATTATTTGTTGACGATCAAAATCAATAAAACATTCACATAGAGAGTAAAAAACATAATGAAGAATTATTATGTCAAGTATATTATAGAGATACAATTTATAAACAAGAAACATTAGAAATGCCGCAAAGATATGATGATGATACATATATAGGATTGTATTCCAATTTAAATATTAATTTATTAAAATCTTACATAAATGGTTTAGCTCAACAAGAAAAAATTTATATGTGGACAACACCTTATACTATTAACAATGACCATAATCATAATAAACGAACCGAAGGTTCTAGGGCTTTGCCCGATCTTAAAGAATCTTATGATAATAATGATGATAATAATATAGATGATGATAATATAGATGATGATTCTGAAACATCTGAAAATGCTGTAAATGGTAAAAAAGATTATAAAAAGATTAGTAATTATAAAAATTTATCTAAATTTCATTTTCTTACAATTGAAAATAATAATGATGGTATAGTTGAAGATACTGTTAGACAACTATGTGTCGGGTCTACAAAATTTAAATTAGGATTTACATCTAATCAATTTAAAATTTTTTCATCTTTAATAAAAACTAAAAGTGATTCAGATTATGGTGGTGTTATTAAATTTTCCAAAAGAGATCAAAGACCAATATTTTTCTCTATTATATTATTATCAAATAAAAGATGTAATTTAGAGTTAGATATTCCAATAAGAGAATGGTATCCTATCAGGGAATGGCATCCTATACCAAAAAGTGTAATTTATGATGTTGAAGAATCAATTTATGATGATGATGAAGAATCAATTGATGATGATGAAGAATCAATAGTTAGTGAAAATAAATTTCAATTATCTTTTGATAAAACATTATATGATGAAACTTAATATGATAAAACTTAATAGAAAATACCAAAATATTCCATAAATATATTTTCATATGTAATAAAATTTTTAGATGTAATAAGTTTTAGATGTAATAAGTTTTTAGATGTTATAAATTTTTTAGATGTAATAAACTTTTTAGATGTTATAAATTTTTTAGATGTTATAAAATTTTTAGATGTTATAAAATTTTTAGATGTAATAAAAAAGTTATTATTCCCACGTGTCATCATCATCACTTAAATTACTCTCACAGATGATTGTTTGAAATATTTCAGCTTGAATATCTTCTCCGTTATAAGGTAACATAATTTCATTTTCATCAGGTGCTTGACGTTTAAGAATATTTATTTGACCTGAAAATTTTTTTTCTTCAGTATTATTATTTTTATCAGGAATACTAATTCCTGTTTCTAAAGATCTTTTCCATGGTTTATTAACTGTAGTCGATAATGTTTTCCCCGAATATAATTTTAGAAAATCTTCTACTTTTACTTTATCTTGTGAATATCCTTTGAATGTTTTCTTTTCACTAAGTCTCCCTTGCTCATCTACAGTAATACAGTATTTTACTTTAGGTGCAATAAACATTGCAAAAATAATTCCACCATTTCCATAATCATTTTTTCCTTGACACAATTCCCCACCAACACATCCAGCAGCATCTAATTTATTGAAGAGCTCATTAGAAATATATATTGAATCAGTATCTGTATAATGAATGTATTTTTCTTTGAAACCATTAATTTCTAAAATAAAGTTATTCATGATTCTTCTAGAGTGAGAAAGAATGAAAGAACCTAAGTGTGATGGCATGAATGACGTCGCAGCGTAGCTGCTCAGACCGTTGGTCGTCTTCCCATCTTTTACAATATTAGTTTTGAGAAATTCATCTTCCATTTCTACTTTCGCTAAATATTGTTCATCATTTAATTTTTTATAATCTTTTACTTCTTGAGTGAAATTTTTTCTCAATGTATCCTCATTCCATAAATGATATTTAGTGGTTATATCTTTTTGCACAGTTTTGCCATATAGCGAATTCATCAATAATTTAATTAACTCATCGCCTACAGTATTTCCTTCTGCTTTATATCTTTTTCTCAAATTGAAAAGTTTTTCAATATAATTTCGAAATGGTGAAACTTGATAATTTTTTTCATAAATTATACCATCAGTAATATGTAAGATTTTTCCCCCACATCTAACAATTTCTTGTATGTCTACAGAAGTTAATACATCATAACATATACCATTTCTAAACCTGATTACTTTTACATGAGAATTATTATTTTGATTTTTAACTTTATCTTTAATAGGAACTGGTTGAAAAAACATATCATTCGGATATTGAAACAGAACAGAGAATATTCCAGTTTCAGGTCTAAATGTTTGTGTATTAAATTTATATACTATTTCCCGCTCTTCTTCTTGACGAAATTTTCTAGCTGATTCAGCTTTAGGGTATTCTGAATTTTCATCATACATAGCTGATGGATATAAAGATGTTGCATCAAAAGCCATTAGAAATTCATTTTTTTGTTCAAGTAGTTGATTTGAAATTTTCTTACAAATTTCAGTTTTTTCTTCTAAATCTCGATACTGTTTCATTAAATCTATTAAATTACTTCCAAGGGACAAAGCCCCCCCAGGGGAGCGACCAAGGGACAAAGTCCCCCCAGCGCAGCGACCAGGTAAATACTGTTTTAATATTGGTAACAAGATGCTACAAAATGGCGATATGAATTTTCTTATATTTGCCGAAACTCTTCCACCTTTAACAGATTTTCCATAAATCTATATGAGAATGAATATTTATATTGTCATTTTGTACGCTTTTCATCCAACCGTTAAATGTTAAAGCAGAGGATGTCAAATTAGTAGTTATATCTTCACCAACTAAATCTTGCATAACATTATTATATTTGTAGATACAAAAAGCTAAAGAAAGAATATCGTTAACTAAATATGGTCTCCATTCAATTTCTTTTTCTTTATAATTTTCATTCGTTATGTCTCCAATTTCATAATTTAATTTACACACATTCATAGGAATTTTAAAATTCTCACACCATTTAGAAAGACTTTTTTTACATGTTGATAACTACATTTCATTATAATAGTTTGAAGTGCTAATTTACCTGACGGTGAATCTATTTTCATATTGTTTTTAAATCTAAAAGATTTTTGAATGTATCTACTAACACATTCAGTTGTATAAGGATTTTGTAATGAAGCAGACAATATTCCTCTTGAAGTTTTAAGAGGTGGTTTAGATAATTTAAAATTAGCTTTTATCGGAAAATAGGAATCAAAACCTGATGAATTGTGTGCTATTAAAGTTACTCTCGAATAATTGAATTTTCCAAGAGTTTTAAAAAATTGATGGATCGGACATACGTCCTCTGGGTTTCCCCCGATCGGACATTCATCATCCTCAGTTCTCGTAAATATTTTCACACAATTTTGAAGTTTATTAAATTCTAATTCAGTCAAATTATTATACTCATTAATCTGTTTTTTAAGATTTTTTAATTTCATCTTCATCTTTTGATCGTTTAATTTTAATCATATCACTTAACAAACGTGTTTCTAATTCTTTCAATCTTTGTTTCGGTAAACAACATATAAATTTATTAAAATTAATAGCTCCTACAGCGTAAGGAATAGGATGAGCTGTTGAACAGTTAGGATCGGGAAAAGTTTCGAGATCCCAAATATATGTTGAACCATAGTCAATTTTTTTCTTTGTTATGATTTTATATGGACGCGTTGTTAGATTTTCATCAGTAACTGTTTTATATATGAGTTTGAAATTATTTTCAATTTCTCTAATAGCTTTTTATTTATGAGATTTATTAATTAAACAATAGTGACCAATTGTTGAACCTGCGTGAAAATAATTGTAATAAACATAATTATGAAACGTTTCAATTCCTCTAGGATTTAAATGACGATTGGCAGGACTATAATATTGAGCGCATTCTCCAAAATATTTATTGAATTGAGAAAATTTGCAGTTTGACATTACTCCTGTTTTAGATGTGGCTTCCTCTTTATATAAAAAATTATTAAACATTTCTTTCATCATTTCTCCTTGTTCTTCATTAAAACCTCGTAAAACATTATAACATTTAATAAAACAAAAATCTTCAGAAGGAATATAACAATATTCACCGAAATATTCTTTGATTCTATATTTCATATTAATCCCTGCCCCCCTATGCGATCTTTGTACTAACTTCATTCCAAAATCTTCATATTTAATATTACCTGTAAAAATCCATTCGTTAGCATCGGATTTCTCATCCAGATTCGAAAACCATATTTCAAATGAATTTTTATTATAGAAGGTTACGTAAAAATTTTGAATTATATTTTCCTGATCTTTAATAACTTTTCCAAGTAAATTAATAATTTTACCATTTGCTAAAAGTTTCCTCATATCATTTACCACATTAATAAAAGATACATTTTCATATTTAATTTCATTTGGATTAAATAAATTACATAAATTACCACCAAGTTCATCTTTAATTCTATCATCAAAAAAGATATCACTAATAGGAGTTTCTAATATTTCTTTTGTTCCACTTTTCTGTTTTTTAATATTGCGTCTAATACTACGCCTAGTACGTTTCTGTTTTTTAATACGTTTACTACGTTTACTATGTTTAATTTGCGCATCAAACTCAGCAATTTGTTTCTTGATTAATTCATCAATCCTAGACGCTTGTCCGAGAGACATTTCACGATTCATATTTTTTAAAGGAAAAAATGAATTTTTACATAGAACTTCGGTTCCGTTTTTACATATACACAGGAATATGTAATTGATGTAATGTTTCTAATTCATGTGTTGTTAAATGTTCTTTCTTAACCAACCACCATAAATTATTATACGCCAAAAATACTCGGAAACTTCTTAAACAAAGTGGAAAGTCTTTTGTTTTAACACACGGTTTAATACCATGTTTTGTTTTATAATCTGTAACGAGCGCTACGTATTTATGATGATAATAAAATCTTACTTCTTTCTTCGAATTTACAGGATTTGTAGGATGACGATAATCTTTTAAAACTGGTACATGCTCTATCTTGTAAACGTCCAACATATTTTTTTTTATTTTTATTAACAAAAAATTTATAAGAAAAAATTATTCGGTCACTCCGTTCGGTCACTCCGTTCGGTCACTCCGCGAAAATATTTTCTATCGACTTTCACTCCGCGAAAATATTTTCGATAACTCTATCATGAATTTTTTTATCAATATTAATTGTAATGAAGCCATAATCTTTTGACCAAGCATTGTTACACGATTGTTTAAATTCATCTTTATTTCTTACACATAAATCTCTTAACAAATCACTTAAGTTTCTTGCATTTATTTTAAATAGTATAAATATATTTGCATTCTTTCTAATAACACTTCCGTCTAATGAATACATACTTTGTGTTAAATAAAAAACACTACAGTTATTATGTCTACCTCTTGTGAAATAATTTCTCTTAACTGACTGATTTCTATCATTAACACAATCATCAAAAATTACACAATGTTTCATTGTTTTATCTAGTTTACTAGGATCTTGCATATTACCACTATCATCTATTAATTGTATCTTTATATGCTTATTTTTATTGGATTCTACTAACTGACTATTTTTTGCTGCTTCTTCACACCACGAACTTATTTCTTCTTCATCTTCAGATTTTTCATATTCTTTGAATAATGATAATGAAGCAATTGCTGTTTTTTTAAGATTATTTTCAAATCCATATTTTAAAAATTGATAGACGGGTTGTTCTGCTGTTGTTGTATAAATTATAAGATTGTTATAATCCAAAAAATTTGGAGTCGTTAAAATTTTAAATAATAGATATGTTTTTCCACAACCTGATCTTCCGCAAATAACTGACAAAACTTTATTAGATAAATTTGGATGATGATTAAATTTGAGTTTTTTTTATTTAATGGAGGTACTTCACTCATTTTTTAATAAAAAATTTTTTTTTTATTTTTAAAGAAGAAGAAGAAAATTAAACTTCTCTAGCTTCGCGTGGGAGTTTATCCCTCTCGAACGGGAGTTTATACCTCCCGAACCAAAAGATCTATCATAATCTCTTCACCTCCAAAATTTATTTCTTGTCCTTTTTCATCAGTGATTCTAATGTTAATGTTGTTAATAGTTTTTCTTGTAATAGGGAAATATATTAATGTTTGTGGAATTACATTTAGTCTATAACCAATGGGTACAGTAAAAGCTGGAAAACTGAATATTAAATTTGACAATTTACCATTTATATATCCTCCTTCAATAATGTCACAATGTACAACAATTGAATTTATTTCAGTTATTTTTGGAATCTTCTCACCTAAATGATAACCTTGACTATAGGTTTGTTTATTAAATCCTAATAGCTTTGACAATGATCTATCATGATTAAAATCAACTTGATGATTTTCGTCTAAAGTAAGAGAAAATTTATTAACTGCCGGTTCAACTGCAAAATGTAATTGTTTCTTATCTTTAAATGGTATACCTAAATTTCTCTTAATTTCATTTGATATTGATTCAACTTCGTAAGAACCAGGAAGAAAAGTTAGTATTTTCCACGTTTTGCCTTTATCAGTAGAATATCTAAATTGATCATTCACATCTTTGATAACGTTTTGAATAGTGTTAAATGTAGAGAAACTAGTCAATGCAATTTGATAATTTTTATTCTGTTCTAAATGAAGAATGGGTTCTAAATTACAAGTGTGTGATGAAGTAGTTGTTATAATTTTTAACGTCGTACTAAATTTTGATGAACCCAAAATCTCTGTTAGATTTTCTAAATGATTATTAATTTTGTCTAAATCTGTTGAACACATTTTTTAGTTAAAATTTTGAATAAATATTATAGATAAAAATCGTAGATAAAAATCATAGATAAAAATCATAGATAAAAATCATAGATAAAAATCATAGATAAAAATTAGAAACAACATATTTCAGCTACACTTTTATAATACTCTTCATTTAGAATCTTCTTTTCTAACAGTCTTTTCAATGTAGCATGAATTTCATTGAAACTAGAATTATGTCCTTCTTTTATTGCCGATATTAAAATATTTAATCTATTTAGTAATTCTTGCGGATCATCTGGTAAGAATACAGTTGTTTCTGTTTTCTGTTTTTCAGATAAACCTTTTCTACTTTAACTCCCGTTGATAATAAATTTTCTAATTGTTTATAACGTCTAAGAGATTTTACTGCACCAACTCTATCTAACATAGCTTTATATTTTATGAGATCTTCTACAGCATAATTATTTAAATCTGCTCCTCTTAAAAGATCAACAAAATTTCTATCTAAATTAAAAGGAGATTTATCTGGTGAAAAAAATTAAACCTCGAAAAGGTTGTGGAAATATTTCTTTTTGTCCGAGATAAAATCTAGGTATTGTTTTTCCATCTATAAATGAGATAGAATGTTCAAATTGCATAGATTTTGGTAATTTCTTATTAATGTTTGATTCTAGTAATCCATAGTCATCTAATATAGTTTTGTGTTCTGGATCTGTTATATCAATTTGTTTATCATTATTTGTACTTTCTTTTTCAAGAGTTTTAAATGGTTTCATAGTTTTCTCAAAATCAGTTTTTACTTGCTCGGTTTGCTGCATTTTTTCAAACATATCAGATTGAATACCAGCTTTTATCATTCTATGTTGAAGATGATTTTCTTTCATAATATTTCTTTGTTTTATTAACTCTTCTAATTGTTTTATTCTTTTAAAATTATCAGCTCTAATTTTATCCATTTTTAAAATATAATATTTGAATTTTGTGGTAACATTGGAATACAGCAAAAACATTTTACTGAACAAATTATTTTTTATTGCTTTGTTGTCTGACATCTTTTCGTTTTAAGTTTTCTCGTTTTAAGTTTTGTTTAATAAAGTTTTGTTTAATAAAGTTTTGCTTAAATTTTCGCTTAAAGTTTTTAGCTCTTCTAAAAAAATTTTGTCATTTTCTTCATTAGAAGTTTTACCACCAGTAAAAGTTTTACCATCACTCGAAATTTTGCCATCCTGTCTATTCTTATCATCAACTTTTTCTGACTGTAATTGAAATGATATTTGATTTACTTCATTAGCTATTTGATCAAATTTTTCAATCTCATCTAACGTAATAACATTATCATCACATACTCTTTGAAAGTAGTAATGTAGTTTATCATAGACTTCTTTAATATGTAAATGCTTAGTTTTTAATGATTTTCGTTTCTTAGTTATTAAAGATTTATCTAACATTGTAACAAGTGAAGTTGCAAAAACACCCGTACCTGTTAAAGCTGTAGCAACTACTGGAATTACTAAAACACCTGAAGATATAACAATTGTTAAAGCACCTAAACTTATTGTTAAGAACATGCCAATTCCTTGTGTTACATTCTTAACTTTAGTCCATCTCTTTCTTAATTTTTTATAATGCTCTAATCTTAATAATAATTGAGATTCTTTATCTTTCATATAGCGTACTCTATCTTTGTGTTTTTCTTTGTTCATTTTTTCAATGTTAATCTTTTCAATGTCCATTAAAGTAGAACTACGTTCATATGATAACGAAGGATATATTCTTGCGGTTTCTTCCACTTTTGTTTCATCCACTTTTGTTTCTTCCATTTTTTAAAGAAATATTATTAGTCACATGTTATATTTTAAAAACCTGAAAGATGGATAAAATTCATGAATTTGAAATTCTCAACTTTTATGATTTTTGGTGTCCTGGAACGGTCATGATTTAAGCGAGAAAATTGTAATTCTCAAATTTTGAGATTCTTAACTTTTATGATTTTCGGTGTCCTGGAACGGTCATGATTTTAAGGGTAAAAATTGTAATTCTCATATTTGAGATTTTGAAAAATTTGAAAATTGGGTATTTTGAAAACGCTTAAATTTTCGCCCTTCGGCCTTCGGCTACGTGAAATTTGAAGTCTACCTAAATTTTTGAAATTTTTGAAATTTTTGAAATTTTGATTTTTTGAAAAAAAACCCGCAAAAGTGTGACATCCGGCGCAAGCGAAGCGAAGCAAAGCGAAGCGTCGCGCCGGATGTCACACTATATACTACTTGCCACTTTAAGTCTTTGAGAATTCTTTGTACGGTGTTTCGACTCATGTCCAGGGCTAACGATGCTCTCCGAGTTGAAGTGTGCGGATCATCTTCAAAATGTTCCTACACTACCGCGATATCCTCATCAATCCTGCGTGTTCGGGTTCGTTGGTGTGGTGCATTCAAGACGCTTCCCGTGCTCATTAGAGAGTTATGCCATCTCCTTATCGAATTCCCGAAGGAATCGCGTCATGTCGTACTTTGCTAAATTCTTTGCGAAACCTCCGCTGAACCGAAGCAACGCTTTGCATTGAGTCGAACCACATTCCGCATTTCGCACGTTCTTTCACAATGAAAGCCATGATTTGGAAAAAAACGTCTTTCTGAGTGTTGAATAGCCAATTATCGCAAATTTAAGCGCACTCGTTTAAATCTGTTTCGCACTCTCGTGATCATTAATGTCCAAATTAATTTGTAGATTTCTATGGTCAATATTGTAAAAGATTTGATTGCTTGATGCACTTATCAGATTAATTAGCATAGAAATAAAAATAGCAATTACAGATGAACATTGTGTGTCATTTTCATTTCAGTATGTTTAATCATAGCGAAGTTATAAGCATTTAGAATCGGCGGTTTTAAATGGAATAGTTATTTATATATATGATTGTGATGTAGAGAGAAAAAACAAAGAAAGATATTTCATAGAATCCTTTGATCCATCACTCAATTCGACCTAATTATCTTACCCTCAACAGAAAATCTATGCTGTACATAATCCCATGACTTTGAAGATATGTTCCAAATTTCCATGTCATTTCTAATGACTAACTTTATGATGTATATTTCAAATTTTGTAAATAGCATGCTATCTAAATCTCATTACTTAGAAAGTATCTGAAGAAAAGAAAGCGCCTATGCTTATAAGGAAAAGCCGTGTTGTCAATTTTAATTTCATTATATATATATATATATATATATATATATATATATATATATATATATATATAATATATATATATATATATATATATATATATATATATATATATATATAAAAGAAATTGCTTTTGATTTGAAAATCGAACGACTAAAAAACAATTCTTTCTTGCACAAGCGCTTTCTGGATTTATTCCTTCTTCAGGTGCATAGAACAGATAAGTGATTATTTACATCATTTTTATTACAAGTAATTTTGAAATTGTCGTCAATAACTATGTGCATGAGTGTCATTTAGCATTTAGCTTTGGTTTGTACAAGTCAATGAAATATCTTTCTTTCATTTTTCTGATGATATCTGTGTTATCATTGCAAAATATCTTGTAGAATGGATATATAGAAAATTTTCCTTGGCCACATTCATCGATATGCTGACTTAGGCTGATTTTTCGATATTCCGGAATGTTTATTTGTTCTTTATGAATTCGGCAGCGTTCCCTCAAGGTATTCCGAGTTTCCCCAATGTAACATTCATTGCATCCATTACATGTGATGACATATATGACAATTTTTTGCCGTTGAAGTTGTATGTGTCACCTTCCTTGATGTAGTTACATGTACCACAACCTCTTGTCATTGCATTTGGTTACCATTATTTTGTCATTAGTATTGTATTGGGATTTGCACAATATGCGTTTCTAACTTGAAGGTTGTCTTTTGCTGATGATAAATTTCTTGTTCTCAAATACATGTTTGGTTTGTTGATCAATTTTCAAGGTTGTGTTGATAGAATTTATTGTTGCAGTTACATTTGTGTTTCTAGGGTTATATGTAGAAACAGAAGGTAATGTAGATACTTTGCTATCGCTTGACTTTGCGTTTAGAAATTCTGCTCGATTCAATTCCTTCGCTTTTTTTCATACCATCCGAAATAAGATCAATGGGGTACTTTCGATTGATCAAAAATGCTTTCAATTCATGCAAGCGGATTTCTCTTCGGAATTCTTCGTTCACTATAGGACAGATTCTTCTTGCATGATTATAGGGGATGGCTCGCTTCGTATGACGGGGGTGATTGGAATGGAAGTGGAAGTATTGGTGTGTATCTGTTGGCTTATAGAACATATCTGTGACAATTTTGTTATTTTCTTTTATAACCATAATATCCAAAAAGAAATTTGATTGTCATTCATCTCCATTGTGAATTGTATGTTGCTATCTAATTGATTCAAAATTTGTGCAAAAGTTTTCAATTTTTCATCGTCCAGAGTCCATAGAATGAAACAATCATCTAGGTATCGCTTCCAGTTATTTCTAACATAATTCGATGTTTCTTCACCCCACAGCGATTCAATTTTTTCATACAGTTGTAATTCTAGGAATGCAAGGGTAAGTGTTGCATATGTGGGCGCAACAACTGTGCCCATCGCTGTTCCCTTTATTTGAGTGTAATAATGTTCACCGAATGCAAAATTGTTTATTCGTCAAAATTAATTCTATACCATGAAGTATAAATTCGCATCTGAAACGTTCATCAATTTTGTCGGAGTGCTTTGTTATCCAATATTTGATAGCCTGCATTCCCAGCTTATGAGGTATGTTTGTGTAAAGACTCACTATGTCAAATGTTACCAATTTGGTGTTTTCATGAGCATGATTGGTAAAAATTTGAGAAACTGTAAGTCTTCTCTTACGTAACTTTCTATAAAGCTGCAAAGTGGTTTCAATATCATATCAAGTAGTCTACTTAGTCGCTGTGTTGGAGAGTTCGGTCCACCAACAATAGGACGAAATTTCAAATCTGGAGGATTGATGCATCGAATGTAATCGGAGTTTTGCTCATTAATTGATTTCTTTATATGCTCAGATTTGTGCACTTTTGGTAATCCATAAAAATTGCTTCCTTTATAATCAAATTTTGTCAAAAAGTCTTTTTCCTTCTTTGTAAGATTTTCAGATAAATTTCCACTTACTAATCTTTTGATTCTTTGCATAGATTTCTTGTCTGGATCATCATCAGCCCTTCGGTAAAATTGTGAATCATTTAGCATAGTTTCAATCCGCTTTTCATAAAATTCTTCTTCCATAATTACAACGGCTCCTCCTTTGTCAGCTTCTTTGATAATTATTTCATCATTTGATTTCAATTTGCGTACTGCATTGCTTTCATTGATTGACAAATTTTCCCTTTTTATTGCATTTAATCTGGTTTAAATCAATGGACTCCATAGTTTCACATAGGGCATCAAGTAGCTGATTCCGTCCTTTCGGAGGATTGAAGGTTGATTTATTTTGAACCAAGTTGATATCGCATGTTGTTGTGCCATGAAAAATTTCAGCTAATCTAAGGCTTCTTGCATAGGTTTTAATATCCGTTGAAAGTTCAATGTTATTTTCACTTGGAGTAGGGGAAAATTTCAGACCTTTCGATAGCAGCAGTTTTTTAGATTTGTCCAATTTTTGGTTTGATAAATTTATAACTTTGGGATCAACATGAACATCTTTGCATGTACTCTATCCTTTAATTGTAGATTCTTTGTTTCCTTGATTTCCATTGTGACATTTCTCGATTTGAATTCTTCTTGCCTCCGCCTAAAAAAGGACTCTGATGATTGTGACTGAATGTGTTTCGATGATCTCCATTTCTATTATGTTGTAGATTGTCTTGTTCTCTTCTCAATTGTGCATGATTTTTCTCAAACATTCGAGGTTTGTTGTCATGTTGTTTCTGGTATGAGTCTGACTGATCGATGAAGTCACTTTCATAATTGTGGCAACCTTGGTTTCTAGAATCTTTGTAGGCGAAAAATTTCGATCTATCTCCGTTTTGAAAGTGCTGATCATTTTGTTGACTGTTGTGTCGATATTGTTGCTGATTTCGTTGATGCACGTTTTGATAGCGTCTGTCATTTCTTACTACAGATGTATACGTTTTGAATTCATTTAATTTTGCAGATCTGTTTGTGTTGTATGATTTCATAGTGTCGGTTCCGTATCGTCTTTCATAGTCCAACAGCCATGACTCATTGAATCTCCATCTGTTACACGAGATATTTTCTTCCTTTTGACAATTTAAAGTCCACTTTTGCAGTAAAATTTCATTGACGATTCTGGTCGAGGATTTATTGATAATTTTAATCATTTCAGTGTCAGAATCAATGACATTCTGTTTGTGCTTTTCTGCTCTTGATTTGAGTATTTGGATCTCGCCATTCATTCTTTGTTTGGCAACTTTTTCCCTAATTTTTGTATCTTCATTGGGTTCGTTTCTAATGAGTTTGATTCTGAATTTTCGTGGAAGAATCGGAGTTTCTCTGTTCATCTAATTTTCATACATTAGAGCCGATTTCTCATTTCGCAATTGATGCCAATATGACATTTTCCTTTTTTCGAGCATTTCGTGCCATTCATCATTTATTTCGAATTGAATTTTTTCAGCTTCTCTTCTCAAAGTCAATTCATTTACTTAATTTTGCATTTCTTGTATTTGTGTTTGAGATGTTAATAGTTGAGTTTTCTCCAACAGCCCTTCTTCTTGGTTCACAGCATTAGATTTATCATCTTCTTCTTGTTTTGAGATAGCTAGACTTCGTTGATTCAAAATTTCATGAAGCAGTTCATTCGTCGTTATCGTCTTGTCAATGAGGATATTCATTTTCTCAATCATTGTTGTATAGTATTCATTATCAGTCTTTGAATTGCTTTCTGAACTTGATTTTCGTCGACTTTTCACCATAACAAACACTGGTAGAAATATAATAAACAATCAAAATAGTAACACAGTGTTTGGTAATAATATAAAAGAAATTGCTTTTGATTTGAAAATCGAACGACTAAAAAACAATTCTTACTTGCACAAGCGCTTTCTGGATTTATTCCTTCTTCAGGTGCATAGAACAGATAAGTGATTATTTACATCATTTACAAGTAATTTTGAAATTGTCGTCAATAACTATGTGCATGAGTGTCATTTAGCATTTAGCTTTGGTTTGTACAAGTCAATGAAATATCTTTCTTTCATTTTTCTGATGATATCTGTGTTATCATTGCAAAATATCTTGTAGAATGGATATATAGAAAATTTTCCTTGGCCACATTCATCGATATGCTGACTTAGGCTGATTTTTCGATATTCCGGAATGTTTATTTGTTCTTTATGAATTCGGCAGCGTTCCCTCAAGGTATTCCGAGTTTCCCCAATGTAACATTCATTGCATCCATTACATGTGATGACATATATGACAATTTTTTGCCGTTGAAGTTGTATGTGTCACCTTCCTTGATGTAGTTACATGTACCACACCTCTTGTCATTGCATTTGGTTGCCATTATTTTGTCATTAGTATTGTATTGGGATTTGCACAATATGCGTTTCAAACTGGAAGGTTGTCTTTTGCTGATGATAAATTTCTTGTTCTCAAATACATGTTTGGTTTGTTGATCAATTTTCAAGGTTGTGTTGATAGAATTTATTGTTGCAGTTACATTTGTGTTTCTAGGGTTATATGTAGAAACAGAAGGCAATGTAGATACTTTGCTATCGCTTGACTTTGCGTTTAGAAATTCTGCTCGATTCAATTCCTTTGCTTTTTTGATAAATTGCTTGGTTCAAAATAAATCAACCTTCAATCCTCCGAAAGGACGGAATCAGCTACTTGATGCCCTATGTGAAACTATGGAGTCCATTGATTTAAACCAGATTAAATGCAATAAAAAGGGAAATTTGTCAATCAATGAAAGCAATGCAGTACGCAAATTGAAATCAAATGATGAAATAATTATCAAAGAAGCTGACAAAGGAGGAGCCGTTGTAATTATGGAAGAAGAATTTTATGAAAAGCGGATTGAAACTATGCTAAATGATTCACAATTTTACCGAAGGGCTGATGATGATCCAGACAAGAAATCTATGCAAAGAATCAAAAGATTAGTAAGTGGAAATTTATCTGAAAATCTTACAAAGAAGGAAAAAGACTTTTTGACAAAATTTGATTATAAAGGAAGCAATTTTTATGGATTACCAAAAGTGCACAAATCTGAGCATATAAAGAAATCAATTAATGAGCAAAACTCCGATTACATTCGATGCATCAATCCTCCAGATTTGAAATTTCGTCCTATTGTTGGTGGACCGAACTCTCCAACACAGCGACTAAGTAGACTACTTGATATGATATTGAAACCACTTTGCAGCTTTATAGAAAGTTACGTAAGAGAAGACTTACAGTTTCTCAAATTTTTACCAAATCATGCTCATGAAAACACCAAATTGGTAACATTTGACATAGTGAGTCTTTACACAAACATACCTCATAAGCTGGGAATGCAGGCTATCAAATATTGGATAACAAAGCACTCCGACAAAATTGATGAACGTTTCAGATGCGAATTTATACTTCATGGTATAGAATTAATTTTGACGAATAACAATTTTGCATTCGGTGAACATTATTACACTCAAATAAAGGGAACAGCGATGGGCACAGTTGTTGCGCCCACATATGCAACACTTACCCTTGCATTCCTAGAATTACAACTGTATGAAAAAATTGAATCGCTGTGGGGTGAAGAAACATCGAATTATGTTAGAAATAACTGGAAGCGATACCTAGATGATTGTTTCATCTATGGACTCTGGACGATGAAAAATTGAAAACTTTTGCACAAATTTTGAATCAATTAGATAGCAACATACAATTCACAATGGAGATGAATGACAATCAAATTTCTTTTTTGGATATTATGGTTATAAAAGAAAATAACAAAATTGTCACAGATATGTTCTATAAGCCAACAGATACACACCAATACTTCCACTTCCATTCCAATCACCCCCGTCATACGAAGCGAGCCATCCCCTATAATCATGCAAGAAGAATCTGTCCTATAGTGAACGAAGAATTCCGAAGAGAAATCCGCTTGCATGAATTGAAAGCATTTTTGATCAATCGAAAGTACCCCATTGATCTTATTTCGGATGGTATGAAAAAAAGCGAAGGAATTGAATCGAGCAGAATTTCTAAACGCAAAGTCAAGCGATAGCAAAGTATCTACATTACCTTCTGTTTCTACATATAACCCTAGAAACACAAATGTAACTGCAACAATAAATTCTATCAACACAACCTTGAAAATTGATCAACAAACCAAACATGTATTTGAGAACAAGAAATTTATCATCAGCAAAAGACAACCTTCAAGTTAGAAACGCATATTGTGCAAATCCCAATACAATACTAATGACAAAATAATGGTAACCAAATGCAATGACAAGAGGTGTGGTACATGTAACTACATCAAGGAAGGTGACACATACAACTTCAACGGCAAAAAATTGTCATATACGTCATCACATGTAATGGATGCAATGAATGTTACATTGGGGAAACTCGGAATACCTTGAGGGAACGCTGCCGAATTCATAAAGAACAAATAAACATTCCGGAATATCGAAAAATCAGCCTAAGTCAGCATATCGATGAATGTGGCCAAGGAAAATTTTCTATATATCCATTCTACAAGATATTTTGCAATGATAACACAGATATCATCAGAAAAATGAAAGAAAGATATTTCATTGACTTGTACAAACCAAAGCTAAATGCTAAATGACACTCATGCACATAGTTATTGACGACAATTTCAAAATTACTTGTAAATGATATAAATAATCACTTATCTGTTCTATGCACCTGAAGAAGGAATAAATCCAGAAAGCGCTTGTGCAAGTAAGAATTGTTTTTTAGTCGTTCGATTTTCAAATCAAAAGCAATTTCTTTTATATTATTACCAAACACTGTGTTACTATTTTGATTGTTTATTATATATATATATATTGGCAAAATTTGGCAGCAAATTATTTGTAAGACAAGATTGGCAAAAAAGTAAATCGCAATCAATGTTCGACTATTTTGCATAATTTGTCTCCAGTTCTCGATAAATCAATTTTACTTTTTGATTTGAAAACTTAGATGCTATTTTTGAGAACCATTTTAATAGAATTCTGACCGGCGCTTCGGATACAGACAACATCCATCTTCAGGGTAACAATTTTGGTTTCAGTTCATCCTTCTATTTTCTCATTTTGTAAAAGCATCGGATGCTTACTCGCAATCTCTGGTCGATCGGTTGAATATTTTTGTTTATGATTGCTTTTAGTCTCTCTTCTTCAGTTTTAGCATTTGTTCCCCATTGTCCTTGAAAATTAAATTGAACTGTTAATGAAGATTCTTCACTTTCCGTACTGAACTTTCGCTTGAGACATTTTTGCACAATATTATCGATCAGCGCTTGAGGATAATTATTGTTAATCAAAATTTGAGTGAAGTGTTGTACTTCTCGTGAAAAGAGCTCCCAATTAGACGAGATATTATATGAACGAATCAGGTACGATCGAACAACTGATTTTTTATACGTGCCTGGTCCAAAGCTGTCGTAATCGAGGCAAAGTCCGGCGCAAGTTGATTTTCTGTAGACTGAAGTTTGAAATTTCGTACCATTTCTCATGACTGAAACATCAAGGAAGGATAGCGTATCGTCTTTTTCTGTCTCGTAAGTGAAATTGAGGCAGGAATTTGATTTGAAACTATCAATAATTTCTTAAATATTGCAGTTCTTATCATGGAGGATAAAAGAGTCATCTACGTAACGACGGTAAAATATAACACCATTTCCAAGTTCTGGAACAACTTTGTTCTCCACGTAGCTCATATAAAAGTCTGCATATAATGGACCCAAGGGGCTACCCATTGATATACCATCGATCTGTTTGTAAATTTCTTTCTTTCACTGGAATGGAGTAGCTGTTGTACATAAGAACAGTAGGGATCTCAAAATATTTGCAGGTAAACCAATTGGCGGTAAGGTTGAATGATTGTAAACTCGATCTAGTATAATGTCAGTTGTTTCCTCAACTGGTACATTCGTAAATAGGCTTTCTACATCAATGGACGTCATTTCTGTCTCTTGATTTGTATCCATGTCCTTCATTTAAGCAACAAAGTCAAAAGATGAGGGACAAATGTAGTTTGATGGTAAATAGACTTTCAGTGCACCTAGCTAGTGAGACCCTAGCAATTTCATGCGTTACAGTTTTACATAAGGAAATAATTGGCCTCAATGGAGGATCCGTAGAACTTTTATGAATTTTCGGTAGTCCAAAAATGTAACCAGGTCAGTAATAACCTACACGTTTGTTTATTCCATACAGTTTTGCAGCATAGGAATTTCTTTTGATTATTGAATTGATTTCTTTTTTGATTCCTGGTGTAGTATCTTCTCTGATTTTGACAAATTTCGAAGTATCCGATAGAACCGATCCCGTGATCCACTCTCAAAAGAAGATAAAAAAGCCATTAAATCGTTGAATACCAATCCGAACATTGTCGTGAAAAAAGCTGATAAAGGTGGAAATTTTGTAATCCTGGATGCTGATGCATACAATCAGAAAATTAATGCCATTGTATCGGTTATTACTGACCTGGTTACATTTTTGGACTACCGAAAATTCATAAAAGTTCTACGGATCCTCCATTGAGGCCAATTATTTCCTTATGTAAAACTGTAACGCATGAAATTGCTAGGGTCTCACTAGCTAGGTGCACTGAAAGTCTATTTACCATCAAACTACATTTGTCCCTCATCTTTTGACTTTGTTGCTTAAATGAAGGACATGGATACAAATCAAGAGACAGAAATGACGTCCATTGATGTAGAAAGCCTATTTACGAATGTACCAGTTGAGGAAACAACTGACATTATACTAGATCGAGTTTACAATCATTCAACCTTACCGCCAATTGGTTTACCTGCAAATATTTTGAGATCCCTACTGTTCTTATGTACAACAGCTACTCCATTCCAGTGAAAGAAAGAAATTTACAAACAGATCGATGGTATATCAATGGGTAGCCCCTTGGGTCCATTATATGCAGACTTTTATATGAGCTACGTGGAGAACAAAGTTGTTCCAGAACTTGGAAATGGTGTTATATTTTACCGTCGTTACGTAGATGACTCTTTTATCCTCCATGATAAGAACTGCAATATTTAAGAAATTATTGATAGTTTCAAATCAAATTCCTGCCTCAATTTCACTTACGAGACAGAAAAAGACGATACGCTATCCTTCCTTGATGTTTCAGTCATGAGAAATGGTACAAAATTTCAAACTTCAGTCTACAGAAAATCAACTTGCGCCGGACTTTGCCTCGATTACGACAGCTTTGGACCAGGCACGTATAAAAAATCAGTTGTTCGATCGTACCTGATTCGTTCATATAATATCTCGTCTAATTGGGAGCTCTTTTCACGAGAAGTACAACACTTCACTCAAATTTTGATTAACAATAATTATCCTCAAGCGCTGATCGATAATATTGTGCAAAAATGTCTCAAGCGAAAGTTCAGTACGGAAAGTGAAGAATCTTCATTAACAGTTCAATTTAATTTTCAAGGACAATGGGGAACAAATGCTAAAACTGAAGAAGAGAGACTAAAAGCAATTATAAACAAAAATATTCAACCGATCGACCAGAGATTGCGAGTAAGCATCCGATGCTTTTACAAAATGAGAAAATAGAAGGATGAACTGAAACCAAAATTGTTGACTGCAAGCGATGAGTCACACCATGTTGTCTACCGATACACATGCCCACACAACGCATGTAACGGCGTTGCACAATACATCGGTTTTACAGCAAATGCACTTACTCAGCGCTGCAAACAACATGTATCAAATGGTGCCATCAAACAACACATGCAAACCCACACAGAAATCAAAATTGGATACCAAGCCATTCTTAAAGACACTAAAATCTTGGCCAGATATCACACCCAACAAGATCTAGAAATTGCAGAGGCCTTACTAATCAAGAAATATCAACCAACACTAAACAAACAAGATCAAGGATTAACAAGACATTTGGTTTTACTATGACTTATCTACAGTATGCTTACTCACTTACTTCACCATGACTTCTTTTGCTGACTTTATTCATGCATATCACATAGCTTTTTTCATGTTATTTTGAAATTCAACTTTTATAAGAATGATCTGTAAATTAATCCACACAAGTTGCTTACCCTGAAGATGGACGATGCTTGCATCCGAAGCGCCGGTCAGAATTCTATTAAAATGGTTCTCAAAAATAGCATCTAAGTTTTCAAATCAAAAAGTAAAATTGATTTATAGAGAACTGGAGACAAATTATGTAAAATAATCGAACATTACTTTAACGATTTATTTTGCGATTTACTTTTTTGCCAATCTTGTCTTATATATATATATATATATATGAAAAAGAATCCAAATAAAATAAGATCAAAACTCCGGATTTATCCCGACCGGTTTCCGTCCCATTTTGGACTTCTCAAGGGATTGAATGACATATATTTCAAAATAATTCATAATGATAATGACAGCATTATAGACATAGAAATTAAGTCATACTGGGAAAACCATGACATCGCACTGCAAATGTTCTAGATAGGTTTATATTTATTAGTAATGTCAAGTTCCTTTGCTGCTTCTAATCCTTACTAACATCGTGGACATCTCCAACTGCATGCACTCGTTTGTGTGTTTGTTGCTTGAAATTGATTATGTTTGTTAACATTATTCTTGTTTCTTTTGAAGTTGGATAAGAAGATCGATATGTTGACTACCTCCGTTGCTCAAATTAATTGTGTTTTGCATGCCTTTCACTGGCAATGGAAAGAAAAAAGGTGCCGAAATCATAGACGTTAAAAATGAGATAAAGACTGAGTTAACAGAATTATCCAATGAGGTTTCTAGAGCATCGCGTGAGAAAATTGATTGGAACAAAAAACTTAATCAGCGAAAGTTTTCATTTTACGAGGCTTACAGAAATCGAGCCATTGCTGATATTTATGAAGCAGCACTGAATGATGCAACGCCGAAAATACCAAGGAAATTGTTCAAAAACCCAATGCCACAACAAAGTGAGGAAGAAAAGGAGCTTAAGAGAGAATAATCTATTAAGGAAAGTGAACACGAGATTAAACGATTAAGACTTACAGCAGAGATAAAAACGCGATTTGTAGAAAAGATTGACAAGGAAATGGGTGAATATTTAAATCAGTACTACGACACAGAAGAAGCGAAATCTCAAATAAGAGCATGGAAAGAGCTTAGCGAGAGAGAAGAAGCAAATAGTCGAATGATTTGGGAAAGCAAGAGTAACTTTTTCTCATCTGACAAGCATCTTTTGCCGGTAAACAGCAGATATAAATCCATGCCTCATAACTTTAATAATCCAAATCAGTTTTTAAATGGGGGATATTTCACTGGTCAAAATGCTAACTGTAACAACTGCCAAATGAAATATACATGTACTACACATAACAAACGAAATAGGAATTCAAGCAACAAGTTTGTAGTAATCTGAAACCAAATTTTGCCAACTTCAAAAGAAACAAGAATAATGTTAACAAACATAATCAATTTCAAGCAACAAACACACAAACGAGTGCATGCAGTTGGAGATGTCCACGATGTTAGTAAGGATTAGAAGCAGCAAAGGAACTTGACATTACTAATAAATATAACCTATCTAGAACATTTGCAGTGCGATGTCATGGTTTTTCCCAGTATGACTTAATTTCTATGTCTATAATGCTGTCATTATCATTATGAATTATTTTGAAATATATGTCATTCAATCCCTTGAGAAGTCCAAAATGGGACGGAAACCGGTCGGGATAAATCCGGAGTTTTGATCTTATTTTATTTGGATTCTTTTTCGTATAATATTTGCCATTTTTGATTCCTCTATTATAATATATATATATATATATATATATATATATATATATATATATATATATATATATATATATATCATAAGTAATCTCCATGAGACTTAATAATAAAGATAAATTAAAAAAATTCAACGTAGTCTCAAGATAAAATTGTTTATTCACGAATTTTCGTGTAAGACTTCATCAGGTGAACGAAGTAAATGATGAATAAAGGTGAATAAACAATTTTATCTTGAGACTACGTTGAATTTTTTTAATTTATCTTTATATATACTGTATATATATAACAGTAAAGGTAAAGTAAAGGATGGAATAGGTCAAAATATAAGTAAAGTATAGTATATGACATATTATATATCTCATTATATCAGGCGAAATCTTAGGAGATTTTTCTAAAGACCTATAAATAGCACGGCTTTTAATATATTGATACTTTTCATTAATTAACTGAAATTCGCAGAGTCTAAAGCCTAGAATGGAAGATTTGCATCTATCTAGGCCATGAATAAACAGTCAGCTTTTGGGTTTTGGACACCGCGTGCGTGTTGTATCACTGTCGGTCACACATCACATCACTGTTTCAACATTCATTGATGAATTGATGAATTTTGCGAATAGGGTGGTGACCTAATATTAGTCAAGATTTGGACCCGATTTCGGCCCTGGCATGGCTCGCGACTTTTAGTTTAAATGCCCTAGGCAGGCTACGGCCTTGCTTTATTATCTGAACACAGTTATGTATATTATTTCATAATCAATTATAATATTTCAAGATTCGCTCAAAAATCTATTAGTCTTGATAATTGTCATAATGATGGATGAAAATGATAAATGCAAACTTAATAAAACGATTGTTTCCGAAGGCGCATTTTTGTCGAACTCTATATTTCAAACATGTTAATCTCAATGTAAACAGAACAATTAGATATTGAGTTGCCACCTCAGTTGAAAAATGAGAACAGACCTGAATAGCTGCCACTTCATCCAATATCAGGAATCATCAGCAGGCCTAGTTCACATCTCTCAACATCGACACAACTCCCTATTTAAAGTTGCAGCCATGCCCGGGTAAATTTGAGATTTGCAATAAGCAAGTTTTCCTTTCGTGATCGCCAGTTTGTATAAAAATTTTAGAAGTAAGAAACTCATAAGTCGAAGTTGTATTGATCTACACTGGCCACGCTGCCTCTTTTAGTGTGAATGGCAGAAAGAATGAACATTCATGGGACCAAAAGAACATGTTTGGTGATGCCTCGTAATAGCTGATGCTGCTGGTTTTGAGGAACGTGGGCGCATCTTTTGTCACGATTTTTAATTCTTACTATTTCACTGAACTTTGTAGAACTTCGTATTGTTAATTTATTTCATTGTCATTCTTGACTTCCTGTAAATCTCAGGTTTTAGATGTAAATGATGTTCAATGCCGCTTAAGAGTGTTCATTCTTTCTGCCGTTCGCACTAAAAGAGGCAGCGTGGCCAGTATTGATCAATACAACTTATAAATTTCTTCGTTCTAAAATTAGCAAGTTAGTGAAATTTGCAAGTTAAACTACAGTGTTTAAAGTGATATTTAGTGAATTCCCGTCGAAATTTCACTAACTTCCTAATTGCAAATCTGACAGTCAACTCACACCAGAACATGCAAGGTTTAGGTAGACGATTAAACTATTTCTACCCCTCGTTTTGTATTTACAATAATATGCTTTCTCTAAGACATCAAATTGTTTGTAATTCGAGTTGAAATGATTGAATTCCATGTGCTTAGGTTTCGCAGTTCGGGTCGTAATGTCTCACTTCCTGAATGTCAAACTCTATTCTCATAAAACTTAATATAAAATTTTACGACGACGAACAGTGAGATTGACATGGAAAAACAAGGAACTGGAAGACGATCCATTCGATTTTGTTTCTGTTGAAGATTTATCAAATGGAGTCAAATATGAGTGACAAGTTTATGAGCCATGCAATATAAGGAATCGATAATTGCAATAATTTGATATTTCCTTCCCCTCTGTGTTGAAAGAAATGCAATCATCTACAGATGGAAGAGACGAGAATGATTAAAATTGAGAAATGTTTGTAACATCGCAAGAACCTCTTCATTCTCTTGTTACACTCGGGAAGAAATGAATTCAGATATTAGAAATTTGATCAATCTAACATTTACTAAACTGTTGCCAACTACTGTCAACAGATAGAATATATACATGACGTTGAGGAGATTAACTACATGTGAACATTTGAGGGTTGATGAATGTTACGTGCATGGAGAGCATACGCGGTCAGCTGAAATGAATGAGTATAGATATATATCTAACACTCAATAATACTAGAGGAGTAGACAGAATATGCACATGCAAAGGACCAGTGAGATTGATTCATTTTCGTGTGGGTTAGTCTAGAGCAGACATAATCCTATCCCAGCCATTGTAAGCAATGGTAGCATGCGATAGAAGTTGACATAAGCTATCCGTTTCTCTTTGGCTTGTGATTGGACAAGCGCGCGCATTGATAAGTAGCTCGTGTCAGCGTGCCTCAGCGGTCAGATCGCAAGCAGGCCTGTCAAGTGAAAAGTACGTATCTTTAGCTCGACTATTTTTAGTGATAAATTTGTCAAATGGAAAATATTATCACACCGTTCGACTCCTCGCGATCTAATTTTCTGACTGTGTACGTTTAATGTAGTGTCAATCTTCTGGCTTGACTTTGCATTACGTTGAATGGAAAATTGATCTTCTTCCCCTTTTGTGTCTAGTTCTGGCTGGGTGACGACCACGAGGAGCCAGAACAAAGCAGACAAAACAATTTATCTCTGTGGAAGCAACATTGCGTCGTGGGCATTGTCATCATGACTGCGGCATCGATGGTGGGTTCATGTGGTTGATAATGGCTAGGCACCGGCACTTTGTCAGTGCACTTCTTAAATATTCACGGTCATTATCATTATTTATTTCACTTTAAGTATTTTGTATTTAATATTGTGAGAAAATAGTACACAATACACTGCCTTACGACAAGAATCTACAATTTTTACATAATGCACAAATTTGTTTCTCCTTAGGCCGGAAACACACAGAAAAAGCTATAAGATATCGTCCCGCAAGTCGTTTCACGATCTTCCATAACATAGAGGCAGGTAGAAGAATATTGTTGGTAGATCTTTCCAACCAATTCAAGAACGCAAATATAGAGAATGACGAGTCATATCACAATGAGAAACTAAGACACTAATACAAATCTACCATCTGTGATAAAAAAATGAGCATGAACACTGTATACTGTCAAAATAGATGCAAAATGCCTTGTGTAACGGCTTATGGTTTATCCTGTGTGCCACAGACATCAAAGCCGACTTATGGCTTGCGCTTTTGTGACCTATTCTTTATGCCAGCTGTCATTGAAACTGATGTGTTGGGATTTCAGTTGTTGCTTATGGCCACAAGACCAAACAACATTGACACAAATCGGCGCATAGCCGAGGAGCGGAAATTACCATCAACAATCACCTGTTGTCTATTTTTAGTCTCACTACCTTAAGCAAAGCGAAAAATTGGATTTCTATTGGCATGAGCATGCGAGGCAGAATGGATTGTTGAAGAGGAAGATCACGCCTAAAAACTGAAATAGAATCATAAAATTCGCATCAGAATACGAAAATTGAAATTTACTCCTGAGAAAAGTAAACGACGAACTCTAAACTTTAATTTCTTAAATGATAATTATCCCAGCATTCATTTATACATGTAATAGTACATGCATGTAATTCTTTAGAATTTGAATAGCTTATAGAAGCAGTCCTTATGAGAACAGACAGAAAGCGTTCTCCAATCTGTAAGTTGGGAAATGCAATGTTGCAATGACGATTGATTTAACCGGTTCATTAAAAAACTCAATGCAACTTTCCGGTTGCAACGCATCAAAATTGATCTTTCTCGGTCACAAAATTAGACTGCTGTCGGCTCATCAATTGGCAAAAATGAAATTCTTATTGACTACTTATACCAGCTTTTACTGCACAAAAGGCAGCACTTAAGCGTCCATCACAAAGGTCTCATACCACTGTGCATATATTATGCTGGCAATGGAAACAATAGTAGGCTAAGTGACAAGGGTCATCCATGGCTATGCAAAGCAAAAAGAAAAGGTTCCAGACTTATATTCGATTTCAGATTTTCTATTTTCGACTAAGCCTGAGTTTCGAGTTCAGTTTCACAACTGAGGTTCGCAATTCTAGAAACTGCTACAAATTATAAGACCACCCACTAAAATACATAAAAAACAGCGGTCTCAGGATCTTTGTCTGCAAAACCTTTCATTTGACGGGGCTAACACGGAAAACTGGCATTCTGGGCTGGTATTAATAATGCGACTTAACTAAGTCGGTGACCTAGTTAAGTCGGCTGACACGGAATCCTTATTAATAATGCCGAGAGAAAACTTAGTTGCTGACTTACAGCCGTATGCACCAACATTCGTTAAACGACCACTTAATCAATGACTTGCTAAATAGCAAGAAAGTCAACGATTAGAAAAGGTATAAGCACCAATTTTGATGAATGAAATTAGTCACTGACTAGCTAATCAATGACTTTCGAAGGATTTGTTCTTTACAGAGGTCATCTGGAAGAAAGTGTTTAGCAGACTTTCATCTTGGACGCGTTGTAAAATTTTAAGTTCCCATGAACACAACTTGGTAGCGTCGAGGAATGTATGACTTCGAATGAAGACAGTGGAATTCTCAGGTTATCACTCCTTCGGCACTGAGTGAGTCATTCACTCGATGCAGACGAAGCCAGTCGCTCAATAGAGTAAATAACTGCACCGTGATCATTGTTTTTTCTCACACAATGCAAATCCACCTTTCAATCTCGCATCAAGAAAGCAATTTGTCACTCTACTGATAATGCATCGGCCTGCGCTCATAAGCGACCGTTTCACTCATTCATTAGCTTTCGCTTCCGCCCCTTAGCCAGTTATCTTCATAAATTAGCTTCTTGCATCATGAGCGTGTCTGAGGAGAAAACAAAAATGAAAAAGGGCCAAAAATTTCACTAGTATCGAACAGTCAACATTGATTGAATTGCTAAATCCGCAGAGAATGAACATAATAGAAAACAAAAGTACTCATGGTCCAATGGTGCAAAGAAAAATAAACGCTTGGAAAGCAATCGAGGAAGAATTCAATGCGATAGGTGTTGGACAGAGGTCAAGCAAAGAGCTGAAGGAATTTTGGAGGAGAACAAAACAAGATGCAAAGAAAACAATAACAGAAAAGAAAAAAAGACTGTCGCGGAACCGGTGGTGGCCCATCAAGGGTTGAGATATCTCCTCTCACAGAAAGAGTTCTAAACATTGTACCTGCAGAACAGCTTCATGCTCCATCCGACTTGATAAACACCTTTGATTGTGATCGAGCTATATATGTACTGGACTCTTCGCCGAAAGATGCGTGTACATCAAAAGCAAATACTCTCGACCGAGTTGACGCTGTCGCTGACCGTCCTGGCCAATATCTACTTCAATTACTTCAATCTGCTGATGAGGGTGATGCGGAGGATTATGAAGTCGACTTCGGAGTCTCTGTCAAGGTTGAAAACACGTCACCAACTGATGGTAAGTAAGTATTGAGTTTTCTGAAATGATTGTGATAATAATACGCTATAAGTATGATGTACTTTGACATTGTTTTCAAGCAATACTTGGCACAATGTATGTAGGCCCATGCACTCTTTATGACAGAAATTGTAGGCCTACAGAAACTGAAAGGTAGGCCTACCAAATTCTATGTATATCATATAAAATGCTTCATAGCTATTATTGAAAATTTAAGTTTAACGCCTGTATGTATTAATATATAGTAAGTCATAAGTCATAAGTAATTTATTTGCCTCATTAATAGTAATTAAGAATACTGTAAAACCTCTATTACAATGGCATGCCGCTCTATTTTTCGAACATTTCCCCGCACTGCCGTTTAATTAGAGGTGACGTTCAATTAGATGATGCCATTCAATTTTTCAACTCCTCCTCCAGACTGCCGTTATACTAGAGGTGCCGTTCAAATAGAGGTTTTACGGTAACTTCAAATTTATTTCAATCAATTCATTGGATAATTTTAACATGGTATAATGATGGAAGGGTTTTCTTTTTGCATGATAATTTTAAAATGAAGAGCAATAATTTTGACATGTCTTCATTGTTTGTACAATGTCATTGCAGCTAACAATGGGACGGATGATGATAACAAACAAGAAAACACAATGGAACCAACAGCAATGGGTGTATCCGGTAAGTAAAATATGGTGCTAGAAAATAAAAGCATTATTTAAGTTAGAGTGATAAAGCCTATCAGTAGGACCCTAATTAAAAATCAAAATTAGTTTGTACGGTGCATCCCACATGCTGCACCTTTTTATTGAAACTTCGCATCCTCTTATTTAAATTGCAGGCTCAAGCAATGCGGATCGTGAGCAGAACGTTGTGCCAATATCTGCCTGCAAGCCTTCACGAAACTTACGCAAGCGCGTTTTGAACACATACCAGCAGCATCTTCTTCAAATGATGTCAGAAGAAAAGAAAGAACAACTCGTGGCAATTCGCTTAAAGCAAGAATATTATCGCGCAAAAATGATATTTTTACAAGAGAAACGACAGCGTTTTAAAGATGAGTGATCTACTGAACAAGTGATGTCTCTGTTATACTGTAGTTTTACTGGAATAAAAAAATCCGACACAAAGAAAGATCTTTTGATTTCTTGCTTCGAGCTATATACTATATAGAGTGCACAAGTATTGTGCCCAACGATCATAATCATGCTACGTATTTTTGGTGATGGAATACCGTATACTCTCCCTTTATAATCTGCATGTTATCTGTGGAACATTGAAACCATTAAATATCTGATAATAGCCTAGGCCTACGCATCTTCCATCTCATATCTTCTCATGTCTAGCCTATTCATGTACTACACTACAGTTCAGGACTACACTACTTGGTGCAATACAAAGTACAGTTCAGTAAAACTTGTATGTGTCACCCGTTAGAAAGTATAAAAAAACAAGAGAATCCATTTGTCAATCATGTAATCAACACAAGTTTACATGTGGATTTACATACATACATTTTACATGTACATTGAAAATGCTAAATATAAATGATCAAGAGGAATACTGGGAGGCTATCGAGTTACGGATGGCGTTACATCCAGATCCAGTTATCGAGTGAGAAACTATTTCGTGCAAGTCAATAGAATCGTCTTCTCCAAAGTCAGGATCTTTTTCGTCAATTGCCATGTTGTGAAGAACAGCTGTTGCTACTATAATTGCAGGGCATCGAGAAATATGCGCCCATAAACCATACTTGATGACTGGGGAAAGCGACGTTTCCAAACTCCAATGCAGCGCTCCACGACATTTCTTGCCTTGCAGTGAGCTTTGTTGTAAGCTTCTTCCCCACGAGAACTAGGACGCAAAAAGGGGTCAAGATATGGGGGAGACATGGTAGTCTGAGTCACCCAGAAGCCAGAATCCTGAAGGCAAACATTCGAGCCTATTACTCAAACTCGAATTTCGAAAAATTCTTGAATCATGGGCGCTACCATACCATCGCACAACCAAATCTCTGATTTTTAGTCTGCTGTCACACATGACTTGAGTGTTGATTGAAAAAAAATCTTTTCGATTCCTGTATAGTTCTGATGCCGCTCCTCCAGGCTTTTCGATCTTAATATGGGTTCCATCAACTGCTCCAATGATGCCTGGGAATCCAAATAAATTATAAAAATTGCAACGTTCGACGTTTTGCTCGGAAGAGTTTGGGAAGTTTATATATGTATCTCCTTTCTCAGCTATGATAGCGGTTACTCGATGCACTATGCGACACACTGTAGTCTGGTGCACTCCAAACAAATCCCCATCGGTTAGTTGAAAAAGAGCCGGTTGGAAAGAAACGAAGTGTTAAGGTACGGTCAGACATGAGAGCTAGAAGCTGAGAGTGAGGCAGTCAACCAATCAGCAGTCAGAATTAGTGATTCCAAGGCGGATTTCTAATGTCAATCAAAATGTTACTGCGAGTAACTAAACGTAGTCTGGCACCCTCCTGCGAGCTACTAACTTTGTTGGCAGTCATTAATGAGGGGCGACCGGTCGGAGCGGGGCGCTCGGTTAGTTGAGAGATAGTGTGACAGCGTCTTGATAGAGACTTCTGCTACAGACTGCTAGAATGCCTGCTAGTTCAACTCCATCAAGTTTCTCTGTAGTGTGTGTACTACCTTGATAGCTCTGAATGAGATTTCCACGATCTATCAGCAAAAGTAGAACGCGGTTCAACTTTTCTGAGAGTTCCGACTCCCGATCGTGTTCTCAGAGCAAAAGGGTAGGCCTACTGCTGCTCCCCTCCTCCACATACATCAAAGTCGTATTAATGACCCGGCTTGCCCCATCCTTGACAACACGTTCATAAAAATTTTAAGTATTTATCAAATGTATCAAAAGTATTTATCACTTCGCTTGCTAACGCTCTAAATCTGTGGCTGGACAGCACTTCTGATTGATATGCACTTTTGAGTGTTGATTGAATACAGCGGAATCCTTGTTTATATAATTATGAGAACAGCACACGACAGTTTTTACTGCTGTCGTGTTATTAATGGATGTAAGACGGCACGCTGTACCGATGATTAGCAATAAAGGTGCATTATCCTCTTCCCGAATTTACTCTATGTCCGATTTAAAAATAGCACCACTTTTATTCGTTATTTCATAACCGTTAGGCCCCTATTAGGAAAAGACGGTATTATGAAAACCATGATAATTTGTTATTTCTTCGACGTAACGGATAATGTTTTTAAAGATGTGGCAAAATAATGCCTTACAATGCAAGATAACGGCTCAGTTATTTTATATTAGTGTCAGATTATTTAGTGTGATACAGAATCATTAGGCCTATCATCTAAATTCTTCATCTATTTACTATTATTAGTATTTACTAATTTTGATTAAAGTAATTATGAAGTCAAGCAAATGCAGCATTTGTATGTTTTAATATTTTTTTTCAAGAATTTAACAAACATTTCTTACGACTAGCAGTGCATACAAAAAATATAACAAATTTAGCAATTGTAGCAAGTAGAAAAAACAAGAAACTTTTTAACAATAATACCTAGTTTTTTCAACCCGGGGACATCAACGATAATTTGTGAAGCTCGGCAAATGTTCGCAGAGCTGCGCGAGGATGTTTCTCTCTACTATATCTATGTTATCCGTTCCGAAATCTATTCACGAACCCAGCAACTTCTCCGTTTTGTCGATGATCTTTTTCGCAGAATGGTGATAATAGCCGCAGCTTGCTGCCGTCTATCCTTCATGACGATATATGAAGAAGAAATTGGCTGAAGGGAGCTACTATCAGCTAACTCTCGCACAGTCTGACCGCAACACAACTTGCTAGTTGTGTTTTGAAGCTAATTATAGAAGCGTTCTTCGAAATATCCGCTACCTCATAGGTACAGTGTGACAAGGCTTGCGAGTGAGCTCTCAGGTACATTTCTAGTCACTCGCAAAGTCAGAAATAAGTCGAGGGGCGACGCGTGAGAATGAGGGGTAGCACTTTTCATGAGAGCCCTCTCTCCAGTCTGACCGGCCTCTCGCAGCTAACATTGGTAATTCGAGGTCAACTATCAGTTTCTTCTCTCATGTCTGACCTTACCTTTATGAGGAGCTGAAGTTGGACAGATGTTGGATTGTTGCGACCAGGGCTGTGGAGCCGGAGCCGGAGCCTTAAGGAGCCGATGGTTTTGGTCGGAGCCGGAGCCGATTTATCACAAAGGCTCCGGCCCGGCTCCGGCTCCGATAGTTTGAGCTTTGATATAAATCTAGAATTTTGAAAGTTATTAATTGGCATCATAAAAAAATTAAATCATTTGAAATCTAAAGATATGTCTTTTAAGTATACCAATGATCTGTCCTCCACGATATCTTTCTTTGCAGTTGCCGCCTTCTTTTGTACTATATTTATTATATATTTACACACATGTGTAATATTTTTTTATTGCATATGTTTCGTAAGACTAATTTCCATATTGACAACGTATTCTCCAAAATCCATTAATTTGAAGACTTGTTATATGCATGCTAACTAGATGATTGTAGATTCCTAGAGACAAGTCGCCAGTCATTTATGTACACATTTTCCAGTTCAGTCAGCAAAGATAATATAGCTACATTTCTTGCGCAATGTCTTAAATCTAATACGGTTACTATGTAGGCTATCATCTATCGGTATGGCTACTGGCAGAAGCTACTGGCATCTGTGACAATGCCAATTTCCTTAGATTGTATTGTAGGCTCTTGTGCAGTCCCCCCACCTACATTTTTCAAAACAATCGATTATTCAATTTGATCAATTTTGATTGGAGGGATAACTCTTCACACTGACACGAATGACCTGACTACAAGTCCTCACATGGCTATAGCAATAAGCGACCCAGCCACTTCTAGTAGCGCCCTATTATTTTAAAGGTATCTCATTCACAATGAATTTCCTTTGACTTTCAAAATTCAAAGGGTATATTTCAATGCAAAAAACCCGAAGGCAAATTACAATGTTGACTTGCTGACGAAGTTTGCGACCATGACATCGCAATTACCCACGTAGATTTTTACAACAGCACGGAATGCTTCACTCAAACCGGTGATGCTGAAACGGACATCCAATGGTGCTGCATCTTTTGACCAGAGAAAAAAATGGGGGGGGAGGACTGCACAAGAGCCGTATCGTGTAATAATATTTCCCCAAATGTCATAGACCTGTGGATTTCAAGAATTTTCATTATTATTTTTTCCGTCTGTCAACACTTTATGCTGATATCATGCTGACTTATGTGTTAACAATAAAAAAAGACTGAGACGCTCTCAATAAAGGCGCCTTTTGACCTCCCTTTTCTATTGTCTGTGACATTAAACCGCACGCGCATTCGAAAGCTAGCAAAGTAGATGGGATTTCTGCTCGGTGCTCGCAGTCAAATTTTTATTATGCATAGCACCCTGCAACATACTGTGTGATACTCCGAGTTCAATTTCATCAGCCTAACCATCATCAGAGGAATAGTGGTAATGTGTTATACATAAATTGAATATAATAATATACATGAATCATTGATGAATTATTTAGTGCAACTTTACGACATAATGAAAAAATACGAAATTAATATAATGTAAGTTAAGCCTTAACTTATTAAGTATGCTGCATAGAATTACAAAACTTGTCCTAAATTAGATAATTTTAATTTTTTTAAGTATAATTTTCAATTGTACATTTCTAGCCTACACTGCAATGAGGCTATCTAAATTACAATTTCTACAGATGATGAGTCGTGGGCTACCCACCGATCATATTATTCATGGACCAACAGGCTATTGAATAAAGGCAATAACAAATAACAATAGCAACCTAAGCTAGCCTATATACACTTTAATATTCAATAAAGCAATTGATATCTTTATTGATGCGGTATATTTGGCTATATAGCCGATACCCTTTCCATGTTCGAGTAGATACAGGCCCTATAAGCTATTTAGAGGCATACGCTATCCAGTTTCATATTCAAGCTTTGTTAAAAAGCTTATACTACTATTCGGCCCCTGTGACGGCTAATTAGGTATATCATCATCACTCATGTGGTCTTATTTAATGTAGCCTCGTAGTAGACTGGTTGCAGGCTAGGCCAATTTATATTTAGCCAGTGCGGGAGATCTTTATCTAATTTAACCAATCCTGGCTATAACTTTATTTTATCTTTCAGAGATAGTCAATTCATGCAAAAATATATGACAAGTATGTTATTTGTCATTATATTAGGCTATTATCATTTTTATTAT
Organism: Prostheceraeus crozeri; assembly: GCA_907163375.1. Taxonomy (NCBI): domain Eukaryota; kingdom Metazoa; phylum Platyhelminthes; order Polycladida; family Euryleptidae; genus Prostheceraeus; species Prostheceraeus crozeri. The sequence continues at coordinate 173,345 of CAJQUW010000478.1, read as the reverse complement.
TAACTTAAGTCGTTGCTTGTTAATGAAAACTAATTTGATGATTGTAGCAAGCCTCTAAAGGCCACACCGTTATCCAAAAAACCCGTTCAACGGATCCAGGATAACCAGCATAGATAGAAAGCCGGAGCCGGAGCCGAGCCGGAGCCGGAGCCTTTCACATCAGTGTCGTGGAGCCGAAGCCGGAGCCGATGAGATAACGCATCGGCTCCACAGCCCTGGTTGCGACAACTCCTAACGGTCAATTCCTCCCGTATCATGTCAAGGAGAAGCATGAAGGTAGGCTTGCCAAGCCTAAAACGAAGGCGGAATTCTTCGTCTGTATATTTGGATGATATATCGATGGGCCTTTCGTTGATCTTTCTTCTCTTTCCTAGTACACCACGACGTTCCGCTTCGTAGAAGTCGTTATATCGATGCATCACGATCGATCAGTTGTGAGCGCACATGCAAAGTTGCTTGGTTAATGAAGGGTAGGGGCTGTTTCACTTAGACACTGATTACCGTCAATTTAACCAATAAGATTTGTTGGTGCATAGCGCTTTTGTTGATCACAGACTTAGTCAGCGATCAATTTGGTGCTTAGTCATTTTTATTAGTCATTGACTATATCAGACTTAAATCGCTGACTAAAGTTAAACAGCGTTGGTGCATACGGACATATAGTCGTTTAGCTCGCAACTAAGTTTCTTTTGTTAAAAGTTAGACTCCCATCGAGGTGTCTAAGTTGGTGAGAACAATGAATAGAAAAATCTCGTGTACAACTTCAGTGAATCACAACCCCGCTAGCCTTTGAAAGCAAACCCCGTTATACATTTTTCTCGAGTGAGCTTATAGAATCAATCATTAACACGATATGGCATCGTATATGAACGTGTCGATACAACACTCGAGAAAGTCGAAACATTATCAAATACTAACCAACGACATTGAAAATGGAAATTTATCGGAGAAGGACATTATCAACCGCTACAGCTTTACGAGAGGTCAGTATATCTCTATCTTGATTTCCTACGAGTACGATTATTAGCCTATATAAAGATAGCCGCAGACCTTGTACTAATTACCCTATATTGTTACTTAAATCATGAATACGATTATAACAGCTTATTCTTGTGGGAATTTTGTAATAGTTCTTTTTTTGCATTAAAATATAAGTTTATTATAATTCATCAGAAAAAATTATAACTGCTAAACCTATATATGTTGTAGGCCTAAAATGAGTCTCAAGTCAAAGAATTTGCGCTACCTTGCCATGCATCAAACACAAGTTATCATTTGACAAGGACTTGTGCTATATCGACAATTATGTATCTTTATCATTATAATCGCCAAGCTACCATGTTTCCCATGAAGAATTTTGTTTTTGTATTACTTAGGCCTACATTTCCTAAACAATTTAATACTTCGAACTGGTATTTACTACCAAGCGTACATTACATCACTCATGTAGTCTGTGAATGACTTAAACACAGTTGTAAGCCGTTATTCAACCATATCATTTCTATTTCAGGTGGCATTGACTTCCTAACGGACCTATTATTCGATGATCTGAAATGTTCGACAAACAAAGGACGACCATTCCCCCCTTAAATTCAAATTCTTGCAGCTTTAAGCTATTTAGGAAGTTCTTCCCTCCAAGCTACTGTTGCTGATACTTTAAATCTGAGTCAGCCTACGGTTAGCTTGTGTGTCACCCGCGTATGCAATGCTCTAATCGCTAAGAAAGACGAGTTCATCGTATGGCCAGACAACACCTCAAGGACTCAAGCTAAGTTCTTTGAAATCGCACAATTTCCTCGTGTAGTGGGAGCAATAGACGGAACACACGTCCGGAATCAGCAGCCACGTGAAGATCCCAATGCATCAATAGAAAATACTATCCATCAATAAACGTCTGCGCTGTTTGTGATGCAAATCGAAAGTTTACTTTCGCATCAATTCGTTGGCCCGGTAGCTGCCACGATAGTTTTGTTCTGAAGCAGACAAAACTGTGGGATGATTTCGAGACAGGCAGAAAACAAGGAATTATACTTGATGACAATGGATACCCCTGTAGAAATTGGATGATGACTCCAGTCTCCATTCCAAGGAGTTAGAGTGAAGAAAACCACTACACTTCTCATAAAAGAACGAGAGTAGCCTAACAATTGAGTGTGCTTTTGGAATGAAAAAACGATTCCGTATTCTTCACGATGAGATGCGTGTACCAACAGAAAAGGTTCCAACCTTAATTTTATCGGCAATGATTCTCCACAACATTGCAATAGACATGAATATGCCAGAATTCGAGGATGATGAAGTTGACAGTGAGGAAGATGATCAAGTCGATGCTGCAGATGATGGGCGCACTCGGAGCGGCACAACCATGCGAGTTTCTGATAGATACTTTTTTCTCCTAAAATGTTCAATGTATCACAATCTGGGAATGTATATCATAATGTTCAATGATACAGTTGGTGTGTTACTAATTGAATTTATATTTTTGATGCATTGGTCACACATTTAATGAACTACGCACGGAGAAACGATAAAGGACATTATGAATTCTATATACGATAGACAGAAGTTATGTAAAATGAATTTATCTTCGTAAAACTAATCATAGGGGACTCTAGTCACAAGTGGACATTATATTAATATCATAATAAATCGTTAATGAGAGGGCTATCATTTGAAAGCTATATAGGCATTCCGGAATTCAACAATCAATAATTTCTTAATAATATCTAGTTTGCAATAGGCCTTCTTTCGTGAAACAAAATAAGATTAGTGAAAGATTTAAGAATATACATACATACAATAAGTTTAGATTTTCATGGCAATAAAAATTCCTTTTCATATGCATGTGTGTATGATAAAAGGAAAAAACAATATTCAATTCCACATGTTCAAGCTTATTAATTACAAAAGTGATTCACATAATGCGATAAGAGTTTCCATTGTCAAAAACTACATTTGGTTCAGTTTGTGTTGCAGCATTTAAAAAGATCCGTTTCTTCCGCTTTAGATTCTGCATTTCCAGAAGCAGCTGACGCCGTTCTAATTGTAGATTACCTTTTTTGCAGCCGCAGTACTTGGATCTGTAATTTCGATACCTGTGATGCAGTCGTACATGCAGATCGTGCAAGTCGTCTTTTAGAGGGATGCTGACTAATGACTTGAGATGACGATTCTGTGGAGCCGTCAATACCTTTGATGGAAGGGTTATTGCGCAGTGATCTCGCGAACTCCTCTTCATCCTCAGCAACCTGAAAAGATGCATATAGTAAAAATATAGGCCCAACTTTCCATTGGTTACAGTAAGGTACCATTAAGTTACATTAATTTTGTTTTTTATACTTAAGTTTTTACATTATACATAATATTGACCTACAAATACAATCACAACTTGGTTGAGAATATCAAGATCTGTTAAATTGATGAACTGGGTTTGTAAAGATAACATTACATGACAATTATATCAAACGTTCTTACCAGGATTCCTACGTCAAGGAAAAAATTAGGGAAATTGAAATTTTTCCAGACCTGGAAATATCACGGAAATTTGTCACACTCCCTTTCATCAGGGAAATTTTGTCTGGGAAGCTACTAACCGTCCTATTCATTTACTTTTGAATCTAGAAATCGAGTGAATGGCCCAAATTCTATAGCCTATCTAAAACAGGAATCTCTGTTAACCAGTTTTGCCTTCATGCGTACTTGTTTGACATGCTTAATTTGACATGAATACATAACTATTGTCGTAAAGGCAATACAATAGACATATAAAATGAGTAATTAACGTATAGCATAAGTTTATATATAGGCAACTGAGATTTAAACGCCAATACCTTAAATTTTCCGTTTTAACTGTCAAAATGTGTTACGAGTTAAACGAATATTACTGTAGGTATGTAGATATTTACCGGTAATCATATTCTGGCAAGATGCATTTTTAGATACATTTTTCTTTTTTAAAGTATTGGATGGACGTTATTGAACCATAGACCGATCAAATTTTACAATCGTTAAGATTTTATCATGTGTGTACGGTAGAGAGGTCCTTAAAGCTATTCTCTAACGAAATATTTTATAGAACATTTGCCCGTAATGATGAATAAGTGGTAAAATCAATTTACTTAGTATCAGGGAAAGGTCAGGGAAATATCAGGGAAGTTTGAAACTCAGAATGCGTAGGAACCCTGTCTTACATGTAGATGTCATTATCTAATACTTTATACAATTACTCGTACATTAGTGAAAGGTAGACTGTTAGGTTGAAAATGAATTGGTCTTTAATTAGCGTTTGGGTCATGCAATTCCAGAAAGGACTCATCAAATGCTTTACTTACTTCATAAATAAGAGGTCCTCCACCAGTCATACACGCAGATTTGTTTTCCTTTGCCACTGGTTCCTTCACTTTCTGCTTCATGTTTTTGAATTTTTTCATTGTTTCCACGACTGTCCGTTGGCAATTACCGGTTGAATTGACCCTCTCTGTAATTTTGGCCCATGCACAATCCTTGTCCTTCTTTGTCACACTATTAGAAAATGGAGCCTCAATTATCTCTTTATGATCGAGGTAGCCCTCTTTAATTGCCGATTCATCACTTTGTGAGAACGTTGGTCTTCTCTTTTTCGGGGACATTCTCGAACGATTTAAAAGTTTTGAGAGTTGAGGTGACTTGGAATCGTACTGTCACAGCAAGATGAATTTTTATTGGCGTACCAAGGGAATTCCGTGACGTAGTCTGAGTCACTCACAGTTCGATGAATAAAAAAAGCTGTGTATGAGTGCACGGACTTTCAAAACTTCACACAAAACGTTGACAGCGACTTACTTTCTCGTCTAAGTTAAGTCAGCATTATTAATACGATTTTGACTCGGTGACTTAGTTGAGTCGGCGACTTAGTTAAGTCAGTATTATTAATACCAGCCCTGGTGCTACTTCAAATGGTTTTGACACAGCGGTGTAGTTGGTTTTGTAAAACATTTTTTAATTTTTTTGTCTGATGAGTTGGTTGGGCGAAAAGTAACCTCCACAAGCATCTCAAATGAAACGATATTTCTTTTGAAGAATCCGATATGACCCGTTTATTAAATCAATTTAGATTTCCTTGCAATTTGAGAAAATGTCATTGAAACTTTCGTTCAGTAGTCTTTCTGGTATACTGAATTTAGCAACTAATGCATCTCTCATCAATTCTGGAATGACACGAATTTTTCACAAGGATATCTCTGTTTTGAAATTTGTCCTTTCATTCCTTTTACTTGATAGTTGCTTCTTTTCAACTGCCAGTATACGGCAATTGTGTAAAATGTCTTAAAATAGAAAACATATCTGAGGCTAGTTAGATATTGCGTAATCTAATGGCTCAAGGCTATCAAGGGATACTCAAGGAAGAACATGTGAACGAGGAGAACGTTTTGAAATATTGTTGTCACCTCTGACAACAGTCATGAGCGTGGAGATTATGGACGAAAAGCAAATTATGATGATAGAAATCTGTTGTGCATCCTACATTCTTGAATGTCACTGCTTAAATTATACACTTGTGTGGCCATGATATTTTACGGACGTTTGGCATGAATGGCATTTATTTTGCTACCTTGATACACTAGCTAACATGTCACGCTCAATCACGCGTAATTCACGCAATAACCACGCGCAATTACACATGACCCCAAACATCCGTGGCTATGCGGGATATTGCTGCAATATCTCTTATATAAGCTAGTATAGTTGGCAGTCCTGTTATATAGACTTTACGTCTCATGTGTCTGCATGTATCGGAGGCTAAACAATGTGATAGGACCTCCATTTCATGCTCAGGGAAGACAGAACATGCTTAGCGGTTCATCCGTGGTTCAAGCGGCGGCGCAGACAACCGTAGACGACGTGCAAACTATAAACGCTCGACCGCGCGTATTCATAAACATTTCCTATGTTTTAACAGCATCAGATCAAGTGATTTCTGACTCTTAGTGCAGCGCGTATGTACACGGGTAGAAGAATAGAATGTCCTTAACCACGGATGTTTGGGTGTTCTGTAATTAAGCGTGAATCACGCGTGGCATGTCACCTAGTGTAATATGATAAAATATGATAATTTAGAATGTTGTATTGAAATATTGAGCCAATAAACATACTTAAAGATCATCGTTATGCACACACAATTATGAATAGGATACTTAAGAAGCCATGATTCGAAACTTAAAAATTAATTTTAAAAATATTGCTTCATTTCCAATAGAATTTCACATATAATTACGTATTTCAAATACTCGCGTTTTAACATATAAATTATTTTCTACGCAATGATTCATATTACATGTAGGCCTGCCAGGGATGCGGAGTCCTATCATTTTGATAGGTCTCCGACTCCGGGTGGCCAGTATATATAGCCTAAATTTTAAAAAAAAGTCTGGTAACTTACATCATAGATAGGCTCACCTGAACCTATCTTAAGTGATAATTGCTGTATCAATTATCAATCATTTTCGATGAAAGTTTATCAAATGTCGCTTTAAGTTGGATGCATACGACTCGGCTCCTCCAATCTAGTTGATGTGTGCTTAACACGGTTTTTCTCCAGTCTCTACCAGGTAGGAAAATCCCCCATCCTTCTTCAAAAATTATGTGTACACTTTCGATTTTAATATGCGCTTTGGAGGAGCCATCACACGAACGATTAACGTGAGGGTAAGAGGTAATGTTCTCGAGCAAACTAGTATTTCATTTTTGTCTCTGATGTGATCTTTGGTGCGTAGGTGTGATCGAGGCTAGGAAGGCTTGTCTTCTCTATTAAATCACCGAGTGAAAAAACAATCTTTTTTCACTATCACGGGTCATTCCCTCAACATTGCAAGCTTTGCATGCAGCAGTATCTCTGTACCTTTGTTTGACGGAGAAAGTTGACATCAAGACAGTTAGAGACATGAACGAGGATAAATAATTTGTTTGTATTATACTTCGGGTCGTGTCGATTTGCTGTAGGCCGGAGTCCGGAGTCCTATCATTTGATAGGATTCCAACTTCGACTCCAGCAAAAATGATAGGACTCCGGGACTCTGACTCCGCATTCCTGAGGTCTGCACCCGACATATTCTCTGTGCCGTCGTATTCTGTCTAATAAACGCCCATGGGCGAGTGTGCCCCTCCTCTCTAACTGAAGCCCCATTAAGGTAGCAACAATGTCAAAAATAAAATGATCTCAATACATCATCTCTAATGCCCCTCTTCAATACAGGTAACAACAATGAAATAAAATAAGCGATGGATCAAATTGCCATGCTGGTAGGATTCGAACCTACGACCAAGGTTTACCAGACTTGTGCTCTGCAAAATGAGCTACGAGCCACTTATGCGACTGTGTCAATTGGCAGGATCAAACCCTCACCACCACGCATCAGTTGTCAAGGCAATAATAATCAATGAATAAATAACTCGTCACAATTGTGACCGCCGACATTAAGGCAATCAGCTAGAAAATCAACATGAATCTGTCACCTCACACTCATAAATAATTTAAAAAATAGACGCTCATGGGCTTATAATAGAAAGAATGCGGTGCTGAATTACGGGTCAATACAATAACATTACAAAATATCTTTCTCTATGAAAAATAATCACGTTGTTTACCGTGACTGACGCAAAAATGATACTTTGACGCAATGGTTATAAGGCAAAGCTACTATTAAATCATCATTGCTTATGGCAAATGGATTGGTTGATGAATATCAGTAAATGACAAATTTTTCAAACATGTGGAAGATCAGATTATTATAATTCTACGGTCAAAAGTAATCATGATTCCAAAGTTAGGCGACAAAAAGTTACCAGTCATATATGGCAACACAAGCGCTCAGATTCACACCACATACTACATAATCTAGAATCGCCCAATCTTTCACAAGTGTCTAACAGCTGTAGTAAGTTATTTCACATATATATATACACCCCAAATCGCTTTGAAGAAATTGTACATATTTCTGTACAATTTGTCATCAAGGACCGGTGTCACTTTCGTCATTACTAATGAGTGTCGCACATTCGTTTTGAAGTTATTCGTCACATACGACGGACGCTACTACAGATGAGACGTTTCCATCAAATGTACGAGTAAGTGAGGACAATGCCCATGAAGTCAACAAAGAAACAAAGATAGGCACATAATATAAGTCAGAGGCAGGCTTGTCGTGGATTTGGAAATCCAGGTGATGGTTATCGAAATTTTTGAAATGTCCATGGATTTCGTGGAGTTTTTTTAATAAATATCTTTCAATTTGCTGGTGCATTTATTTTACATGTATCATTGAAGACGACATGTTTTCTCAAATTACAACTAATTTTATAATAACATAATGGAATCTTAAGAAATATCACGAAACCTTAAGTAAACTCAATATGAAAAATCCACTTGTGGCCTTATAGAGTCTGCAAAACAACTGGAAATAAAGGTGGGCGTCCACTGGGTGACAAATTCATGTTTATTTTCTAGCTGATTGCCATGATGCACCGCCGCTTGATGCGCCGCTTCCTCTAACAATGAAAACAAGATTGCCGACGTCGACAGTCAGGTGGTGCACTCGTATTCTTACGACTTATTAATGCAAAATCACATACGTGAAACACTATTTCGAATTTCATTTATCATACAGTGCACAAGTGCCAAACATATTTTTCTGTACCCGTGTCCTCAGCATCCATAGAACAGCTTTTTATTCAAGCCGGAATGATTGCGTCGAAGCTGAAGATAACTTGTCACCAGCCGTGATAAAAACTTATCTATGTTCGATTTTAGGCTGAAAACAATAATTTGATTACAAAATGTGGAGTTGCCGCAGCCACAGATTGTGAAGAAAGTAAAAGGCATGAACTTAGACAGTGACAATGATTTATTTCAAGCATAAGTTGAATCTGACCGAGAATAGCTTTAACGTGTGTACGTTGATAAATCACATATGTGGCTTTAATTGCATGGTTAGCCAACATATGGTTCAATAAGTCTCACTTCAGACTGGAACAGCTCTGTTCTACAATGATTTACTCTATATCTCTCTTGTGTGTAGAGCAGACACTGGACCTTGTAACTAGGCTGACACTGGGCTGCCTCTAAATGAAGAGGATAAAGACACAACTTGTTTAGCATTACTCAACAAGTATAGCCTATTCGATAATTGTCCTTAAAGTAACAAGATTGAATTAGTAAATGCGTGAAACTACGAATTGGGTTTAATTATCACACATTGGTTACTACCGTATTCGACATTTTGCATTTTGCTATTAAATCATAGAGTAAGTATATACTAGTGTTTAAAAATTACCGGTAATTTTCTGGTAATTTACCGGCAATTTACCGATAATTTATATTCATGTTCACATAACTTCAAATATAGAGCACCAATATGCTCTGAATAAACCAAATGAACGTTTGCTTAATCTGATTCTGGTGAAGGTCTGAATTTCGCTTAACGTCTGATTCTTTTTCATATAAATTGCGATTAAGAAATGAGAAATTGACTTTTTTTCGAATTTTGTTTATCTTTCTAATAAATAGACCTGATAATCAAAAGTTTGACGGCAAAAAAGCTTCTAGGCACGCTCCATCGCAGCCTAATTCGGCCATTTGCTTTGATCTTGATCTTATTTCCCGAATCAATTAAGAAATGTCATGTTAAAAACATGCAAGGCCCATGTCTGGCCTACATGTAGGCCTTAGCTTGTCACGCTAACGCAGCTTGACGCGCCCACGCGTCAACTGTGGGCCTATACCGCTTATTGAATTCAAATAGCCTATATGGCATTTAATTCAAGGCTACCTGATATTAATGTCAAAAGAAGTTTCACATGGCTCAAGCATAGGCTATTCTCAAACTATCGGTATGCAAATCAGGGCATATCGAAGGGCAGCAGTTATAACTTGTGACTGCATTGGAAATTTCGTCGTATCAAAATATATTCAGGAAAGCCGGAAAAATCGGTAATTTATTTCAATCTTTCCGTTAAATTGCCAGTAATTTACCACTGGTAATTTGCCAGTAATTTACCACACTTCAAACACTAGTTAGTATATACAGTACAGGTAGAGTGTCGACCACGGCGCATTGTCGACTCAAAAAAGTGTCTGCATACAATGAAGATTTTTATGTCAAAAGATTCAGGTTTTTGTGGAGATTACGCTCCTGCACTCCAAAAAATTACTTCAGCAGTTTTTAAAATTCTAAATTTTGGCAAATTTATATACTACCGATGAATGAAGATTCATGATACATGAAGCCCCATTATAAGTAGCATGAAACAAGTTAGTTATCGAAAGCCTTGATCGAAAGGAATGGATATTTGCTAACAAGAATCTTAATTAAACGGAAATTGAGCTGATCATGGAGCTGATGATCGATGAAATTTCATAAACCCATAAGTCATAGTCCCTGCAAGGTCTTCAAGCAAAAGTTGAGATCTAATTGAGCTTCTTGGCTAATGTCATGTTTTAATTTAATTTTCAACAGCATGATTTAATGATTCACAAGGCGTGATTTTTAGAATCTGAATAATTACTATGGATCCCTTTGCATCTTTTAAAGTTCATTATGATAGGTTTTTTATTACAATGTTTTGTTCTTTCAGTGGCAGTTTGTGATATGATCACGCAGAAGAAAATAATCTTACTATAATAAAGCGGAGCTTTTAGTAATGGTAATACATCTAATTGCTAATTTAACAAAATATATTGCCTCTGCAAATTGACATGACATGGAGGATATGTGGAATACTATTCTTTATTCTGCATTGCCATCATTATCAGTCAAATTCGTTTACATTTCTCCGAAAGTGTAAAAATTGCATATCTCGCAGTTTGTAGTGGGTCTCGACCTGATCTCGCCTCATGTTCATTTAATGAAATCGAAACTATATTGGGGATTTAATAAATGCTGAGTCACCACTCTAGCTAATGTACTTACTCTATGATTTAAATAGTGAATCCAGAAATGTAAAGGCCAGAAAGATGGTATTATGAGTATGTAAAAAGAAATCTATTTAAGTGTAGGCAATGATGCTGACGCAACTACCTAAAAGCAAATTTAATCACGTGATTTTTAAAATTCATTCAAAATTTAGAATAAATACAAGCGCAGACTACAGAGCAAAAAATCCGGCCTTAAATGTAAAATCCGCTGACAACAATTAAAGGAAATCTAACTAAAAGATGCATGTAATTCATAAATTAAAAGTAATCAATCATTTGGGGATCGAAGATTTTTGTCAAATGAATTGCCGCAAATTGCCGCCTAATCTATCGGATGCATTGTGGTAAGATAATTTACTTCGCAGATCAGATCATCAAAAAGCTAAGTTATCGCTTCATGGCCTGTAAAAAATTAATGTTTCTATGTAAATCGACTGGTGTAGATCTCCATGTAGATCGACCGGTGAGGATCCATCAGCTCCAACTAATCCCGATCAGCTACAGCCAAACTTGTGAGCGAGTTGGATATCCTAAGGGCCAGACAGGGTTTGGGTCTAATAATTTCTGCAGAAGTGAGTAAAATAAGGATGTGATTGCCTTGATGCAAATCACAAGGTGTTGAGGCTAGCACGTCTCACTAAAGTTCTTGCACACACCAATGACGCAGATAAAAAATCAACCGTCGTCTTCAGTAAAGGTAATACAACCATATACGCGTAATTTACGTACGTATGAAGTTTGTTTTTTATTCTCGTTTGAGAATGCACAAAAATGAAGTCCTCAAAAAAATTATTATCGTCAAATAAATCTAGAAAGAGAGATGAAATATCGATAGCATTGATTGAGAAGATTTTGCTGTTATATCTACTGGTTTTCTCATGATTTGAAATATGCTGAATCGATTTACTCCTAAGTTAGATGTGATTGATTGCTTATATGTAGCCAAAAATTGTGTGTTGCAGACTAATGACAAATTCTCACTCAAACTCTTTTAGATTCAAATATTGGTAACTCCGATAAATCAACCAAAGCGACCGAAGTAGACAGAACTCATAACAATGTCTAAAGTCGCTTCTGACGTCTGCACGTCACTTCTAGATGAGCCAATGTCTCACTTGCTTGCTATGCATCCACATGTACCAATAATAGCTGCAGCGAGTGGCGATGATATAGTTTTCAAATCCTTGTGATCTTACATTACTCATGAATGACCTGCTGAACACGCTCTGGTTAAGTAGGTTTTCCTCATAGGCGCACCCAATGGGTGGGGGGGCTTAACGGGAGAAAATATTTTAGTTATAAAGCAATCAAGCAAAAATTAATCATATGCTGGATTAATCGTGTACTCTGCAATATTTCATTCCTAACTGAGGTCTTGATCGCGTGCGCTGTCCTGGTAGCGGCCTCGCCTAATAAAAGTTCAAGACACCATTCTAAAGTATCTGTACCACAAGAGATCTTCTTGCCTTTTTTAGGTCATTTGCTATCCCAAGCTGATGACAGGTTTCGTGATAGCTGCAAAGCTGCATTCATCTTTCAGCGTTTTCTTCCCAAATATATAACTAATTCCAATTTCGATGATCTGAAAGATGCTGTTACATTTTATTCTGTTGGTATGTTGGACGACAATACCAACGCTCTTCCAGCGGAGATAATGCGTTGGAGAAACAAATGGGAAAAGTGAGCGATACTCCATCAACTGCAGCTGAAACGTTGAATAATGTAATGCAGACATATTTCCAAATATTTCTGTTATGCTCCATCTACTTGCGATATTACCGATTTTCCAGCGCATTTGTGGAGCGCAGCTTCTCCACTTTGAGGAGAATTAAAACTTGTTTGAGAAGTTCTATGACGTCCACGAGGTTATCATGTTTGGCGAATTCGGCAATAAATCAAAACCACTGAAGTAGATTGTTTAAGCACGTCATTTTGCTAGAAATGCAAACTGATACAAAGCGATGGCACAAACAGGAACTTACTAAGTGGGCAAAAAGAAATTTTTAATACCTTGCAGAGATAGGAAAACCAGTCGTGTGTCACTTGCGGATTGATGTGAATTCCTTCAAAATGCTCTGATCGCCACGATTCCTTCAGATTCGTAGAATTCAGATCATTGCACAAACGTGTTCTCGATAATATTGGGCTCTCCGATCATTATTAAAAAAGTTAGCAGGCGCATGAAAAAACGTTCACAAACTTCTCTGTAGAACTTGACATCGTCTGTGTCTCTTTGCTGTGTGATCTGGTTAATAACAGTCACTGAAACATCGCACAATTTGGCGTGTTTAATGTTGAACTGGCTTCTCATTGTTCGACTGCTATGGTATTAAGTCAGGAGATTGTGCCATTTCATTTACGTTGCATGTTCCAATGCTTCCCTTCTAGTCAAACAAAAGAAGAGACGAACTGTCTAATTTTGTGATCAAGACATGGGGAATCATCTTCAAGTGGAGAAAATAATTATGTTCTTTGTCATATTCATTATATAATATTATGATTATTGTAATTATGCTATTATGCAATATTCATTATATTTTATTTATTATATTCATTATATAATGAATTAATTGTCCAACAAAAAAACGAAGACTGAATTTAAATACTTTATTAAGGGACTGTGTGGCGCAGATGGGTTCTTGAAATACATAAATCGCTATCAATAGTTCTAGATCTCAATGCTTAATATATAGGCTGATAATATAACTAGAAGTAAGATTAGTAGAAGAAGCATGTCTATATAGTAGTAGTGTAAGATGTTAATTTCAAAATCAGAACTATTGTAATTCATGAGTAGAAATAATACAGTAGAAAATTTTAGCAGCAGCCATCAAAATGAAGTATAGGGGGGTACCTCACATCGAGAAGGACCCCCAAAGAAATTCGTGGGTGCACCACTGGTTCCTCAAATATCGCAAACGTATTAATTACAAGCCGAACATAGTTGACCAAACGACGGGAGATCGTATTTATTTTGAGAAATGCCAGAAAGATAACTCCCCTTTGTTTTACGGTCGAATTTCTATTAAAGTCAGTACAATATAATCACAGACAAGCACTTCGGCGTACCGCGCCTTCAAAGGTCAATAGAACTAGGTGGATCTAGGATCTAGAACTAGGTCCTTAAACGACCACAAAACAAAGGGGAGTTGTCTTTTTGACCTATCTCAACAAGCCTAGCACATTGAAATGAACGGGTCTGGACATGAATATTCCCGATAAAGACGGGCCCGATGCATATTCAGGCCATTACGAATAGGAAAATTGATGCCACCCTGTGCAATGCTACAACCACTTGCCTGCTCTCATATCTTGCTACTACTTATTATGCTAATTGAGTATAGAGACCGTCACCTCATATTTGCATGACAGAATAAACAAAGAAATTTATTCATTGTCTCGTCTTCGACCTCTTAAATTACCAGTTTCCGTTTCCATGCCCAGACTTTGAAACTACTTCATCACTTTGCATCTCTTCCTTCCTTCCTATTTCATTGTCCTCACAGTTTGAGGTTCCTTCTGACAGCGTAAACAGCTCATTTGAGGTTTACTAACGAAGGGTTGAGATTCGTCTCCATGCACGGGTTGGCTGTCTGGAAAGACGGGTTAAAGTGAGGGAAGAACTCGACATTGAATCGATCATTTTGCAACGCACGCATCCTATAGCTTCCGTTTTCCCAATCCACGTTCTTCCACTGGCATCACATCTCCCTCAACACGTCGTCGATGGATGGTAAAGTTCAGTTAAGGGAAATTTGAAATTAAAGACTCGCTGCATGCGTTCCTCATTTGATACTCATCATAGTATTTTAATCTGCGGTTAGACAAGATTGAGAATTCTGTGAATTAGTGATTTAGGATTGTAATTTTGTCACCTCAGCGCCTTCCAATGCGACCAAGTGGCCAGGTGAGTTTTTATATGATTTTACACACTTATTTTTTAAACATCACCTGGCTTTGTTAGATAAATTGAATCTGAGCATCCACTAGATGTGTTCATGCGCGTCTGATCTCACCATCCATAGTCAGGTTCGAACCAGCGACGTTGGAGCCAGAGACTATGAAGGCAACCGCTTAACCACATGGCCACCGAACCATCATATGAGAGTGCGGAATAGTCAGTAAGACACATGGAGAGAGGGTTGCATTCTTCAATTACTTATTACGGCATCTGAAGTTTTCCAGCTTCACCACACGCGTTACCCGCTACATAATTTCAAAATTAATCTAGCCATCGCTGAACATATTAAATCTCAACAGGTGTTGCTACTGTCAGAAGCCTTGTGGTTCGGTTTGCTTCTTGGCCAATGTCTCCTACTTCACGTGTTCATATCTGCTTCCACGACTGATAAGGAGCAATAGGCCGAAATATGTAGTGGTTGGGCTTTATCTAATAAAATTTGATAAATAGAATTATTTTATTTTCTTTGTCTCCGTGGCACAGTGGTTAAGTGCTTGGCCTAGCGATCTTCTGGTCCGAAGGTCGAGCCCCGAGAGTGTCATCGGAAGTCGTCAGGAAGGGCATTCGTACTAAAAGATCACAACACTCCAGAAAAGTCTGACTGTGTCAGCACCGTCCAAGCCCGTAGTATGGGGGAGTAGTGACGTTAAACAATCATCATTTTGTCTTTCAACTCAGCACATCTTCATCAATATCTATTGAAAAGTTTGCTCAATGTAATTCATACTTAATGTCAGTGGAAATTTTTTAGACAAGAGGAAGACAAACTACGAGTAAATTCCGATCACATGACGCTACTCTCTTAGATTTCGTGCAAAGTGCTTTCGCAAATTACTGCGCGGCTAAGTAAATATTTAAGTATGATTTCCGTTAATTGAAAGTAAGTCTCTCAATAGTAGTAGCCGATAAGATATCAAACATTAAAGAACACATGAACTAATACCATGTCGTGATGAAGAGATTTAAAAATAGTTATTCCATCCGATATCATACACATGTCCAATTCATTCTGCTGCAATAATACTGATTGTAGCTGCACAATTTCTGGTGCAAATCTGTTGGCGGGTATTCCTTCAAATACCATACCATTTCAGAAAAGGGCTTTCTCCAACCTAAATTTATATTGTAAGAGACAAGTATGTAGCGAATAAACCACGAAGCCCTTCGCATTTGCCTCGATCACTAATGGGATTAAAATTCGAGTGCAGTACATTTATGTTTAGGCGTTTGGAACAAATCTCTTGAAGTTCCACTGTACGTCTTTCGAACACTAGTTATCCGAATGATTGTGGTTTTTACAGCAGCTTATGCATTTAACCCTTTTACACCCAACCTGTTTTCGGACATAAAAGTATTTTGCAAGAGAAATACTGATTTTCAAATAAAAGTAGTCGGCGTTCTGAGAATCCCACAACAAACCTCTGATCCGCCGCATTATTTGAATATAAACATCAGTGGATGGAAAAATAGAAAAAAATATGTTAAAGGCAAGACGGAGTTAGCAAAACCTTTTGGAATATGACGCGTTAGTGCATGTAAAATCTTTCGTTAAATATTCAATATAAATATGCAAACACAATTTCTAATTTTTCACTATTTATCATATTGATCCGAAGTGAAGCCATTTCAAGACAACTTTCATCTTCAAGAACAGCACAGGATTATGAAATAAGATAAGAATTGCTCAGTGAAAATTTGTTGACTTAATTTATACATTCAAGGAAAAATATTTTTTAAATTGGCAAGATGCTACTCATCGCAAAGCGGTTCGCATGTCTCGTGAAAATGCTAAGAACGTTTCGGTCTGGGAATTCCTATTTTTGAATCCGAAGGTCACAAGATTTCATGCTATTTGAGAAAGAACTAATTGAATCAGATGCGTTGCTGCGAAGCGCAAGCTGTCTGCATAGATGGGTAGTGTGACTATTGCTTCAACGCGTTAATTTGAAGGAAAGAACTAAAGATACTTTATTGAGCACTAATACAAAAGTGATAGCATGCTTATAACTATTTCTCACTGCACAATACTTAAATAACGCAAGACTTGTTGTGCAGTTTTGATGCATTCATTTATCATGTTCTACACCGCAGTACCAAAGACAGTGACAGATATTTTTGACTAGTTCATAGTTTTGTCTAGTACCGCAAGAACAGCAAAAACCTTTGACACCAGGCAAAATCATTGCAAGTGCAAGTTTCACACACATGATTTTTGAAGCTTCTAGTGGACACTTGCTTCATAGTCAGGCTGCATAGTTTCATAGTCCATATTTTGTTCTCTCATTGATGTCATTTGAAATAACAGTTTGTTAGGGCCCTGCTTCTCTTCATCACCATCGTTGTCGTGATTTTACCAAGTCATCGTAAAAGTCTTCGGAAACATCACGCTCGAGAGAACAGTCTCACAACTGAGTCTGCCAACATCACACCAGCAGAGATCGCTAGCATTCACACTAATGCCGCTTACTCTATAAGTGTTTATCTTAATCTACATGAAATGCTGTATGCAGATGGGGATCCAACTCTGGCATAAAGCTGGCCCAGCCTGGAAATTTAGAAAAGTAACCAGGAGGGCCATGATATTTAGAAATGCAACCAGGCCGGGGATAGCTCAGGGTTTATGGAAATACGACCATGCCGGGTGGGCCTGGAGTTTCGGGAGCAGGACCGCACCTGGCATGTGTAGCAAAAACAGCTGCGAACAATTCCACAGCTCGCTTCCACGGCGAACTTCGGTTCAATTCCTGGGTCAAGCGAGTGCGGTCGGGGAATCAAGGGTGATGGCGTCTGTTTAGATATTCTGTCTCTTTAGATATTCGTGTCATCTTATCACCTTACTAGAATGATAATAAAGTAAAAATAGACTGATTAAATAATGTATAATTTGACCTTAATGTTTCATTCGTACTGAAAAAGGTGAATTGATTGTCAATGCATCTGATTTCAACAACAGCGAGACTCAATGATATCATGCTTGCAATTTGAAAGATTTCTCCGAGCACGGATATGCCGGAATCCAATCTTCTGTAGACTTTTGGATCAAGCAGTTCAGAGAATTATTATAATGCCATCAACTGTGACGCTCTGTTCAACGACACGCAGTTTGTCAACATTTGCTCCACATTAAAAGAGCTATATAGATTATGCTTAGCGTGGAAAAGCTCGTGTTAAATTGGAACTGCAAATAAATTCCCTCAAGATTCTATATTTGGAGAGAGGATCATGCCTGGCTTACGAAGCACAAAGATGCAACTATAAATGTGAACAGAAGTGCGCAAGAGTCGTGCGTGTAGGTCGTGCTACAAAATGCAAAATATAATTGAAATTATTTTAACAAAAGTTATTGCGTCATTTATACAGCAAAATGATGATGTTCCTAAGGTCCTATTATCTAGAATTTTTGCTATTTGCTATCAGTTCCAAAACACTATTTACTAAAAAATGCAAGTGACTTTTGATCTGCACGACTTGATAGGTTTTTATTTTTCTTTGTGTTCAGTAGGCAGAGCTGCCGTGGGGATGATTTTTGTTTCCCCACCCTCACCTCATCCTCATGGAATTCCTGCCCCATTTCCTCATAGGCGTTGCACTTTAGAGTAGTCTTAGATCTCAGAGGCATTTCACTTTAGGATAGGCTTACCATGGATGTGCAACCTATTCGTAAACATTTTAATCAAAATTTCGTTATTCTCAATCCGTCGTTACGTAATTTACATGCACCAGTTCCAGCTCTCGATAAATGACGATAGAATTATGTTCTGAAATGCTTCTTCATATAGCGTAGCGCCACATTAGTTCCCATAAACTAAGAATCGACCATATGTCGATAAACATCATAACTGAGCTCGAATCTTTTGAATCTATTACTATCGTCTACACCCACGGAAACTGTGGGCCAAACCTTTAAAACGTGATATCATCAACATTTCGTTCGATCATAGTGTCAGAGTTGCTAAATCATAGAAATGGCGTCCATTCTATATCAAAGTTCCAAATAAAATTGTAGGCTGAAAATGTGAATTCGATGATTAAACTGCAGGGGGGGGAGAATAAAAATATCATTATTACCATTGCATTTATGGATTCACCAGACCAACAGTTGAATGACGAGTCCATGCTACAATATTCTTAGTCAGTCGTCCATAATTTTTGAAGAACCTGTGATTCTTAAAATCCTCATTCCAATGGGGATCCCATAGGGATAACGTCATCCCCGACTCTGTCCCCATGGGTATGGGAAATCCCCATCTTCACGCCAGTCCTGCCAATAGGCCCCTAAGGTACATTTAAAGCATGTTTCACTTCATTTTGAGACTCTATTTCTAAAAATAGTGCTTTATTGCTAGGTAAAATTATCAAGCTCATCATAGAAATTAGTGGAGAAGTGCTTGAAACACATTTAGGACTTTGAAATTTGAAGTTGCCGCAAATCACAGATATACCTTATACCTTATAACTTGACACAAATCATGGACATATCTCGGATAACTGAACTTTATTTCCCTTACCGATGCTATATTTTCCAAGTAAAAATGTAGCACTGCTTTCAAATGACCAGCATCATTTGAATCACAGAGCACTTTATTCTCATGCTTTAATGAAAATAAAGCACTCAGACATTCGGTCTTCGTGCTTTATTCTTTTTAAGTATTCGAAATAACTACATACTCCATCTAATGCGCATTGTGAGCAAGAATTAGACTGCACGGTGATGGGTTTTTTACCATAGAAACCCGAATTTTCGCTTTATTTAAGCTACTGAGACATAGAATGGACAATTGCTGTTTGTTGTTAGTAACTTCAGCTGCTCGGTCAGGCAGTGATCCAAGTGAATGTTGGCGGATCTTAAGAAGAATCAAATTACTGAAACCTTTTAATTATTCTTAATTCTTGTCGTAAGGCGATGTACATTTCTATATAGTGCTAGAGTTCATTGTTTATTTAGGATCTCCGCCAATTAAAGGCATATTTCACCTACGAATATAAGAATTCGTTGAGCAAAGCTCGTGTACCATAACTGAACTGCAATGAAGGCATTGATTTGCAGCAAAATGATTCTTTGAATGACAAAGTTCGTTCTTCTTGTAGAGTTTAATTATATAATATTCGCTCAAATGTTTCCCTTTCCACAAATATCCTATTTGTATGAAGTGAGTAAGTAAGATAATGGCGAAACTGAACACTTTTGACACAACAGCAAGCAGAAATAGACGGAAGATGATTAATACGTGAATATCTTGTTATTCAAATTTGCATCTCCTCTCAATCTCAGGCAGAATTATCAAGCTTGAGGCTTTCCAATATTCCTGTACAAACAGAAGATCTAGAATAGACACGTGAAGTCGCATAAACATTTGTTTATCAATAAGTGAAAATTCGTCTTTGGAAACTGAAAATCAAGAGTTTGAATGCAGAACGCGATAATCACCAAATATGAAGAATCAGCAATAATTCTCACAAATAATCCGTAAGGAAAGACGGATTTTCTGGCTAAATCGTCCACTGAAAAGCATTTTAGATGATTGAATTCAGCTTCGTCAAAGTGAGTCGCGGAAATTTGTCAAGATAACTGTCATTTGGGTAGTATATTATGGGGCTTGAAAATTCTGCAGGCACCCGGGTAGGGCCGGGCCCAGTCATGAAATATCTAGTACCCGGGCCCGTGTGCATCTAAAACAAAAATTCATCTTACTGCTCAACAGTTATCAATTTACTTGCAGATGTTACGTGTCCTAAAGCATTCGATCATGCAATCAACAACTAGATTTTTGGAATGATGCTTAAGGGCAATCACACTCAGCTAACGTAATTGATATCTTCATTAACAGTGTTTTTCAAGGTGTTCCACAGGTCACATTCTGCACCATGGAATTTTCGACTTGTACCGTGGATTTTGAAAGTTCATCCGTTGCATGTAGTGAGCCATAGCCAACACCCAGCCAACACCATCAATGCCCAGAATTCATCTCAAGATAGCTCATTAACATGCAGAATCGCAAGTAAAATTCACTGCTAAATGCTAAATGTCATACTGCATTCATGACCTCTGTTTTTGCTTATAAATCCTGAGTGCGTTAGACGTACACTTATGAAAGTCAATCTTGAGACGATTTGAGTGTGACCCGTGGGAATGATCAGATGACCCGGAGCAAAATCCTCAAAAAACCCTGTTCATTAATGATGGTAAAGTGCGCAAAACGATGAAATGTTTCGCCCGGGGCCAAATACAAAATTGATCCGGGCCTGGCCCGGGCCTAATATCTTGTAGTCGATGCGGGCCCGGGGTGAGAGCATACGTGCCTGGCCCGGGTGTGGGCCGAAAAAGCAGCCTGGTTCCAGCTCTGGTGCGAACCCGACCCAACCAAATTTCAGGTTTGGGTCGGGCTTACGAATTTACTTGGAGTTTGATGTTCGGGTTGATTGCAAAATATTCATGGCTTATTTTTGGATTGCGAATTTATGGAGCCTAGACATTTTTAAGTGTGTTTTATGTTTAGTTGACTTCCATTGTAGTCATGCACAATGTTGAATAAATGTCCTCAATCGCATATCTGTTACCAGCGGTTATTTCTTCTTTCATCAAACTGCATCTAAGCGCATATAGGCCTAATGATTGAAAAAATTATAGTATTACGAGACATGAAACTACACAGCGATACTAAGGAGCGATAGCAACAATAATATTAATAATATGCTGTATTACGATGCGACATGCGTAAACAGTGATGCATCAAACCGATGTAGTAGAAACATGTCTGCTTTATAATTCGATTTATAACTTTTTTGAAATTATGTTGGAAAGAAATAATAACGAGAAAATGTTCATTTTCAATGCATTGCCCAGACGTTTCGTTTGTCATACAAACATCTTCATTGGAAGAGACATGATTATGAAATGCAGAGCACTTTAGAAATAACAAATTGCAATATTCCAAAAGTAAATTTGATCTTCTAATCTATGAAATGCTTTTCATCACTGCAATCCGCCCTTCTCTCAACACACAGCGTGATTCAGTGTCAGCGAAATTGTTGACTAATTGACTTGACACATGCTGTCAAGAATTTTATCTTTGATGTGTGTAAATTACAAGTCAACGTTCTCCACTTGTTAATTTGATAACTGCTGCATTTGTTAACTCTAAAGTGCTCTGCATTTCATAATCATGTCACTTCCAATGAAGATGTTTGCATGACAAACGAACCTTCTGGGCAGCACATTGAAAATGAACATTTTCTCGTTGTTATTTCTTTCCAAGATATTTTGTCATTATTGTTATTATTGACTGCATCCGCATTTATGATCGATCTGCAATTGACGTCAACTTGATTGTAATCGATTCTAATTAATTGAATTTAATGATGCTAGCCTATTTGTGCACTTCACAAGTGCTCAAACCCAAATTTCGGGGAATTCATTCTCTACGGTGCCGCAGAATTTGATTCCTCAATTATTTTTTTTCTACTTGTGTTCGGGTTTTTCAGTATCGGCAAAATTTTCCGGTCGGGTTCAAGATTATGGTTCAGGTGGAATGTAATCGGGTCGGGTTCGGGTTCAATTCATAGCTGTTGCACATCTCTACTCCATATCGCATCGGGTTTCAAGCATGTTTAAGAGAAATTATTGTATCAACTGCATTTGAATAATTAAAATGGTCGGAAAATTGTTGTTTCCTCTTTCAATATAACATGTAACGGATGAAGTGAAAATTATTGAATCTGAAAGTGAACTGTTCGGCTCTTTGCAAAAATGAGATAAGAAGATAATTTGGCTCGAAAATATTGCACTGATCCTTGTAAAAGTAAAATAAAGCAAATCAAAGTGACGGGAACTCGCCGTCCAGCGCCTTCTCACCGGTCCATGCCTGATAATATAGTCAATTCTGGGAGTCTATTACGTAATTTTTGCATGAAATTACTTTTATGATCTGTGTAGGACAATTTTTCGGACTCACTGTAGGAAAAATTCCCTGCTGCGCCCATTGGGAAAATATGCAACTGATGACCAGGTCTGTGTCGATTCTGAGTAAGCTTTAGATTATGGGGTGGATCAATGGTTTTTCGCGAGTGCGTAATGGCGACAGAATTCGCCAAAATACAAGATTTTCACGAAATTCCTGAAATTTTAAGATTTCACGAAATCAATTGTTCATGTTCTTAATAGAAGAAATATTACACGTAGCATGAATCAATGAACATTGATTTTAAGATGCTTTGTTGTCTTTTTTACTCACTGATAGAAACAGCAGGCATAACGAGCAAGAACATATTTTCTCAGGCATTATTAACAATAAAATCGTCACTGCTATTCACTTATCAGGCAATTTTCTGCAGGGCATCCGCCTACATCATTCCGGAGCTTTGCAATGGGCAATACAATTTACGTGTTCTATAACAAGTGAAATTCGCATTTCCATTTCCAACATTATATTATACCCCTATCATGTTCAATGAGCAAAATATTTCACATTTTTTCATGCTTGAGGCCGGAAACAAGCATGCGAACCATAGAGTAATGATGCGAACATTACACTTTCAACAGTCGCCAGAAACCATATTGGGAAAGTGTGGGCATAAGCACTAGTGCTACCAAGAACTGTCACCTTTTTAGCCACCCTCCAAGGGTATGCAAAGTCCTTTTAGTCGAATGGGTGTTGTTCATAGTACCAGCTACTTATCATCTAGAAGTTATCATCTAAAAATTATCATACTTTTGAGAAAATGCGAAATCGCGAAATTTATGATCCTTGAATGCGAAATTTGATGAAAATTTTTGCAAAATGCCATTGACCTAGATTGTGAGTTGCTTTGATATTTATGTTATCTATATAAGAAAGTCAATGCCGATCGTGCATCAGCCCTCGCTAGCGGGATTTTTCAGTTAGAGAGAGATGATCTATGAGCTATGGGTTTTATATTACAACTCCAATTGCAGGATTTACACAATAAATGGACATTGCAAGCAAACAGTGTAGCATAAGCTATAAGTCAATTGGACAAGTGCTGGATGTAAAGGGTAGTAGAAAGAACACAATTAATTCCACTTGTAGAGGCTAGAATTCAATGGGGTAGGAGAGAGAAAGAGAAAAAGAATGAGTGAGAGTGTGTGAGAGATATTGATAAGGTGATCCGCGGCTGAGTGATATACTGACTGAAATCATTACGTGGCTCAGTTAGATGTCACTTTTTAGATTCAACAGAGCATTGACTTAGATGCAAAACGCGATAAGCGCCAGGTTTGTATGAAATGCCTGATAAGGATATGCTTATAAAAGGCACCCAGAAAGCAATATACGAAAGTAATATCGTCTTTCCCATTGATCGGAGTTAACGTTGCATTCATCATACCTGCTGTTTATCCCGATTCAAATGCAATAATCTTAGTTGCAAGTTGCTGTCAATTATTCAATGATCGGTGCTGGAATGACGTCATCTTTTATTATGTCTACTCCTTTTTCACATGTATTTCAGATAGTTTGCGTTTGATTTTCGAAAACTAAATTGTATATCAGAATACGTCAAATGAATTTAAGTCAATTCAAATGTATTTCAGATTATGTAAAATTAATTTTCGAATTTATAAAAATGCGCAAAATGAATTTCAGAATTGCAAATTGTTTTACAGAAAGCGTAAAATGAATTTCAAAAGGTTAAATTGAATTTCAGAATCGCAAATTGAATTTTGAATTCATCAAATGAATTTCAGAAAAGAATATTTCAATTTCCGAAATATCTGTATGTCAAGAAATGTATTTCAGAAACATAAATTGAATTTCCGATAACGCAGCTTGGAATATAGAAACGTGAATTGAATTTTTGATAATGAGAATTGATTTTCCGATTGTGTGAATTATTTATTGGATGTCTCCATTTGAATTGTGGAAAATGTAATTTGAATTTCAGATAATAAGAATTTAATTTCAGAAACGAACGAGATGTACTGTTCTAATCCTCTCTAGCAATGGGTTGCAAGAAGTTGAGTCATGTCTGGATCGGCAAAGTCTTTGGTATCAATTGCCACGGCATGACTTGAAAGTTAATCGCCATTTTCTCTTTTAGAGATTTATACCCGACATAACAAAATGTAATGTAGCAACAATGAAATAATGAACTCTATCAACTTTTATACACAAAGTGATCAGTTTGAGTGCAAACAATTGAGATAAAAATTTGTTCTCTTTTGATTATTATCTTAAAAGCTTAGGGGATTATCTTTAATTTTTACATGTACATTATTAGAAATGAAAGAGGTGTTCTCAAAATGAATAAAGAAAAAATACGAATTTCCATCAAGTAATTTGCTACAAAAATTATCGCATTCCAACCTGTACGTACTCCATGTTCACTGCTGCAGAATGAAATGATGAAGTATGCTGTGCTGCTCGTGAACCATGGACGTGAACAGTCAGCATTTGTCACTGTTGCGACAGCATCATCAATCAGTCCTTCCAAATACACCATGCGTTGCTCACCAACACCTGTCCCCTCAACATTTGGGATTCCGATCGAACTTTTCACGTGAGACTTTATTTTCGTCCAGATGCTCTCAACGGGATTCAACATTGGGCTGTATGGTGCCAATCGAAGTAGATCTGCCTGAGAATGAAGGAATAACTCCGTCAAGGACTTATGACATGGGGCGTTGTCATACACAACCACGAGATCCTCTAGAGAGTTTCCCCTTTGTACCCACAGGTTCAGGGCTTCCTCCATCCATTCCTTGGCCGCCATTGACGTAAAGCTGCCACGTCGTTTGGTAATGTGCAGCATCCCTGCTGAAGTCATAGCTCCAATTAGATGAACGTTTGATCCTAAAAATGAAAAGAATAGGAAAATCAATGAGAAATGTAGTCATAGATCATCAAGAATACAGTAAATAAAAGGCAAGTTTTTTTACTCAAGAATGAAAATCGATCTACAAAATACTTCTAAGTACAGGATATGTAAATTGGGCATAACTTGCAACTCGGCAAAGAAAACAATAAAGGTAATTGTAAACTATTGTCCCTCTTCAAATTACATGTACTCGTACATGTAAAAAATTGATACTTGATAGCATGAGTGCAACTTACCTCGTGAAGTTGGCCTGGTAGCCACTGCACGTGCGCCTTGCCGGAAACGTCCACAATTTCGCCGACAAAAGAGGTTGAAATTCGTTTCATCGATCCATAATATTTGCCGACCATGTCGTATGTAGGAGTTGAGCCGGATAACATACTCTTTCCTAAGTTGTTTGTTTGAATCAGAGTTCATAGTCACCGGTTCCCAATGCATCATCTTCACCGTGAACATTCTGTTGCAGAGGTAGTTCGACACTGATGTTGTAGATATAGTGATGTGGAAGCTTGTAAAAATCTTGGCTTTCAGTTTAACCAAGGTTATGGAGCTATCCTGCTCGATCCACTGTAGCACTTGCTCTATTTGATCTTCAGTCAATATCCTAGGCTTGTTGCCACCTCTTTTTGTTCCGCTTATTTCGCCCGACCGTATCCAACTATAGGCAGTTTTGTAATTTACTCCCAATGTTTCGGCGAGAGTCTTCCAATCCTCGCCGCGATTAGAGCACTCGACTACTAATTCCCGATCTCTTGATGAAGACGCTTTGTACTTTCGTCTTTTGAATTCTTCTGTATCTTCTACATCTTCTCGACACAACGAACAAAAGCGTTCTTCCATGGCAAGAATTGGTGCAGCACATTCCGAATGCAGTAGATGTAAGCAAGGATTCAGCCGCAAAACGGCCTTCCTCAGCATTGACATTTGACAAATCGCGCAATTCTCAGACACTTGCATTTCTAAGACTGTGGACCATGTCAGTGATCTATGATTTATATAGTCTATGGCAAAGGTAATGAGATCAATTTGCTATCATCTGAAATTCAATTCACTTGTCAAACCATGCAATGCCTCTCTGAGCGTCGTTCTGAAGATCAATTTCTGCTTTCTGAACTACATGTTACGTTTTCTGAAATACATTTTAGGTTCTCTGAAATACATTTAACGTTTTCTGAAATTTAAGTCACCTTTCTGTAATACAACTGATACTTTCTGAATTTCATTTGCTATTGATAAAATACATTTCATATTTTCCGAAATCCAACTGATATTTTACTATAATTTCTGAAATAAATTTTATTAATCAAAAAATCATTTTGTGATATCTGAAATATAAATAGCGTCATCTGATAGCCAATTTATGATATCTGATATCTAAGTTTTGAAATTGAAATTAAAGTAATTTTTTCTGAAATTGAACTCATCAATTCCAAAATTTTCTGAACTCCAATTCATGTTTCGGAAAATTATTTTGTGTTTTCTGAAAATCAAGTCACATTTCTAAATATCCATTTTGTATCATCGGAAATCAATCGCGCCTTTTTTAGGAAATACATGTCAAAAGGTGTAGTCATTATCATAAGATGCATGCGATGTCAAAAAATGACACTCGGTTCATTCGCTTAGCTCCCAAATAACAAGTTTATACTACAGAACCTAACATCGATTTCCAAAGTAATGTGATTGCAGGTGATTGCGAATATTGACAAATATAGCACAATGCAAGCATACATTAGTTTAAATCGTATGCATCTTTCATGGTATGTAAATTGCTAAAACTCATGCATGATATGGTTAAGCTACTTCTAAAGCCACAAGTAGTGATGATAGCCCTTTCACAACTCCATTCAAAGTATATTTTTTGCACGTAGCGCTCCATAGAGCAAGAATATTTAGCCTGAGAGTAACAGCTCACGGCATCAATTACACCTCCACTGTGATTTTTATTCCGATTTCATCAAACGAACTCTCTTTGATATTTGAGCGCCACATGTGTGATGTGCATTCCTTTCACTGCTTTGGAGAAATTACCAAGGAATTGGCTCATGATAGTAATACAGAACAGAGAACAACATTTTCTAAATCCTTCGAGTCTCTGATAACTCTAGGTTGTAGTGTTTTTATAATTAACTTGAATGGAAGTGTCTACCTTGGCTCAGTCTTGTCAATAACAATACTTCTAATTTCAAAGAAGGAGATACAGAAGGAGCAAAATATCATAATTAAAGAAAATAATAATCCTGTATGCCATTAGGTTTAAGATATAAATGAACATATTATAATACGAGGAAATTCTGCAGTATGTCGATAACAACGCTTTCGAGAGAGTCGGCCTTATTAAGTGCTGGACATTGTATGGTATACCTACCAGGGATGCGGAGTCCTATCATTTTGATAGGTCTCCGACTCCGACTCCGAGTGGCAATTGTATAAAGCCTGATTTTTTTAAAAAAAACTGTCAACCTACATCATAGATCATTATAGGCTTACCTGAACCTATTTTTTAGTGATCATTGCTGTATCAATTATCAATCATTTTCGATGGAAGTTTATCAAATGTCTCTTTAAGTTGGATGCATACGACTCGACTCCTCCCATCTTGCTGATGCGTGCTTCACACGGTTTTTCTCCAGTCTCTACCAGGCAGGAAAATCCTCCAAATCTACCATCCTTCTCGAAAAAAATGAGTACACTTTCGATTTTAATATGCGCCTTGGAGGAACCATCACAAACGATTAGCGTGAGGGTAAGAGGTAATGTTCTCGAGCAAACTAGTATTTCATTTTTGTCTCTGATGTGACCTTTGGTGCGTAGGTGTGATCGAGGCTAGGAAGGCTTGCTTTCTCTACTAAATCACCAAGTGAAAAGACAATCCTTTTTTCACTATCACGGTTCATTCCCTCAACTATTGCAAGCTTTGTATGCACTGCTGCCTCTGTACTTTTGTTTGACGGAGAAAGTTGACATCAAGACAGTGACAGATATGCACGATGACAAATAGTTTGTTTGTATTATATTTCGGGTCTTATATTTCCATGATTGTCGAAAAGCAATGTAGCCTATCTCACATTTACACATGGAAGTAGTAGCGATAGAAGTGCAGTCAACTCTCGCTTATCCGGCATCCTCGCTAACCGATCTTTTTTCCATGTACAATAATTGCACTATGAGCAGTCTACACTCGCTCAGCCGGCATCTTCGTTAATGTGGCACTTCGGCCGTGCACGATGGGACGGATAAGCAAGGACTGACTGTACATTAATTGCATTCCATAGGACTCGGAGCAAACTCAAAATCCAGGCATTCCGAATCATGCGTTCAATGGATTCGTAAGAATTCCACAAATTGTGAATATTTCATATTTCGATGTGATTGCACGTATTCTGTATATAGTACGCTTCATAAATGGTTGATAATTAACTGAAACAGTGGAGAAAACAGTAAGCTTTCTTAACTTTAATCAATAGAACTTGTCTTCTAGATATAATGTCAAATGTTTTTTTTGTATTTTGGCTCAAGGCTCATTCCTTAAAAAGGTCTGATACTGCGGTACCTAGTGTCCAGATTCGTCAACCCTTAGATGCATCTCAACCTTCTCGATCGTGTCGAAAAGTATATCAAGAATTTTGTTTTATTAACCTCTCGAGCAAGCTGCAATCTCCATCCGTCAGACTTAGTCTCTTCTACAGATACTATTCGTCAGAAACAGCTCTGCAGCAAATGAATGCTTACCTAAACCTACGACCTTTTCCAGTAACTTATGAAGGGTTCTGTAACCCTAGTGCAATCATGTAAGCTTAGGAGATAGAATCGCGCATGAAAAAGACCATTTGTGTAATATGATGAGCCTACTACACATGCGTCCCTGCATGAAATAGTCCTACTAGCCGATACGATTCCGGTGCTTAGTCAACCTGCATGGAAACTGGTCAATGCAGTAGAAAAAAACTTAATTAGGCCTCCTGTGTCATCAACATCATCATTTCAATGCACAGTTGGCCCACGTACATTTATCCGTGTTTGAAAATAGACTTCATAATGCTGATGCACGAGGATCAAATACAGAAATTTCAACCAGGCATGCTTTCATTTCATCTTGCATGTACATAATACCACAGAATTTAATACCTAATCAAGATAGTAAGGATAAAAATAATGTCTGCATGCAATCATTCCATGCATAATTTTATTTAGAAATGAAGACTGATGCTATCATCACATCATAGCTATGAAATCGTGCAACAGATGCAAGAAAACAAAATGAGCTCCATTAGAGCTTCTCGCATTTTTATGGGAATTCACATAACTGAAATTGCTACTCCCATAGGAGTTCCTATGGCAAATCCCGGTCCCACGTCAAGCCTGCTTCTACAATCCAAGCATTCACATTTAGTCTTCAATCTGATTTGATGAAATTGCTACAGCTTATCATATTAGACCTGTGATCCCACAGAGGAAAATTTATTTATCTTGATGTGTACATTAGCAATTGTGTTAATGTGTCAATTAGTTGTCATTACAGTCATTACAATAACGTGCGATTACAATTGTTAGACGAAGAACTATTGGAAAATAACAGCAATATAAATCACAAAACCATTAAATATGTGATAAACTATATAACAGGCGTGGTATTTCATGAAATGGTAAATGCGACACAAAAAAATTGTACACGAGCTAGGCAGGAATATCTGACAATAAGGAATGTTAAAGATAATGATGATAGGATTGTCTCAGAAAACATTCATGTCGAAGTAACGCAAACATACGTGCACGAGTATCAAATTGCCATCATTGTAAACATTTAGCCTGCGTGTTTGAGCATTCGATTAGCGGATACATAATGTCAAACAAGTTCGTCCAATGAACAGGAATGGTCGGGTTGGTAGGACTACAATTATAATGAAACAATATTGTCTGAATCACACAAAACAGACACTACGCACATATTTAAAAACGTTTTCTATAGATAAGTAAGTGTAATCGTCATGATGTTTGAGAGAAAATGATAAATACCACATCAACGCGATATTGAAAATATTGACCATAATTCCTTCGATGCAATACTCAGTTTGCAAACTAAGATGTGCACTTTCACTACTCGGTCCATACCATACAGTCCACACTTCCATATACATTTGCAATTTAGCGTGAAGTTGGCACCCTTGAGGCAATGCTGGCAAGTTAACATCTCCTATCCGGTCTCAACTGAAAACCTATTCGAAAACATTTTAATGATTCCTTCAGTTAGCTTTTTTCTGCTTTTCCAACACTGTACTAATATATTAAACAGCAAGTTTATTAGACAATGTCAACATTTTGAATGTAATCATCATTTTCATCTTTTCGCATAATATTTATTTTTCATGCTTCAGGATGTTCTTGGATTGGCATCACGTCAGTTTTCTTTTGTGTATATTTCCATACTTAATGCAATTTTAAAGCTTTGTAAGTTTACTTGCTATGTAACATTTGCAAGCAAGAAAATGAAATGCAAACTTCAGATTCATCTTGATTCCACAATGAAATGATTACATCCGCGTTCTGTGAATGAATTGTTCGTATTGTGAAGCATGTGGAGAGACATTATCATAGGGAATGTTGACCACAGATATTACATGGGAGAACTCAAATTCTCTCTCTCATACCATGGATTAGATCAACTCATTTGTCACTCTAAGGATATGATCATCCTCTCTAACTTCCTTCCTTATCATGATCAGTTTTTCTTCCAGATGTCTCCATCTGCTGTGTTTATTTACGTGTTCTGACGAGGATAAGAAAATGGTTTTTGATATCCACCCAATATCATGGAAAATGCCATGCTATATAAATGAGGGAGTGAGCTAACTTCATGCTGTCTGAAAGTGTAACCTAAGTAGTATTGACTGAGTGTGAGAGAGATTCCATAAATATAATCAGTTCATCTGCATTGTAGTTAGTCAACGCATTTGTCTACTTATTTCAAGTTCAATATTTCGAATAATTAATATCCCACAGGCTGTTAAGTCCTATTCATAATAGAGTATATTTTAGCAACACTGAATGTTTCAACAGTCCTCAAATTGGTGTTACGATGACTGAGAGCAACAGTGTGACACTACCAACTAGAAGCAACGAACAAAAATGTTCACTCATTTCTGTTGCAAAGTATATTGCTGATTGAAATACTGATATTGGCATTAGTAGTTTGGTTTGACGGTTAATGCCATGTTGTCTTGGGGATGAAGCCATCTGATTGGATTACTCAGATTCTTCAGTTGATGACTTATTTCATACCGTCGACTGTCGGCAACTCAGTTGGTTTGGAGTTAGCTTGGAATGCCAGAGGTCGGTGGTTCAAATCCACCAAGACATGCAGCTATTTTCCGTCTGTTAAATTCAAAATACTACTATCTAAAGCAAACTTAGCCCAATGGTGCTGTCGAGAAATCGAGAAAAGGAGGGAGGGGCAGAGTGGGAACCGGTGGCGGGTTTGAAGAGGGCAGACCCGGTCTCAGCCGCCGAATTGTTTGATTATCCTCCTCGACTTTCTCTCAAGTTTGTATTGATGCACAATCGAGTTTAATTTGCTTGCTTGATAATCATGTATATCATAACGACCTCTAGCATTATTAGACAATGATTACTAGGATGCAAGCTACCCTTTTACACTGCGTAATCTTCTCCCTGTCAATGGATTCCAGAACCAGCGTGTTTTAGACAGAAAAAAGTCATCATAGGCGATTTCTACGAAATGTGGCTATTTTCACAGTACGAGTATTTAGTTTCATTTATTGATAACATAGCAATTTTCGGGTTCGATTCATAATTGTGATTTGAAAGACAAGCACGTTATCGCTATAAAGTCGACTAAATACCTCTTTTTTACATTATATTCAAAGGTCAGATCAACAATTTTGGTTTTTACGAATTGATTAAAAATATTCTATATAGACCACATTGGAAACTAAACTCAAATATTTTATTAGTAGAGCAGCACAATTGTAATTGAAGAACAACAGTTATGATGCGAAGATAGATATTAGCCCGGAGTTTGTCTTATAGTATGAAAGTTGACTTCTTAATGTGAAAGATCAAATTTCCAAATAGGCTGACATATTTCCGTCCGCCCACTTTGAAAGGACTTGGGCCACTTCAACTATCACGAGCGAGCCTCTAAAGCTCCACTGGTCCGCTGACAACAAGTTGACTGTACCTGACTTAGTCCATCAATATTTTCTCCGACATCATCACACGATTCCAGAAAGCGACTCTCAGTTTTACAAGATGTACAAAACTGATGAATGAGGATGCTTCGTCGTCACTACAAGATTGTAGAACAACATTCCATCGATCGCATAGAATGCATGCCATCACTTCTTGTCTTTAAAAACTCAATCCACAATGATCCTTTAAGTGAAGCTTTTATGTAACATGTTTTCCTTCGTTTTCTTCTCATGCAATATTCTTGTAGTTTCCGTGAGAATTATATTAAAGGGCTAGGAATGCGATAATGCCAATAAGATGCAAGCTTGCCAGGTGGCGAATACCATTTAAGTGAATTTCGGGCTACTTGTACTATAGGATGGAATCGAGAAGTCTGGGACAACCTTCATCGCACACTTTCTGGGTAGTATAACTTTATAAGCTTATTTTTGTGAATTCTGTACTGAAGAAATTGGAAATATTTCTCCATATTGTGAATTTTTGTTATCAGCTATCGAGATCAAAAGCGATTCATTGATGTCATGATGGGAAGACGATGTATGTGAATTATATCGTTTTTATATAAAACATTCGCTACAATCTCGTTACTAGGTGATAAAATTCATGTTATGCATGCAGTTTGACATGCTCTAAACTGCAATCAATCCTTTTCTCGACAGGTAGCCTTCATAGGTGGCATAAATGCAGGGAAACAGTTAAATCAGATGTTTGATAACAATTCGTAATTTAGTCAGTGTCGCTACCGATCGGTTCATGACTTGATTGGAAATTGCGCATCTGCCATCGACAGTCGACCAAGCGATTTTCATTTCGGATGTTTACGATTCCGAAATAAATTAGTTTTGCGCTAGGACATATCCAATGTCAATGGTAAAACAATAATTGCTGCTATTCTTTTCATTATTCTCTTTATATTTGTTCGTTCATTTTCAACTTCGCATATTATTCTTTATTGAGCCATTAGTTTCAGTATGATCGCATATGACGCAGTAAATTTTGATATTAAGCATTATACGTACTTTCAACTGTGTTTGCAATAACCATTGTAGCTCTAATGTGACTCTTACATTAGTCAAAGATTTCAGGGTCAACATCTATGCTTTACTAAAAGCATGAAAAATATACTGCGTTCATGTTACTATTCAAATGCATCATTGGAACAACATTCTACAGTTATAAGCAGCTTCCAATGCGATAATGGAATCGAATATTCGCGAAAAATACAGAATTTGTTCGACGTAGATGTATATTTTGAAAAATTACCAAAACTTCACCCATGTTTAAGGGCTATGGTAACGCTATAATGGAATGGACCACAAAAACGCGCGCCTGTAAACGCTATGGTCGAAGTTTTGGTAATTTTTAAAATATATATTAACGTCGAACAAAGGGAGCGATTTTATTTTTTTCGCGAATATGACTATCCTCCCGTCTGGACGAACCATGAAATATGAAAGAGAAGGATGACCTGCAGATATCCAAAGAAATCAACTCTTTATGAAAATACAAATACATGTAATTGACTACTTCAAAATTAATAATTAAATGTCAGGAAAACTGGTACTTCAAAAAAAGTGCTTTGAATATCATTAAAATTGTTAATTTGCCTCAGGGATGCGCAGTCAACAGATAAGACTCCGAACTTCCGCTTACAACTAGACCAAAATGCAAAATAGGCAAATTATTTATCCTCGTGCATATAACTGTCACTTTCTGTGTCTTGATGTCAAATGTCTCCGTCAAACGAAAGATACAGAGACAACAGTGCAATGCTGATTAGCTTCGAGGGATTGAACCGTGATAGTGAAAAAAGGATTTTCTTTTCACTCGCTGATTTAGCAGACAAGCCACCGACTGCCCCGATGTCATGAAATCTACATGTCAACTCCTCTCCAAGTGTCCGTGGAGCGCCTGTTCCTCTGGCGCAATGCCTCTGATAAGTGACCTACGATCTCCATTTGATAATTAGGGCTGATGTTATCGACGCCATAACGAATAATGGAATGCCGTGGTGACTTAAGAACACAGGATTTGCTTCGTTGTTTTCAAACTTTATCAAATGCTTAACATTAATTAAAGAAATTGTGTACAGTTGATACATTTTCATTGAAATGATTGATTAATGTATGTACAGCAATCAGTTATATAAATATCTGTGGTGTAGGTTACCATCTTCTCTAAAAAATGTCAGGCGTGCATACTTGCTACTCGGAGTCGGAGTCTCCGGATCCCTGATTTGCCCAGTATTTGATCAGATTTAAGCGTCACATCCGACTCTAGAGAAGTTTATATTTTTTATTGATCATACGAGCTGCAGGCGAAGCGCCGGCATGAGTTTCTTCAGACAACCCCGAAATGGAACTTTTACAGAATGAATGAATTAACCCGGTTGCTCACTACAATGAAGTACGACTAGTTTTTTTATGAAAGTTTTTGTCAAGGTTTTGAACACAGTGCGCATGAGCTGTTTCAAGCATTTTTTGTGATGATTTTCAATTAAGCGCATCAATTATCATTCATTGTGAGTCTATAATTTAATATAGGCCTATACATATATACAATATGAACCATTCAATGAATCATATCACAATGTCGAATAAAGGTTTGAAAAATTCTTCAAGATCTAAAAAACTCTTGAATCTTTCCTATTATGAATCATATCTTGCAACTTGTTATTCACCACTACGCAAATATTAGAACTTGAACATTTTATTATCTGTAATAACAAATAAGCATTTATGCATTCAATGAAATGCTAAACTGAAAATCGAAACTATACAAACACACAAATGAAAATCTTGAAGCATTGACATTAAATGAACTTAACCAATACAATACTGTAAACATATTGCTGTGTGATCTTGAGTTCAAACTTCAATGCACTAAAAACAAATTTATTCAAGCAGCGGCATAATGCGCGCCTAACATGTGTTCGACTGAAAAGTATTGAAGAAATATATCGCAAAAAAGCAATTATTTCTAATATGAGAAATCATTGATCTACGTGAGACTTGGCAAATCACCAATAATCAGAATTTGAAGTGGGAAGCAAGTTAAGCACACTGCAACTGTGCGATGTTAAATAAACTATTCGGACTCTTTTCTTGAAATCACTTGAACTTGAACTTGAAGCTTGAGAAATTTCCCGTTCGAATTTTGCCACCAAGTCTTGTAACATTGTAGTACGTATGTCATTTTAATAGCAAAGTTTTATTGTTCTTATTTGGGTAATTTTTTGTGATCTAAAAATCGAAAAAATGCGACCTAACAAAGCTTAAGATATAACCAAATCTGGTCTAAAAAACTCAAGATGTGACGAAAATGTAACCTAAAATCTTAAATTGTAGTTTGACAAGATTTAAAAATCTTAAAATATAGCAAAAATTATGTTTCCATTTTCAGGTAAAAGGTTAAAAAGTTCAATCTAAGACAAACAAAGCGATTTATTTCAAACGATTTTTCTACAAAACAGGAATGTAATTTACTTTATTTGATGTAAAAAAGTCTGTCTTTGCATAGCCTCTTCTTCAACATGGAGAAGAACACTCTACCGAAGCAGCGGTTGTCTGGTAAGGGAAGGCAGACGACAGACGAGCCAATCCTGGCGCCGCCGATAGCAGTCATATCTGTAGGCAATGCACGCACTGGAACTGTCTTTACACTGCATTGCCCTGCTGAGAAGACCAATATTCCGTCATTCTGCAAGCATCGGTCATTTCTATATCTCCTTCCCGGTAACTCTGACAGTCTGAAACTACAGCAAAATGACCAAAATATGATGAGACACAGAAAATATGACAATATTACCTTACCCTAAAAATATGACAAAATATGACATGTCATAAAAAAATTTCCCCAGTTATTATCATTGCTGTTATCTGTCAATGATGACTACATCAGACAAATTCCATTTTCATAAAGATCAATTACCAATTTTTCTTAACTGTTTCCGATTCAGTCCTGTCGTGTTCTTTGTACATGGCCTTCAAAACAAGTGGTTTACGTTTTCTTGACTTTTTTGTTTTGTCGCATCTTCAAACTTTCACAAAAATCGTTGTATATGACTCATTTGGAGGTCAAATGCATAATCCCCTTTGAAAATTACTTTTCATCAATGATCGATCGATCATTCAATTCATCATTCAACGCAACGATCTACGATCTTTGATATGAATCATGCCACAGACATCGATGGGTTAAATTATAGAAAATTGTGTTGCAGTACACAATAACATGTACACTGCGTTTTTGAGCTTCTATGCACGAATACATTATACATGATGCATAATTTTCAATTACAAGTAGTTTTCAGTTATTTATCCCTTTTGACATTGTAATTAGGGATCATTAGAAGGATTCATTGATGAAATTAAGAAAAATCTCAATATTTTGTGAAATTTGGGTGGAAGCCTAAAGCCCTGAATTGTTCTTTATAGTACGAAGACAATGATGAGAATGTTTTAGTTCAAATTAATGCCTCCATTGCAAAGTTCACATGCTGAACAAGTAGCAGATTTATTTTAAGTGAGTTAAGTTGAGTCCGTTGACATTTTATTCATGATGATTATTTGTCAGTTTATAACGGAATGCCTCAAAGGTCATGTATTGGCCCCTTTGTATGCAATTGCTAATGTGATGATATGCCACACCGTGTATCTGATGATGTTCATCAAAAACACAGACGATATCAAAAAATATATCTGATCAATTTTTAAGAATGTAAATTTTTTCAAATAATTCCTGTGTCAGGATACCAACGATTTGGTACCTGATCTATATAACCAGTATGAAACCTATTTGATATCAAAAGGAATGAAAATGTATCAACAGGGATCTTAATTAAACGGAACTTAAGCTGATTGTCAAGGAAATTTCATGAAACGCATTATACTGCAAGTTTTCATGAGAAAGTGGAGATCTTTGTACTTCTTGGCCGAAATTTGAAGTTTTTAATTCAATTTTCATCGGCATGATTTTATGATTCACTAAATTTGTATTTCATTTCTTGAATCTGAATAATACTGCGGACCCATTTTATATCTTAATGATACTTAACTCTTTCAGTGGCCGGTATGGTCTGCAACATGATCACGGTTAAGAAAACACTCCCATCTCTAAGACTGATCGAATGGCTAATTTAATAAACATATCACCTCGCCAGTGTTGTCATGACACAGAGGGTTTGTAAAATACTTTTCTTTATTCTGCATTAGTATCAATATATTGGTCAAATCCGTGTAGATTTCTCCAAAACTGAAAAAAATTACTTGTCTCATAATGGCAATGGGTCTCAGCTCGAGTTGATTAATGAAATGGTCCACACTTTTTCTGAAATGTTTGACATAATAAGACGACGAAAAAATCAGAGATGAGCCACCAAATGTTTTCAATTTTTATATGCACGATTTTCCTAGTCTGAAAGTTTATGAAGATGCATAATGTTACTAAAAATGCATCGTCAAGACTTCTCATGTTCGACGAAAATGAGATAAGTGCGTGTCTTCTCATGTTCTACATGTGAGAAGTATCTTAGAATACTCTCCTGTCATGTTTGTTGGTTTCAGCAGATCGACCAGCTCTTCCTTAGAACGTGCGCAGAATGTGATTGCTTTAACTCTATATCATTTTCGGTTTTGACTTTCTCTCATCTCTTTCCCAAGATCGGAATCATCGTTTACATCACTTATGTCCTCAACGTCTGGTTTATTCGCTAAAGGTTACCATGTCAGTCAATGTAACAGCAAAGAGAAATTCGTCATTCATAGTTAAAAGGATAAAATTGTCAAACAATGGTTTTGCTCGTTTACATAGTTCTTTTTTTACATTCATTACTAAAGCATTTTGTTTATGATCGTGTGATTATCATTTTTGTCAAATTGCAACCGTATGTCATATCTCCCGATTTCCATTGTTAAGGCACAGCTCCAAAATATGCGCGTCTATTATTAATTATTATTATTATTATTGAGGAGTCGAATTAGCACCTCCCGCTGCTGCTATGGATATAATGTAGATGTATAGTTAAAGTAACGATGTTTCTGCATTGTTATCATAAATCGGCACATCAGAAGCCTTATACATCAATCTGATAAAGCCAATCCCGCACTTGATGAACTAATTGACTCTTCGCAATAATTTAGAAAATCAATCGTCTGCCGCTCCAATCTGATCTCACCTTGTTGTGCGAGCAGAGATTTCCCCCTCCCTGTAAAAACTCGGCATGTAGAGTTCTATATCGGCTTCAGAATCAATCAATATCCCAAAATCTGATTAACACACATCTCCAAAACTCCGATGCTCCAATAAATGATTCATTCTATAAACAGTTGACAACAAAGTCAATTTAATGCGTTTCCACAACTTAATTCAATCGTTTCATTATAGCTTGAGAGAAGGAAGTCTTATATCTCCCTAAATTATTGAAATCTTACTTGCTGTTCTCCATGCAACCGCTAGAATCCTTGACAATCAAAATTAGAATCTTGAAATAGTTGATGAAAATGACGCTTCAACTGATACGATCTCATAGAAAATTGGATAGAGAGTGGATTCAAATTTAATGAGTTGCTGGATAAAAGCATGGATGATCAAATTTGATGATCATTTTACATGTTGTGGTTTCGGTGAAATCTTGATAACATGATATTAAGGAGAAGTAATGTGATTCCGAAGAACAGGTTCCTTGTATAAGCATTTCACATTGTTGCATTACCAATAAATCATTTCTTGATATATGATTTTAATAATTGAATATCATCAACGTGATTCAATCTGCGTGAGCACACATCGATTGGCTGATGGTTCACAAGACTAACAAAGCACGCAGCGCCACGGATGCACAGCTATTGATCCGGAAAATGATCTACATTTAGGAGAGCACATTTAAAAGCTGAAACACAGTACAAATAGAATGTTAGAAATCACTTTATCGCTTGCACATTGATCCCGATTATGCATTTTTCAGCAATGCCGATAGCAATCAAGATGTGTGCCAGAGAGTAAGTATACAGTTAGGTAGTGTCGACTCAAAAAATGACGGAACACAGTGAACATATTTGCATCAAAAAATTCAGTTTTTTGCGGAGATTACGTTCCTGCTGTCCAAAAAAATTTTGGATCGCTTTTAAGGGAAGCTAAAGTTTTGCTAGTGATTGCTAGTTATACTAGTGATTTGGTACTTATATATCAATAGTATGTAGCTAATTAGTTATCAAAAGGAAGGGACAATTATTAACAGGGATCTTAATTAAGCAGAAATTATGATGATTATCATGGAAATTACATGAACCACATTACAATGCAAGTCTTCATGGAAAAGTTGAGATCACAGAATTATATTCATCTGCGCGCGCTTCGGTTTCCTAGAAAGGAAGAATTGTATGCAACCTTAATGTCGAAATGGCACATCACAGAATTAGACAACTTGCTCCTTCTCGAATGGATAATTCGTGTATCACTTGGCAAACAATAAGCTGTCAGCAGGGGACACCAGACCCAGTGAGAGATGCGTGCGTGCTGTGATATCACTTCGCACACACCAAAACACACATCCCTGTCTTTGCTTCGATTCAATGTATGCACTATACAGTGAGCAATGCCGAGGAGAGGATGTAAAAACATCAGGTGAACTAATTTTCGTACGCCTGCTACTTTCTTTAATAATGATCGGAAGGGCCAACATTATGGAGAAAACTTGTGGGCAATGATCTAAAGTCTTCGAATCTGAAGGAATTTTGGCAATCGAAGCACTTTGCTGGAACTCACATTAATCCGCAAGCGACGCACGACTTTTTTTCCTATCTCTGTAAGGTATTAGGAATTCCTTCTTGCCCACTTAATAGGTTCCTCTATGTGCCGTCAGTTTCGTATTAATCACACTTCTAGCAAACCGAAGCAGATAAACAAAATATTTATTTCTGTGGTTGAGATCTTACTGTGCTTCTTCGCCGACATTTCAAGTCTTTAATTCAATTTTCATCGGCATAATTGATTCACTAAATTTATCTTTAATTTCTTAAATCTGGATAGTAATGTGGACCGATTTACATACTTTAATGTTGATAATGATCGTTGTCTTTGACTATAATACTTTGATCTTTCAGTGGCAGGTAGTTTGTGGTATGAGGAACGTCGCTTCGTGTTCTGTTTGACCGGAGCCTAATGTCTTGAACGACATTCAGTTTTCGAGGGACAGGTGATGGATAATGCTATAATACTTGCTCATTGGAGAACATGTCGGTGATCCACTTGCTCTGAAATCCCTGCGGATTTACGATGGGGTAGGGGTCTTCTTGCTTTTTCCGATATCTCATTGCATCATTAAGAAAGTCCAGCATAAACCGGAGAGCAGTGAACACCTCCAGAATGGAGATAACTCTTCATGCAATACACAACAGTTAGGTGCACTTGTAAACGATAGGGGTCGCGATACCGGATCATTTTCGTAATACCGGTATTTCGGTATTTGAACGGTATTCGGTATTCGGTAATGAAACCAGCATTACAGGCATTACAAATTATAAGATGAATACAATAAAAGTCATTTTATTGAGGGTAGCGAATCTATGCATACGGGTAAGCCATGTTAAAAAATATGCGAAGTCACAATTGTCAACTATGATGATCTTCTTTCTGATGAAAGCTTGAGCGAATGAGACACACTTAATGTTTTGTTTCATTGTCTGTAGTGCGAAACTTTCTTTAAAAAATACCATCATTGGAAAGCGCTCTCTACGCTGCTACTACAGAGGGTGGAATAGTAAAAAGAAAATCGTTAATAGGTTGAAGATGAAATCCGATCTCAGTACTCGACTCTGTATGAAAGTTTGCTTGTTACGACTGTATTGAAGTTGCTAGGATCCATATCTTTATAAGAACTGTATGTACGATTCAAAAAAACTATTTTCAGATTTTCTTCCATTGTCTTCATCGTTTCCGAGGATGTCTTCGCTTTCTCTGTTCCTTCAAAAGACTCAGAATTGATCTTGGAAATTTATGGATCACTTTTTTTCGGCGCAGTGTAATTCTATCTCGTCATAAATTATTCTCATCAGCACACCTTCA
This sequence comes from Prostheceraeus crozeri, assembly GCA_907163375.1. Taxonomy (NCBI): domain Eukaryota; kingdom Metazoa; phylum Platyhelminthes; order Polycladida; family Euryleptidae; genus Prostheceraeus; species Prostheceraeus crozeri. The sequence continues at coordinate 131,331 of CAJQUW010000478.1, read as the reverse complement.
CAGCAATCATCTTTTCGAGCCCGGCTTGAAGGTCCCACAGAATTGGATTGTTTAAGCGCATCAGTTTGCTAGAAGTTAAAACTGATTCAAAAACGATGGCACATGCAGGAACTTACTAAGTGGGCAAAAAGAAATTTTTAATACCTTACAGAGATAGGAAAAATAGTCGTGCGTCGCTTGCAGATTGCTGTGAATTCCTTCAAAATGCTCCGATCGCCACCATTCTTTCAGATTCGAAGAATTCAGATCAAATTATGCGCAAAAGTTTTCTCGATAACATTGCGACCCTCCGATCATTGTAAAAAAGTTAGCAGGCACACGAAAAAACGTTCACAAACTTTTCTGTAGAACTTGACATCGACTGTGTCTCTTAGCTGTGTGATCCGGCTGATAACAGTAACTGAAACTTCAGACAGTTTGGCGTGTTTAATGTTGAACTGACTCTTCATTGTTCGATTGCTATGTTTTTATGTCAGCAGACTGTGCCATTTCATTAACGTTACATGTTCCAATGCTTCCTTTCTAGTCAAACAGAAGAAGAGACGACCTTTCTAATTCTGTGGAAGGTCCTGAATATATTGAAACAGCCAATTCTTTTGTGTGACCTTCTTGAACTATGCTCTGTTCGATGGCTTGTTTTACTTGCATTTCGGCATTCGTTCGCAATGTATCAAGTCAATTGATGTTCGAGTATTGTATAGCAGACGAAAAAGCTAGAAAAAGCTACTCTGCATTTCATTTTAGAATGTGAAATGAACATTCATATTGAAACTTATTTTCGATAGTGTAGGATTAGACTAGATTTGGTTATCAACTGCACCAAAAGTGAAATCTATCTACAGATTGTTTCATAAAAAATGGATCACCCTTAAACATCGCCTTAACTTCAACTTTGTCTAACTCCGCCAAACGTGAACGAGTTTCTCTGAAATTCGGAAGATATGTCAGTTGTGCTGACTAATATCATTGTTGGAAATTTCAAGCATGAATATTGAGTTGTTTTCCTGTTATAGATAAAAAAAGTAGTAGATAATTTGATCTTCATTAATTTTCAATGTTACACAAAATCATACCTCACTCTTTTAAAATTACATTTGCTTCCTTTGTTATGTAATATGTTGTTCTACAAGCTAAAAGCTATCAAGCAAAACAAAAATAAAGAAAATCGGTCAATCAGAGCCAGTATAGCACCATTATTCATCAACAATAATGTAACTGCTACATGTGATTAACTGGACTTCATGTTCCATAGCTTCCTGACTTCGTTGCGGTGGTGTTGGCAGCACTCCTGATTGCTTTCAGCTAGAAATCTATCTCTTACCGGTTGAAAACAATACAAGGCACAAATGAACAATAACGAGATCGCATTCACAAAAGGCAAAGTGTCAGCCTTGCTAGAACGAACTAGGGTTTTCTTTGCGAGCTACAAGCAAGCGACTAAATGTCCCTTACACAAATGTGCATCGATGGCATAATGATGATTTTCGACTCTGTCGTAAAGAGGGCTCTGGTCGTCCACGCAAAACATCCAAACGTAGAGACCGCTTAATTTTGAGATTTGTTAAAGCTGATCCAAGTCTCTCGTTAACTGAGATGGCTGCACTAGACTCGTCTATTTCTAAGTCCACTATTCGTAGAAGACTTATTGAGTCGAATTTCAAGAGCTGTAAGAGGCCCTCTCAGATCGAATTATCAGATCAGCATACAAAAAGACGTCTCAGATGGGCAATGAGTCATTGTCACTGGCGAAATCAATGGCATCGGGTTGTCTGGTCTGATGAGGCATCAGTCCGTCTGAAGGATAGTGATGGTCGATTGAGATTATGGATAAAATCTGATCAGGAAATTCCGAGACATTTACATCGTCCCCGGGTACAAGGTGGTGCGACTCTACTGATTTGGGCTGGCATTTGGACCAATGGCCGCTCTGAACTTCACATACCCCAAGGAACCATGAATTCTGAACGCTATGTGAATGTTTTACGAATGAACATTGGCCAAATGACAGATCAACTTGGTGATCCATCGACTTGGTTATTTATGGATGATAATACTGCGTGTCACAGGAGTAGTAGAATCAACTTATGCAAGTCTCAATTAGGGCTTAGGACATTATCTTGTCCAGCTCGTTCTCCTGATCTGAATCCCATAGAAAATATATGGAGTATTCTAAAACGTAACGTTCGTCGTTCACTGCTACCTACAGATGGCGTATCACAACTTACGTCACTGTTAAAAAGAGAGAATGAATGCCTAGACGAATTGGTAATGTCATTGACAATAAGGGTAGGGCCACAAAATATTAGCTTCTTAAGAACCGTTACTGTATCATAGCTTATCAGATTATATAAGGACATTTAAATATATTAGGGACATGAAATAACATGAAAAATGCTTTCTGTATCATACTTATGTTTTATTTAGTCAAATTTTAGTATGATCCACTTTTTATGAAACGGACTGTATTTCACTAGAACACTTCGCTATCGTTTTGCCTGTATCAAATAATAAATATCAATGTTCCACGTCTTATTTTCCTACTTTGATTACAATTTCTCACTGTCTTGAGCAGAAAATAATTCACTATAAGAGCAGGGTGTTTTAGCTATGATTTCTTTAAATGAAAGCCATTAATTATTTTTTGCAGGAGGACGCTAAATGTGAAATTTTTCAGTTTAAAGTTTTTTCGACCTCTCACTTCCTGTTCTTGATTTCTTCTATTTTAGAAGGGCAGGCTTTGTTTACGACGTATTCGAAGATCATTAAATCAGTGATTTCTGCCATTTCGATGTACACTCCCCTGCAAAAGTTCCTGAACAGCAGACGCTTTCCTTTCTCTTGAACTATTTAGCCGATTTTCTCCGTTTTTCTGTAAAATCAGAAAATCTATATCTTTATTTACCTATTTATTGATATTTCAACTTCTTGTCACCGTTAAAAACCCTCTAAGAGCATCTTAAACTCAAGCATGTATGAAAATAAAAGTGACAGCAAACCGTCTCTCGCTGCAGCAAGCAAATCGCTTGTCAGACTTGTACTAATTCGATGTCTCTGTCTGCATGATTGCACGAATGCATAGATATTGGTCAAGTAGCATAATGATTTTCACAGATTGTTGAACGACTGCAAGGTCTCTCTGAGTAAAATTGGATTCTCATATCAATAGGTATAAAAAGAAATTTAGACATGTCACACTTTCATTATTTCCAGTATTCAAAATAGAGTTACTGAAGAAATGCGCTGGCGCATAATAACTTTAACCAAGATGTTAAATGGTCTTATGGGAAATTTCCGGACACTCGAAAATTCCGAGGTCCACAGTCTGGAATCAAATTGAGCCAGCGTTAGATTTTGGGAGGGAAAGTGGGGAAGTTCCTCTGAACTGCCTCGTCTCATCCCTGGTAATGAAGATGTGCCTTCCTTTCCTGAGGGGGAAGAATATTTCTGATAGATAGTCCTTATATTGCTTCAACTAGATTGATTGAGCATCAATTTGTTATTTTTGTGAATTTTAGCAACATTGACAGGTGTTGGCCTAATTTCCTCACGATTCTTCGTATACTCAATTGTCTAACCATCAATAATTAACTTTCTTTGTTCAGAAAGATGAAATATGAATTCGAGAAGCAGAAAATGTATAATGTAATAATTGAAGGCAACGAAGCCATCACAAGGCTATCTTGTATCTTTCAGGGTCTTGATGACAGCGCACACATGGTATTTGATTCATATTAATGTGACAAAGTTCTTCAAAATTCAGAAAATCAGGTTTGGGAGCATCGTTTACTTTTCACTCTGTGAATATTGATAGAAGTCCGATATTTGCGAATTCATTATAGGTCTAGTTGCAGTAAATTACAAAATGGTCCTCAGAGGAATACTTGTTGGGATCATCACATGCGTAGAACTACCATCAATTTCTGATTCACAATGGCATCTATATGGACCTTAGTTGAAGCATTATTTGACTAAATATGTGTAGCACCAAATGCATGCATTAGAGAGTTCCTTTCAAGCATCAAACAGGCCGACATGTATCTCCTGCTTATTGCGCTTATGGTTCAACTATTTTCAAATTATTCGCGGGCGTAGGTGCGAGGATGAGAGTGGTGCTACAAGAATCGATGTCCTCTTGCTTTTGCTCACCACTTTTTGCGGCTTTGATTGATTGCGACGTTGACCCAAAAACGTCGGGCCGTAAGCTTCCCCCCTACTGCTATCAAGCTCAAATCCAACACTGAATCGAATACTATCGAGAGACAGGAGGAGTAAAAGACTGAGCAAGATCTGCAAGGCCATGGACAACAGATACAGAAGATGATGACTTCACGTCGATGGTGTTTGTAGATGTACGCAGTCAAGCAATGTCACATTGCTTCATTTATACCACTATCTTGATAAGCAATCCTAAATCATATCTCTTTGCAGACTACAGTAGGCCCCTACCAATAAGTAAGCAAATCAATCATCAATGGGACACTCAGACCTACGGAACTAAGTCCCGAGCATACGTTTAGGCTCTCAGCTTCTTAGTTAGTCGGGGAGCTACTGACAATTTCTTCCTAAATTCGCGCACAAACGGCTTAATAGCATGGATTTGTAGATCTTGAAACGCTGAATACAAAAATTTAATTGAATGCTTGAGTGTCACAGCCAGTCGCTTTCGGTTATAGTCAAGGTTAAAGGATTCCCATTGGAATCCAATGATAAAATTCAAGAAAAATCTATGGATTGTGAAACACTTGGCAATTTTCGTTTATTTTCTTTTGCAGAAAAGAGACTATGTATCATAATGCCATGAAATTTGAAACATGATTGAGTTCAGAACATCAACTTCGATATAGAAGTTGAAGTGAGTCACATGATCCAGTATTTGATGTTTGAGAGCCTCTACAAAATGAGCAAAATCGCCAAAACTAAGTCAAAACATGAAATTTACTCATTTTGTAGAGACTCTCAGAGATCAAAACCTGAATCATGTGACTCACTTCAACTTCTATATCGAAGTTGATGTTCTGAACTCAATCATGTTTCAAATTTCATGGCATTATGATACATAGTCTCTTTTCTGCAAAAGAAAATAAACGAAAATTGCCAAGTGTTTCACAATCCATAGATTTTTCTTGAATTTTATCATTGGATTCCAATGGGAATCCTTTAACCTTGCCTATAACCGAAAGCGACTGGCTGTGACACTCAAGCATTCAATTATATTTTTGTATTCAGCGTTTCAAGATCTACAAATCCATGCTATTAAGCCGTTTGTGCGCGAATTTAGGAGGAAAGTGTCAGTAGCTCCCGTCCTAAGTAGGAAACTATAATGTGGTTTTTATTTCTTGCAAGAAAATAAAACGATTGCTTCTTTTTCCTACCGGAAACCATAACCTAAGGAAAATGTATCTCATGACACCGGTACACTGTACTTTGTAAAGATCACGGTTATTATATTTTCTCTTTAAATACAAAATACTTTTTGAAAAAATAACTTGCAAGATAACCTGCAACTTTTGCATGTTTTACAAACCTCACTCTTCTTAAGCATTGACATACATGTAGATCGGCGCCAACCTGAGCAGATGAAACTACCATCAAACAAACAACTGTTATCCACTCCAATCATAGAGTAGGTATATTAGGTAGAGTAGCAACTCAGCATTTATTAAATCCCCAATGTGCATAAAGTTTTGATTTCATTTAATGAACATGAGTCGAAACCAGGCAGCACCTGTGAGAAATGCAAAATTTTACACTTTAGCAGAATTGTGCACGAATTTGACTGATTAGCAATTCAGAATAAAGAACGATATTCCACAAATCCTCCATGCCATGACAACTTGGAGAGATAATGTGGTTCTTAAATTAGCAATTCGATGGGCTACCATCACTAAAAGCTCAGCTTTATTATAATGAAATTATTTTCTTCTGTGTGATCACATCACCAACTACTTGCCACTGAAAGAACAAAGCATCATAATCATAGAAACTGATCATTGTTAACTTTAAAAGATGTCTCCTCATTACTATTACTACTCAGATTCAAGAAATGACGCAAATTGTGAATCACAAAATCATGCCGCTGAAAATTGAATTTATAACATGGCATCTCAGCTAAGAGGCTCTCAACTATTCCTTGAAGACTTGCAGGGACTTGCATTATAATGCAGTTCATGAAATTTCCTGGACAATCAGCTTAATTTCCGATTAATTAAAATGCTTGTGAGCAAATATTCAGCCCTTTTGATATCCAACTTGTTTCATACTACTTATAAAGGGACCTCATGTCGGTAGTAAATACATTTGCAAAAATTTAGCTTTTTAAAAACTGCCCAAATATTAATTGGACCACAGGAACGTAATCTCCGTAAAAAACTGAATCTGTTCATCTAAACATTTTCACTGCATACAGATGCTTGTTTGAGTCCACACTCTACCTATATGCTTACACTATGACTCCAATCCTTGGAAAAAGCGGAAAGTCTAAGATTGAATCTTACACCAATATGCAGCTTTTCATCATAATGCATCATACGTGTTTAAATCTTTTTAATTTTCAATAAAATCAAGCATTTTGTTTCGATGCTGCAAGAATTTTAAGTGTGAGACGCTAACCCGAAAAGTGTTGGCGTTGTTTTTCTATCAAAGAACATTCTACTGGCGTCTCTCAAAATTTTGGTGTTCCAGATAATATGAAACCTCATGAAAAGCCCCACGATATGATAAACATCTTCTACTTTGAAAACTACTCACAACAACACGTTTTCTTCTCGGCTTGTTCTTCATCAGACATTGTTTGTACTCTCTCTGAGAACTTGTCGCTTATTTTGTGACGTTTGATAGAGCGGTTATAATTACGAATGGCGCCGATTGCAGCGTACATGTTATCAGTTTCAGACTGTCTCCTATCATGATACATGACTGCCTTCTTCCGACAGTTAGAGCTCAAGTTACAGATAATGAGGAACATGGTCGGCGAGTCCTTTCAAAAAATAGTCATCTCCTTCTTCATGTAATTGTATTTTTCTATCTGATGAATAGCTGCTGATGCTGCGGATTTGATAAGCTGCATCCAATGTCCCACTAGAACGATTAGGTTTGCTCCACTGGATTCAGCTGGTTCTGAGAGTAGCCATGTTTAGCTTGCAGTAACTGGTGATCTCCGTGGCGCAGTGGTGAAGTGCTTGGCCTAGGGATCCTTCGGTTCAGAGGTCGAGCTCCCAAAGTGTCATTGCAAGTCGTCTGGAAGGGCATCCGGACTAAAAGAACACAACACACCAGATTAAAGTCTGACTGTGTCAGCACCGTCGAAGCCTCCAGTAAGGGGGAGTACTGACGTTAAACCATCATCAACTCAGTTTCATAAACATAGATAAGCTGCTCTTGTAGCCTGAAAAAATCGTTGACTCTATGACTTATACGGGACCCATGGAATATACTGCATTGGGTGATTTTATTCTTTCCTTACGACATTTTTCAATTTTTCCAAATTTATCAAATTTTGTCAATATTAGTCACATTGCATGTAGAACTTGATCTTTCTTTGAATGGTAGTGCAACACCACTCAGACGTCTTACTTGAATCCAAGGATGAAGCATTGGTCCATTGGATACTCAGGATACTCAGTTAAAATACAAGATATAGCTGCAATCATGAACCTCGTGGGATTATTGTCTGCAGTGATCGACGAATCAAGTGCTGTAAATTTTCTACAAACCAGAGGAATTTTGGCACCAGGGATGCGGAGTCCCATAATTTTGCTAGGACTCTGACTCCGACTCCGCAGGTTGATTGGACTTCAACCCCGGGTTACAAGTATATATTGCCTAGTTTTTTTTGAAAAAACTGGCAATCATAGATCATTTAAGACTTGCCTAAACCTTTCTTTGATGATCATTGCTGTATCAATTATCAATCAGTTTCGATGAAAGTTTATCAAATGTCTCTTTAAGTTGGATGCATACGACTCGACTCCTCCCATCTTGCTGATGTGTGCTTCACACGGTTTTTCTCCAGTCTCTACCAGGCAGGAAAATCCCCATCCTTCTTCAAAAAATATGTGCACACTTTCGATTTTAATATGCGCTTTAGAGGAGCTATTACACACGATTAGCGTGAGGGTGAGGTAATGTTCTCAAACAAACTAGTATTTCATTTTTGTTTCTGATGAGACCTTTGGTGCGTATGTGTGATCGAGACTGGGAAGGCTTGTCTTCTCTACTAGTTCACCGAGTGGAAAGACAATCCTTTTTTCACTATCACGGTTCATTCCATCAAATATTGCAAGCTTTGCATGCACTGCTGTCTCTGTACTTTTGTTTGACGGAGAAAGTTGACATGAAGACAGCAACAGCTATGCATGAGGATAAATAATTTGTTTGTATTATATTTCGGGTCTTATAGTTATAGGCCTGAGTCCGGAGTCCTATCATTTGATAGGACTCCGACTCCAGCAAAAATGATAGGACTCCGACTCCGCATCCCTGTTTTGCACACAAAGTATTTGCGACGATATTGAGACTGCACTTAGGAGCAAGAGAAGATCGTTGATGATGCAAAACTCGCTAGTGCCAACACCAAAATTGTGTGAAAGTCTCAAATATCTAACTCAGAATTTAGTTTTTCTTTCTAAATTGCGTTTTCGAAATCAATACTTGTTGGCTATTACTAGTACAATGTGTAGACGAAATTTCAGTTATCTGTTAAAATAAGTATAGCCTACTTTATTAGCGCCCAAGGAGATGAACTTATCATCATGCTTCTCAAACCGAACTTCCATGCGATATACCGCCGATGTTGCCGGGTAACTTTGAACCAGACTTAGCTATTTACAAAGCTAAATACAACCACATGTTCTCTTCTTTCAAAAGATCAAATGCAGAGAGGCCTGTACGGACCCGTATTTTAAAATACTGTGCTGGCGAGAAAAACCGACCGTCGGCCAGCGACTTTTTCGAAGGATAAATAATCAATTTAGAAACCGACAGTCGACCGGGCACCTTAGAAAAGTAAATAATTATTAAAATGCCGATTTTTATGAAAATCAAGTTTGCCAAACAAATAATAAATAGTTCTTGTATTTCGAACAATTTACACAAGCGCCTGAGGTCGTTTCCTGATGACTAATTTCTCTTGTGATGTTCACTGCAATTGACACGCTTCACATTGAAATTCGCGCTCAATTGCAGCTCCCTAGTTTGAAGAAAAGCTGTTGGCTATTCGCAGGATATTTATAGTGGTTGTTGATCCAAGTTATGTATAATAGAAATAAGTAGAGAAGAAGAAATTGGCCGATTTGATAGGCCTTCAAGCACCAGCCTCCAGAAATAATTGATTCAGAAACCGGCCACCGTCCTCGGAAAAATTATAATTAGCCGTTTTTTTTCGCCAGCACAGTAAATCCCGAAATACAAATGCTCAAAGAAATGTATCTATATATAACAAAGCTGACACTAGAGAAAAATAACAGGACATGGGCGCTTCTATGCATCTGAACAAACGATATACGAAGAACTGCAGTATGCTGGTGGTACCCTCTTTATATATGAAATATTAGAAATTGTGAATAAAAGTCCTCTTCAATCTTCTTCAGAACCAACCTCATGTAAAGGATATTAAAGGATTTGCTGCGTACACTTTTCATATCTACTAAACTAGCGGCTTATAGATAGGACATGCTGACCGCCCTCTTCACATCAGAACTGATGCTATGGGCATCTAAATTCAGGTGGCAGCCCAATTCACATCGGAGCTAATGTCATGCAACCTGGACTCTGTCCTTCTTTCAAATGCCTGAGGTACATTTCAGTCAATAGTGACTCTATTTTTTTTGATAGATGCTAATCTTTCTCTATTATAAATTTAATTTTTGAGGCTGTGCATCTTAAATGTACAGGACCGCGCTTGGTCGGGTTTGAGCGTCCAGGATTAAGCGGTCGAAACGCGATCGTCCTGACCAAGTTCCTGTTGATGACCTCATTAAAGATAGTCAAATAATTTCTATGCATATTTTGTAGAATTTTATTTCACGTTTTTTTAACTAACATAAATTCTCTTACACACCTGGTAGATTTTAGATAGCGTAATCCCGCTATGTTAGCTAGATCTAGTATTTTGATTGGAAACAGACCTGTCCTCTTATCATCTGAATGGACAGACTGTTAAATAGGATCTTTTCAATATATAAGTGATAAACATAATTTCGAACAGAACGACTTACTCGCCAATTCATTACACATGAGGAGAGGAGAAGCGTTGTTTGTCCTTCTAGTAAGTATTTTTAAAATTTTTAGACATTTTAAGATATAAAAATTTTCTTTTCAATCATATTTTGTACCTATTGAAAATTAACTAGTCATTAGCTTGTTTTTTTAACTTTGTTACTTTGACGCACTTTGCTACGTTGAAATGTGAAAGATTTTTAGTCTATAGTGTTTTCAAATACGAATGATAAGCCAAGTGTAAAGACGTGTTTCCATTCAGATTAACCAAGCATCAGTGCGAATAGCATGATAGAATAGTACTAGCTGCATTAGACATGAGGTTGTCAACTCGAATCGATTAGTAGCAACATTTTTGTAGGGACGTGTGCATTAGGCCTATCATGTTGATATTAGGATTTATGCATCGACAGTATTTGTTAACTATTTTAACAAAACTTATTCGGGCCGAAGTAGCTGATAAGGTGTGATCTCTAACAAGGAGGCTGGCTTTTTCGAAATGCAAATTTGCAAGGTAGTCTGATATCATGGATTGTATAGCCATCTGCAGAGCCCTCTGGTAGAAGTTATCTGATGACATGCATAACTACATACATAAGGGTAGAGCGTTCCCATGGAGACGCTTGGACATGATGCAAACCTATTATTCATGTACATAGTCGGCTTACAGTGGATAAGAATGTCCCGTTACCTAGGGGTTCCCACTTTGAAATATACAAAATGGCATCTCTACAAAGCCTTTCCATCCAAATGCATAATGTACTTTCACAAGTGAAGGAAATAAACGAAAAAGATCGAGACATGCCATCATAACTTTTCGGTCGAAGTGAGTTTACTTTACTTGCTAAAATAACTTCTTCAAAGGTTTCTTGAATGACATGGATAGAATCTGATGGGTCTATTAATGATCTGGACCATCTGAAACTTAGGCTCCAATCTATCTGGTGTCAGGTAGAAGTAAGTGTTCAACGAAATCAGGTAACTTTCACTGCGTGTAGATATGACAGTACAGTTTCATGTCAGCATTTATGAAAATGGAAAGCTTCACATTTCTGATAAGCATATAATCTACCCTTATTTCAGATAAAACATGTTGAGGTCGCGCTAATCGACGCAAATGCGCCACAGAGTTTCACAGCACAAGTACATGTGTACAAATCACTAATTTGGAAATTAAAATTGCAGTTTATGTACGGAAAAATCTCTTTCTTCAGATGGTCCAAATTACAAACACTTTTTCAAAAAGCTAAAAAATGCAGATAGTCTGCAATAAATGCTTGAAAGGAATTAAAATACCTGTCAAATGCAACTATAAAAGTAATTGTTGCAACGTAGCTGACAGACGGATAAAGGGATTATATCATGTATATCATGATATACAGTAGTCGGTTCAACAAAAGAGCAAACCAGTAAAACCTCCCTCGGTGGGCCTAAATGATTTATTTCTAGTATGTTGCAATATCACAAGTAAACTCAAAGCGAAATTGTCACGGCCTTCGAAGTGTGACGTCAGGCTGTAGTCCTACGGGGAGAGCTCATGTTTCCCTATTGATTGCGAGGCGAAGCTGTGTGATTCAATGAATGTTATATCGCGTGTTCCTGAGTTCAACAATGAAACGGACCTGAGACTCTTGATGCATCATAGGTCATCTGGATATTTCTAAATTGATCATAGATTATATGTAGCGCTGTTGCCATATTTTTTAGATCATTTATGATCATTTTGTGCGTAATAAGTTCTCGAACAATTTTGCCGATATAAAATTCGCAATAGCGTAAATGGGTGTAAACAATGATTTTTTCACTACAAGAATATTTAAGCAATTGAGTGCAAGTATTGACAAGAATTGGCAAGAATTAATTGAGGACAAAAATCGCACGATCGGAGATATATTTTGCGACAAAAGAGCTTAGCAGACTGTTTGCTAAATTCATCAACAATTATAATTAGAACTAGAATTCAAATGGGTAAATCTCATGTATTAGGTAATGGCTTTATTAGTAGCCTTTTAGATCATAATAATTGCATCGGGTCGCAATTTATCGAGACAGTGTTCCTAGTCTGGTTTTGAATACAAGTATTGCATAGCCTTGTGCAATGTCAACCTTTTGCCATTTTAGCACAATAGTACAAATGTCAACAAATTTTGTAGCATATAATGAAATGCATTATGTTCATTCCGCTTAATTACATATTCATGCACTGAGTTTTTTTCACATTCATTATAATGATGCATATGCCTTAATTGACTAACTCAACTGCACTTTCAGTACAGGTATTTCACTCTCAGAACTTTCATCCTCTCGTTTTTACATTATCGTCAAAGCTTTTAGCGAAATGATAGAACAAACTACAGCGAGCATGAAGCCGCATTCCATTTCTTTGTACTTTCACAGCAAAAACAAGGTGTTAAGGGATAATGCTTTTTCCGTCAACGAAGAAAAATGTGAAATATCACATTAAAACTAGCACTCTATCAAGTCTACGCAGTGAAGACTAATCAAAAGTCTAAATGCAAGTTTTTGTGTGAATTGTTAGCCCAATTTACTCTTTTGTACTCTTATGCTTTCTATGGTTCAGGCTAAACATGCATAGAGCTACTGACGTTTTCTTCCTGAATTCGCGCACACGCTTCTTGTTATTTCCAATTTTTATCGGTAGATTGTCAACCAACATCAGCAAAACTACAATTCTTAAGCTATAACTCCAGGCATCTTGCAAGTTACGGAGAGTAAAGCATCGCAAAATTCCATTTGTTTATGTAGATCCAGGCGCTTCCGAGTTTTGTACAGTTAATAACGCAATGATCTGACACCTATTTAACCACTCAAAATGAGATTTGTCATTTTTATGATTATGATTGCACTTTCAAGGCAGACAATCTCCAGAGTAGGCAGAAATGTGATGTTCCTCGTGACCGAATTGCTGCGAACTCGTACCCAAATTGCTGTTAAAGATAGGAAATAAAAACGTCATGACAACCGATGTAATTGTTGCAGATAAACAAACAAACTATCCTTATCAAAATGATATTCACAGAAGTGATTTACGTAGGTGTAACACGTCTTATTTAATGAAGGATTCAGAAAACGCATGCTGTAAACATGATCAATTTCTTCGACTGAATCTTGCTTCTGATCCACCGTGCAGCACAGGCGCAACAATATTTAATTTCGATGTCAAGTTAATCAAGTTAGCCAATCAGTCTGCCGAATTTAGAAAATTATCTCGTCTCCTATTGCTCATGAGTTCATGTAGACTTATTTAGGTAGTTTACCATCACTTGTCCTAATTGATATCGATACAGTTGTTTCATTATATCTTCAGTGACAGCTAAATAGCGATGAAGACCATTGAGCGTTCATTAAAGTCATGGACACAAAACAAAAAGTATTCACATTTCTAGACAGAATGAGACTAAAGAAGAATGACCTTCTCACTAACAGAATTAGACAAACAACAGAGACAGCATTTAAAAATAGAAGCAACCAGTCTAGGAAATAAATGACACGCTGCTTTGATGCCTTGTACCTGCAGGCCCTTGATACGAAAATCTCATTGTTTACTGTCCTTAATTAAATCTGCGACATCGAAATCTCACACAGAATTTTCCTCGAAACTGTTAAGTCTTCTTTGAATTCACTTTACTTGGTTATTTCAAGGTTGTGCAAAAAACTTTTAAGTTTTGTGTCAAAACCGAAAACCCAAGCCCAAGCTTCAATGAATGAGTTGAATCATTTAAACGAAGTGCATTCTCTGTATTTTGTGCTGACATTTAGATTCTTCTATATAGGCCAAAACTCCTATAGGGCCCATGAGAAGTGTGGTTTTAGTGAGAAGCGTTTTTATAACTGCGATACCCGTAATTAGTAGCCTAAGTACATGTAATTCTGGTAAATATATTTTCGAAAAAACACCACTTGTGATCATAAAACAGTTGAATTTTCGCGAGCTTTCGACCGCTCTCTGCTGTCTTAATCATGCAAAGTGAATTTTGCGTGTACAAACTGAGCATGCATTCAAGACTGACTACATCTCATCACGTGACATAAAATTGAAGGTTTGCACCTTAACAGTTGAGGGTAAGTTAAAACCAAAAGTCATGAAGATACTACTTGTGAAAATAAATGCAGGAGTGTCACAAACTAATGTCTACATCTTGTTACTGATGAATGCAAATAAGTAATATGAATAAATAACAATAAAAGGTAAGAGTCAATGAATAACAAAGTTATTGCTGTACAAAGAAATAAGTGGATTCCAAATATCACTGAACTGATAGCCACCATCTCGGTTGTAAATCGTGTCACGATTTGAGTGGATGTAGATTGCCTCCTTGATTTTTCTGTGATGCATGTTGGACTCTGTAGAAATGACTTCTGCAGGAAAAGCAGGAGCATAGGAGTGTTCATGGACATGTTGGGAGACTGCTGATCGGTAATTAATTGATTTTATGTCTCTTTGATGTTCCTTGCTTCTGGTGCTCAATTTTCTGGAGCTTCTGTTTTTTCGAAAATATATTTACCAGAATTATGAGCATCCCATTTGGAAATAGTACATTTGGCTATAAGTACATGTATTACGTTATAAAGCCTTCCTTTAATTTAACCTACACTGACTAACTGAAGATCTTTTTTGATTTAATTATGATCGAATCGCACATTGTTCATAACAAAGCTTGCTTTCATTTTACCAGTGAGAAATATAAACAGACTTAATAATTATTGTGACTGCGTAGTGAGTGCAGAGCTAAACACATTTAGAACACAAAATTGGAATGAATTCTTTTTTTGGATGAAAGATGGCTGTCGCAGACAGTTTAGGGGCGCGAAGATATCCAATATGCACGAATGCGACAAAGTACATGTAAGCTCACATCAAATACAATATGTACGAACTTTCAAAGCGCGGCACTGTCAAGCCCAAAATGAAGTAAGATCATCTAATAATCACGATTATTTCATTTTTGAAATGTTCTGTGAATTGAGTGGAATTTTGATAAAAAAAAATCAGAATTTTATGCTCTTTTTATGCAGTTCTCCTAAGATTCCAATCAAAATATTAACTTTTATAACTTGATTTATATACATGCAGCATTGACAGAAAACCGAGTGTCGCATAGAAAACCCAAGGTCCATCCTTGGTTATTTTGACAATGTGCATTATTTACACAAAACAGGAATAATTGCCATCTGAGGCGGGCTTTAATTGCGATAATCAAAAAATTAAAAAAATCCGGAAATATTTAAATATGTTATTTCAGATCAACATCAACTGATGAAGAATTATTTCCAAGTATTTGAAAAAGGTCAATGTGGCTACTTATAAAGCAATTTTGTGACATATTCAAGCAAAAGATGATCGATCAAAAGTTTCAATGAAATTATAAGTCATTCATTATCGCATACAGAGTCATGAAAAGCGAAATAAGATTAATGATCAATTTTGAATATTGATAAAGAATTTCAAAGAAGTAAAATCTACTTGATAAAATTCCCTTGACAACGTGGGCAAACTTTCTCTTCACCTACTCTCTTAGTAAGAGATGCCAGTGCACTCAAGCCTGAAAAGCTTTGATAACACACATAGATGTCAATACTTATTTATTTGCTTCGTATCTCTTTGCCAACTTTCAACGAATTCTAGCGCAGTGAGAGTGAGAGAGTTACAATGATGGATAAATGCATACATTTACATGTACGGTACATGCATGAGCACCACAATGTGGTTTAACAACGGATTATCGGTGTACTGCTTTAATTGCAATTGGCTGGAATCATTAGTGTGGTATTCATAACTTTGAATGATTGAAGTCATGCAACTGTCATAATAGTCATATCCATTGCACAGGTACTTCACATACGAGTACAATGAATATGATTAATGTGACGATCTATGACTTGATTATACATGGGACCTGCGAATCGTCAAATTTAGAGTTAAATCATAGAAAATTTAATGAGGCCTTCATTAACTTATTTTTAATATGCAATTTGCTAAGCTAAATTTACCTTAGCCATTAATAAGAAAGTAACCCCACTAAATAATATTCGTAGTTTTTCTATAGATGTCTGTTAGTTGAATTGTGAGTTAGTTGGTGGTTGTTGGTTTGACTACCATTGAACTTTGTTAATGTAATCTTTTTCGTTCATTCCAGCATCTGATAACATTTGATTATTTTTTATTATAATTTAGAGATTTCAGAGGACTTGAGATAAGAAATCAACTGATGTGATGTAATCAGAAAGCACATATGCTTGCAAAAAGCTGACCATTGTCCTTTTCTATCTCCCTACCAGCATCTGTAGTCGGTTCAGGTCCATGTTGCACGCATGCGGCATTGTTTGGAATCAATGTTAGTAGTACGTATATTTACAATAAGAATGAGTATTATTCGTGTTGCAAGTCTCCATTTTTGCCAGTTATTGAGCCAAAACTGATCAATTTGAATTCGTTGCCACGAGAAGGCTCCATCGAGTTATTTAAAGAACTGCTTAATTTACTGGTTATAATAGCATTACATTCGTACACCTACGGATTGGATAACACCATCAGTCCTCATCAGGACCACTTCAATCAATTCAAATTAGTAAAAATTATTTTCTATCATAAATGACTGCTGGGATGATTTTCATCATCATATGAGAATTGCTTCATTATCGTCAATGGACCGACAGACAAAACTCTTAAACATTTTTCCTGCTAAGGAGGACCGAAATAATTAATGCTTGCTTCATCCTCTACGTAATGATATGAGAAAAAATAATTGCAGATGTGGTCTGATTTTCCAAATGCAGATTGAATGACGCAACAAGTTTTCTTTAGCGACAGAACATAATTGCTTGCCACACAGAAAGAAGAAGTCTTGTGAACCTCCTTCGAAAATGAGAATTTCTCTTCTAAATTTGTTGCATAAAGTGACACGAATTATTCGTAGTGGCAAGCTTATTTTTAGTGACTCAAACTACATAATTAGACACACTTGTCTGCGTTACTTAGTAGAAGCTTGAAAAGACCCTTCATATTCATCAACTGTCATGAACGGGAACTACAGAAATGGATCACGAGTGTCAGTTGGCATGAAGTGCAATTAGCAACTGTTCAATGCACTATTGCCTCCATAAGAACTTTGCAAGTAAACACTGTTTAAGACAAAATAGTCATCGCTTGCAATTTCTTGTAAAACCCGCCAAAATACAACAATTACAGCTATCTCTTCAGATCACACTGGATGAGAAGATCATTAAGCACAAGAGTTCATGATCATTGATTACGATTGATGAATAGTTTGGGTGATGGCACACAACGCAGAAAATCACCGACACTGTCAACTGCTGATTACCACGCGACGATATTCGCTAATCTGTTCCTACCACAGAATTAGATTGTTTAATCGCATCACTTTGCTAGAAATGCAAACTGATTCAAACAGATGGCACATGCAGGAACTTAATAAATGGGCAAAAAGAAATTTTTAATACCTTGCAGAGATAGGAAAAACAGTCGTGTGTCGCTTGCGGATTGATGTGAATTCCTTCAAAATGCTCTGATCGCCACGATTCCTTCAGATTCGTAGAATTCAGATCATTGCACAAACGTGTTCTCGATAATGTTGGGCCCTCCGATCATTTTAAAAAAAGTTAGCAGGCGCATGAAAAAACGTTCACAAACTTCTCTGTAGAACTTGACATCGTCTGTCTCTTTGCTGTGTGATCCGGTTGATAACAGTCACTGAAACTTTGCACAATGTGGCGTGTTTAATGTTGAACTGGCTGCTCATTGTTCGATTGCAATGGTATTTAGTCAGGAGATTGTGCCATTTCAATAACGTTGCATGTTCCAATGCTTCCCTTCTAGTCAAACGGAAGAAGAGACGACCTGTCTAACTCTGTGGTTCCTACTGATAGTCAATTATCAGTGCAGTGGATAGTGATTTAACGCTGGATAACGAGCATCCAATTGAGCCGTACTGTGTCAGATTCATCAAGAATTAATAGGACGTTTTTTGCTTATTGTTATTTGCGATCAATTATCGTAAAACGATATATAAGTGTACCTTCAAAGCGGCATATTTTTCAAACTCTCCACTATGAGGTAGTGTTGCATTAGAGGGCGGTGCTCTATTTTTCAACTACTCATATAAAATTGCATCAATACTGTGGGCCTGAAAATTATTTGCAAAAATCATTTATTAATGATAGTGCTAAATTATCAATATTTCAGAAATATCGGCATTCAGGAGGAACTACTATTGACCTTCACTAATTGAGACAAGGACATAAATCACGACTAAATTAAGACACAAAGCGTCACTAACTGGCAAACTAGATACATATATAATGATGTCCAATTACAGGAAAAGATATAGCAATGATGATATTTGGCTACACATAGGGGTGGATACAGGTTCAATCACTGCAGATAAATGTTCACAACATGATCGGTCATTTGACATGTGACACGTGCGTGACAAAACTTATTAACTTTCCAATTGTGTGAAGCTAGCTCCTCTGTTCAGACGAGTCACCATCAGGACGTGTGCGTGTCAAAGAGCATCTTCCGAAATGGCTGTCTATCGGTTCAACACGACCTCGTTCTTACAAGACACCAGCGTCAAACATCACTAGACATTTGCAAGACATTTTCATTGCTCTGATTGTGGCATCAGAAATTTTACTTCTGTCAAAAAGTGCATTTCTGCGTACGAACTGTTCGCTACCGATGGAGTGAACATTAAGTGGCTTAGCCTCATCTTGTTTATAAAAAAGGATCGAATATTTATATCAACTATTCTGTAATTCACGTTTCTTCTTTCTTTCTTTTTTCATTTTTTTACTTCAAGAATTGAATTCTTTATTTTCGACCATTCGTGTGTTCACAGCTTTGTAATTACATGTCATTTCAATATTGCGATTTTTCTGTTATCTTTATCCATTTTATACTTGCTGTTATCGTATCATATTTTGACTGACTTTCTTTACATTACTTTTGCTTTTTATTGCCTACTTAGTTATTGTACTTTTTTATACTAAATAGCTTAGTATTTAGTGCAACTTTTGCTTTATGGCTTCCTCTTTTGTCTAGTGATTTATCTACTGTCATTGTACGTGTAGTAGTGTGCATCTTTGTTACATTGTCACGCACGTGTCACATGTCAAATGATTGATCTGCCATTCATATTGTGAACATTTATCTACAGTGATTGAACCTGCATCCACCTCTAAGTGTAGCCCACAAGCTTGTCACTTTGCTAGAAATGCAAACTGATTCAAAAAGATGACACATGCAGGACCTTAATAAATGGGCAAAAAGAAATTTTTAATACCTTGCAGAGATAGGAAAAACAGTCGTGTGTCGCTTGCGGATTGATGTGAATTCCTTCAAAATGCTCTGATCGCCACGATTCCTTCAGATTCGTAGAATTCAGATCATTGCACAAACGTGTTCTCGATAATGTTGGGCCCTCCGATCATTTTTAAAAAAGTTAGCAGGCGCATGAAAAAACGTTCACAAACTTCTCTGTAGAACTTGACATCGTCTGTCTCTTTGCTGTGTGATCCGGTTGATAACAGTCACTGAAACTTTGCACAATGTGGCGTGTTTAATGTTGAACTGGCTGCTCATTGTTCGATTACAATGGTATTTAGTCAGGAGATTGTGCCATTTCAATAACGTTGCATGTTCCAATGCTTCCCTTCTAGTCAAACGGAAGAAGAGACGACCTGTCTAACTCTGTGATTGCACCGCTTCACAATATTTTATGAGGCTGTGTACATATTAGGAGTCCTTGTTATTATGTTTTTTATGTTAATAACATGCTAAAGACGAAGTCAGGACAGAATCATTTTTGTGTACATAAAGTGATTGAACGTGCACCCATCCTAAGTGTAGCCAGTTCCGTGTCAGCTCTCAAAGAACAGACGAAGCGCCGGGCTGAAGTATGAATTCTTGTTTCCTTCTGTGCATCTACAAATGGACACCAAAAAGACGAATTATGATATTGTCTATCGTCAGGTTAATATACATGTACCAAAGAGATGGGAAAAGGCAGACACAACATAAAACAGAGTCCACTAGGCCTATAGGCCTATAACTCATCACTAATTCATTACCGTATGCATTAAGACATTTTTGAAAATTTACAACGAATATGCGGTTGAAATTAGCAGATTACATGTATGCCCTATATACCATCAAATTTCTTGTTAGTATGCTTTTTACTTATTCTCTCAATAATATGTATAGAAGGTGGCGGTCTATTAGGCGGTCTTGAGGTTTTCACAATACAATGTGCATTCAAAGTACTGCCTAAGTTTAAGTATGGAAGTATCAGATAAAGAGCTAGAACCGGAAAAGTTCGACGCCGTAAATATTGTTTTATTCGTGAATGTGCGCCGAAATAATGGGAGATCTACCTTTTAACTATTCATGGCAGATAGCAATTTGATTTGGTTAGATTTGATGCTTGAAGGCGTTTCTATCTCGACATGTGAATCTAATGTCCTCATACATTTCTAAGTAATAGTCCGACAGCCAGAGCGAGTTTCTGCAGGAATAGAAGCCCAGAAATGAGACTTTTACATAATGATGTACACCCTATGCCTACTACGAGTCTGCGCGTCCGCCGAGTTCTACATGGTTCCTCTTCCTGTCAGACAGGATAAAAAAGCACAATGCAGTGAGACGTGTAGATTGCATATTTTGAAAAGAAAGAATTTTTCTATGTTTTCTCATATTAGCTGAAAAGTACTAAGTCTAGAGCCACAATTTTTAGCATGGTATGTCTTCAGGTAATGTTCATTAACATTTCTCTATGAAGGCAGTACATTTAGATTTAGCAAGCTTCCTAATGTCAGCAAACACAGACTTTTTGGTCCATTTTATCCACATTTAACCACGTTCGCGTAAACATTGCTGATCAGAAACAGGATGATATCACATAGGCCTACTCATGATGCGAAATGACCTGAAGGCATACCATGCCAAAAATTATGGCTCCAGACTTGTACTTTTCAGTTAAAATGAGAGAACGTAGAAAATGTCAGTCTTTCCAAAATGTTCAATCTGCGTCCAGTTAGATTAACGTGTGCTTTTCTTTGATCCTGTCTGACAAGAACATGAACCATGTAGAACTCGGCAGGCGCGAAGAGGTAGGCATCTAATTTTCGACTTTGTTCCCTGCAAAAACTCGCTCTGGCTGCCTGAGTATAACTTAGATGGTTTCCACCATGTACTGAGTTGATGTCTCGATGCATCGATGCAGCTTTTAGTGACATTGAGTCAGTTTCTTGAAATATCTCAACCATTTCCCGTGTTCGTGTTCTTCACAGAAACCATTTTATCAAAATTTGCGCATCATTGATCGTGTCTGAATTTTAAAGTCACTGAGACCATTTAAAGATGAATTGTCCGATCAGCTACTCAAATATGCAGTAACTTAGAGCGATACGCCTTTGTCACTGGCGACAACAGTGGAAACTGATCAGACAAGATAAAAGTTCGTCTGAAAGGTAACTGCGACTGATTGAGACTGCATTGCTTGCCATGACACGCATAACTATTGAGCAATAGGCAGTCTACTAATTTTGGTCGGAATTTGGGACAGTCGATGTTCGGAATTTCATCCATGAATCCTGAACAGCATTTGATGATGCCTTGCAAGCGGCCAGGAGCCGACTTTCAGTCTGAGTCAAGAGAGATAATTTCTTTGGTAGGAAATGGAGCAGTTGGCTAAAACTAGAGCAGTTGTAGTTCAACAATGTAGCTAATAAGTCATAAATCATTACCTTCTTGTTCCAATCTCCCTCCATGTATCGTGTTCACTGTTTGCTCTTGAATCTTGATGTCAGTTCAGTAATTACAGGAACGATTATCAGAAGCAGGGGTCAATTTCAAAACTGTTAAATGACTTTGAATCTTTAGTTTCCTCTTCTTTTCAACGCAATCACATTTTGTGACACTTCCATCATTCCCATATTTCAACCTGTAATAATTGTCGATGCATTTCGTTAGCGCTGTGATTGCTGTAATTTTCAATGAATGATTTTCTTGTTATATCTTTCGGATTTGCTATTATCATGCTATCTTCTAAATCCTGAAATCCTGTCACGGCCCCTCATTTCACCATTCAATCCCCGAGACAAATGAGCGCCTTCGTGTCCTTCCTTGCACCACTTTACAATGAGTCTTTGAAAGTGCGCTTTTATCACTGCAACTTTATTGCTGACAATTTATCGAACCATGATGAGTCACAAGAGAATGGACGAACATTGGTAGTAAACAATCGCAGCAGATAAGGCGAGAAAACAGAGCCACGCCTTCAATAATCGTGCATCGTGCGATACCCGTTAGCATAGAAATAGACAGCAATACAACCTCTAGAACGGATATGTAGCTTCACGCGTCACCCGTCAGTGTCAAGACAATGCCAATATAATCAATGGTGATAGAGATGAATGCATTGATCTTTGCAGCATGAAAATACGTGCTGTGATGTCCTATATACTGGATTTGGTCTTGTGTCAGTCAAAAGTGTCAGTTTAAGTTGCGCCATGTTCATGTTTAGTGACACTCAATGATTTTAAGAGAAAATGCTTTTTTCCTTATCTTTAAAAGGAAATCAAATTAAATTTAATTTATATTCATTAAATTGCTATTGTGTAGACATTGACTGTTGACGCACGAAGCATCATTATTGAAGGCGTGTCTTTGCTTTCTCGATGTTCGAGCACCGATGTTCGTTAATTCTTTTCTGACTCATCATGGATCAATACAGTGTCAGCAATAAGGTTGCACGTTGCAACTGTTTTAAAGTTGCACCTTGCTGCCACCTTCAATCAAATTGCTGAGAGCATTCACGCTTGACATTGAAAGTTGCTGACTTTATCTATCCACGATTAGTCACAAAATTGCGGATGACTTTCAGAAGCGCTTGTAGGGCCTACTTGACAAGTGAGTCGACACTTGCTTCTTCATGATGCTATTCAAGTCGGTGTGGTGAGAAAGCAAAGACATGATTTACTGTGCTCTTGTCCCTCCTTTTCTTCTAGCCGAGCGGCTATCTTTCGGTCCTTGGGATCTGTTTTTGATCTTTGGCAACGTCCGTGGGGGTTGCCCGCATTCAGCGCCATCAGTCAGTGTCCAGACAGTAGTAATTAGATGATTGGTGATAAAGAAAAATGCATTAATCTGAAAATCAGCTAGAACATGTCCAGCATTCAAGAAGTCAGGCCGCTGCGTTCCGATCACAATACTTATCTTAGAAATCCGACTTTTCGATGTGCTTAGGTTAATAAGACTAGAAGAGTTAATAAGACTAGACATGATGTTCAAGAACAGACTCAAATCAATTGATCTGAGTGAATTTTGCTCATACTGTGACTGCTAATGTGTGATTTCGTATAAAATCATTTGACAAGTGCTTTTTATACCTGATGGTAAATTTTCTTTAGATACATTCCTACATTCCATATTGAAGATGATTCTCATCATAATGAAGATCAAGAAGAGTCTCAATCTCATTGATCCGAGTGAATTTGTATATATTGTGACCATGATCATTTAAGTGTAAATTTTGTATAGATGATTTTGTTGCACTCATTCTTGTATTAGATGTTAAGCATTTACGTTCTTTTGCTCCATTGTGAGGACTCCCATCCAATGAACTCTTATCATGTCGTGATCATCACTCTTCAAATTTGCTAATATAGGCCGGCCTATATTAGCAAATTTGAAGAGTGATGATTACATATAGGGCCAGCCCTATAGATCTCACATATTTTGTATATGGTATATGATGTATATCATGATGACTCTGAAAATCTGTAAATATGTAGGTCTTACATAATTTGTTTATGATGTACATGTACATCATGATCACTTGGTGTATTTGTAAACATATGTCTCATGTATTTTTTATTGATGCTAAACTTTGCGTATGCATATGTAACACGTTATCAACGCTTGCTTGTAAGTGCCCTTGCGGCCATCGCTTTGCGTTTTCTGTATATTTCAGAATAAACATTTATGACTTATGACTTACAAGGGACAATACCTGTTTGCTAATGGTCATTTCAGCCTCTTATTTAGGCGCCGTGCTGATCTAGATCAATGTTGTTAGATCCTAAGAAGAACCAAATTACTGGAACATGCAACAGATTTAGATTCTTGCCATCAAGCGATTTATTGTAAGCTATTTCATCAAAATGTTTTTATACATAAGGAGAAATGATAATAAACGTGAATCCTTACGTAGTACACTCATAAGCTGCCGGCATCTTCTTTCTGTCAGTCACTAGAAGCAGCCATCGTTTAAACACCGTTGTCATGGCAACGCATGTCCACCATATGCTATATTGTTTTCAATGTCAATGTCCGTTCTAGTCCTTCATTTTTATAATGTCGGTAAATGTCAGTAATCTAGTGTCAGAAGGAGTTAATGGCATACACGTGCAAGTTAGGTGGCAGCAATGAAGATTCACGTGTAAACGCACCTTTAGGTGCGACTGCAGTCCGCTTTCTGTCAATTCCAAATGAGTAACTTCGTTTCTTTGAATTCGTTCATTTGAATTCTCAAATTCGCAACTTATAACACCATTATAGGTACTTGCGGGTTGTTTTCCCCAGGTTTTCAAATTTATCTAGAATCTGCAAATGTATATCGATCATCACCAATCTTCAGGTAGACGTACTTAACTATATTTTCTACCCATATGCAAAAATTTATGCAAATCGGACAAGTACTTTTTGCATTACAGACGATAACGTGAAGTGTAGCGATGTCAACAGCATGATCTGACTTCGTCTGTTCGACGCTTTATTGTTACTCGCGTGTACATTGTTTTCTCTGCCTCTTCGTCTCATCCACTGCTATTTGAAATCTTCCAACGACCACTACCTTGTCACACCTTTTTAAAGTTAAAAATGTTAGTCTAAGGGATGCGGCCTGGTCATTATCATTTCACGAGTTGTCGAGAAATTACTTTGTTGACTTCTTGCTTTCTGCTGAGACGATGAGGTTAGAAGAAGTCAGATCAAGCTGCAGACATAGCTGCACTTCAAGTTATCGCTCCTAATTCAAAACGCATTTGTCCGATTTGCACAAATTTTGGCATGTAGGTAGAAAACATCCTCACTTACGAGTGCCTAAAGTTTTGTGACGATTGATTCATTTCTGCGGATTTTAGACAAATTTGAAAACGTGAGTGGGATAATCCTTAAGTACCCTATTATTTATGATACGCTTTCATTTTGTATCTTGGGAGCTCAGGATAGGCAGGACGAAGGCTCCACATTGTCCTGCTCACCCGGAGTTCAAAGTAAACTTACATAATCTGAAAATGACAACCAGTTGAATGTACTAAGAAATTAGGTCACCGCAAAGTAAAGTAAATTCTTCGACTTTCATCATCAATCAATAAAATGTACCGAACTTTACTCGATGACCGGAAAACTTGTCGAATCTCATTTGATAGAATAGCCATTTGGTCGAAAACTCATTTATTTTACATGGACATTAGATCGCGATGAAACAACATTATTATGCCTAAATTCATGATGCAATTTGAATGAGTATCAACTGTCATTCATCATTTTTGTCTTCCTGGGAAGTTCATGATTCTCGACAACAGAAGATGACTGAACTCTGAATAAATAATATTTCTGTTAATCTTCTGCAAGGCTGACAATATTCTAATCATTGCTAACTAGAATTGTTTGACGAAAAACAATATTGCTGAAGACTTTCATGTCTAAGTGTGGCCATAAGAGATTCGATTGCAGATCATTAATTATTCATGGAGACATCTTGTGTAAACAAATAGTCTTCGACTTTTCAATGACATGATATTTTGTTGTGAATTCAAGTTTAAATATGCTATCCGTCAACTTTCTGTGCTTTAGCAAAGATTGAACAATTAATAAATAAAATGAATATACGAGCTTTGTATACGACAAAGCATGTGACATAATGATTAAAAAATTAAAGAATTAAAGAAATGGTTAGGCTGAAATGTGGAACACTCGTCAAGCACATAAGTATTGGGTGATATCATTTCAGCTGACGACTAATGTCATGAACTTACTCTTCATTTAGTCCAGCGGTTTTCTTCAAATTTGTAGAAAAATGTAGAGCTTGAGAACACCTTGAAATTTCAGTAGATGAATTTCGTTTCTCATGTGAAAATCAGAATTTATGTGATGCCCTTAGTATTCCAATTATGAATTTTCCCAATGATTAAAACACACTGCAAGCTTCGATTGCGGACAAGTAAAGGTGATTACAGGTAGCTAGCAACCAATGTATAGTGTTCTGCTTCTTGATATGTCCATGCGGATGATTTTTCTTTGTTTTTTGAATAAAAAACTTGATGAATTTTTATCAGCGAATGTTGTGAACACCAATACGAGAATATCACATTAGTAGCTATAATGCAATCACTTGAAACTGACCCTAGCGCCAAACGGCGTCGCTCTATATTGTCAGATATTGATTAAAGATGGATACCTTATCTTGGACACTATTGGACTATTTGTTGTCAAGTTTAGGTGATTAAATAATGCCTCTGTCTCATGGAAGATCCTCTCATAGAGCAAGTATATATAGGTAGTGTCGACTCAAAAAATTATCTGTATACAGTGAAAGTTTTTATATGAAAGGATTCAGTTTTTATACGGAGATAACGTTCCTGTGGTCCATAAAATCATTTGATCAGTTTTCAAAAAGCTAAGTTTTTGCTAATTCATATACTACCGACATGAAGCCCCTTTATGAGTAGCATGAAACAAGTTGGACATCAAAAGGACTGAATATTTGTTAACAAGCATCCTAATTCAGCGAGCTGATGATCTAGTAAATTTCATGAACTGCAATTTAATGCAAGTCCCTGCAAGTCTTCAAGGAAAAGACTTGATGATTTTATGATTCACAATTGGCGACATTTCTTGAATCTGAGAAGAGTGGACCCATTAACATCTTTTAAAGTTAATTATAATCCGCTTCTATCATCATGATGCTTTGTTCTTTCAGTGGCAGGTTGCTTGTGATATGATCACGCAGAAGAAAATAATGTTATTGTAATAAAGCTGACCTCTAAGTAATGGTAACCCATCGAATTGCTAATTCAACAAACTATATTTCCTCTCCAAGTGGTCATGACATGGACGATTTGTGGAAGTTATTCTTTATTCCGTATTGTTGTCATGCAAAGTGTCAGTCAAATTCGTGCACAATTCTGCTAAAGTAACTTTCATATATCACAGGTGTTGCCTGGTCTCGACTCATGTTGATTAAATGAAATCGAAACTGTATGCACATTGGGGATTTAATACATGCCGAGTTGCTACTCTACCTAATATACCTACTCTATGGATCCTCTATATACATGAAGTATAGATGACACTAGTATAGATGACTAATATAGATCTCTATGTTTTAGATATTAATCTGTATTTATACACACTGGACTTTCATTAATCTAATCTGTTACACGACTTTTCAAGGGTAGTTATTTAAGTTTGTTTTCTTCCGCTTCCTGTATTCTTCGAATTTTTAGCCGTGCCGTGATTTGATCTATCTTTACATTACTTGATTGATAATTGATCTCCACATAGCAAGCTACGACCATGCATGTCACCAAATTCATTTTCGTCCATTTCAGGTGCGGCGGAGACATGTACGGGCCGCAGTGGCAGGACTTGGATTACCGGAAGTGGATGAAGGAGGGACCGAAGCCGGATACAGAGGACCGTCTCAAGTTTCCTCCGGAAATGAATTCACCGCCATCGCGTTACGTGGGAAAGAGCGAAGAGATTTAATTGACACGTTCGAAGTAGGTGAATAATCATTTACAGCGAAGAAAAATATTTTCTTATATTCCCTCGCCTAGAATGTCCTTTATAAGAAGATAACCGCGAATACTCACAAAATTGGCAAATGAGTAACTGATGGATTATGTTAGTGCAAACGTCATGCAGATAAATGCTCTGACAAATATATAATTTTCTCCGATCAATCTCGTAAATTTGACATTTTTATGATAACTTCTACGCCTTTAATCTGTCAAAGAATGGAAGATCTACACGTAGATTTCATTTGTCCATTAAACTATGAACATGGAGCAATGTATAAATATAAGATCGATCGCAAAATAAATGCTTTATTAACAGCAGTACTCATTGTCACGAAAACGGAGTGATCCTCCAAGCAAATCGTTTGACCATATGGCCACCGGTCATCTATTGAGAACGGGAATTCGACAGGAAAACATGGCTTTATCGCAGGCAAGTAGAGGTCGATTTGCATTCTTCAATTACTCAATGTTGCATCCGATATTGAGGCACTTCACTAGGTACTTCTCATCACATGTTTACACAATCTGGCTTCGTGATAAATTGCATCAGATCTCAAAAGATGTAGCCACCCGAGATATTTCTCGTGTTCGAGGCGGTTACATTGTTGACACTTGATGAAATGAAAGAATGCTTCACTTGCACCATCTGGTCTTTTATAGAACTCGGGTGTGAAAGGAAATTCGATAAGTATTTTCATAATAAATTACTGTTAGTATTTGACGAATAGCTCGCATGATAGTAAAAACACGACAGCTTTTAGGAAAGTCGATCATGTTTTGTCTGCTAAACAAATGTTGGGAAAATATATTGCACTTAAATAGATTGCATGCACACTGCAATTTCATAGATTTATCATTTGATCTATTTAGAGATATAAAATGAAATAATGGAATTGATAAATGATTCTCCCTGAACCAACTCCTGAAAATCAATGATAATGCGCGGCCCATGAACCCAATGCTTTGTTCCGGACACATCCCAAATCAATGGGTCTCCCATGAGATGCCTATCCCATGGACAACCCTTGTGGAAACTTATGGGTGATTTAATTTTCTCCGAGGGACTTTGTTTCTGTCTCATCTTCAGCACATTAATAAGCACAAGAAAACTGCATGCCGACATAATAAAAATGCAATGGAAGTGAAAGGAACTTAGGTCCACTTGCTCAAGTGAGGCACTTTTTAGCTCACACATAGTGGGCCCAAAAGTGTTCACAATCGCCGAAAATGCTGAATTGTGCGCATTGCGCACGAAAATTGTATCTTCTTTTATTAGAGAAATTGCATGGAACAGTAGTATCGCACATTCACGCGAATCAGATTATATTAATTGCTATTCTCTGGAATTCCCAGCTTAATATTCAAAATTTCATGCCATGAAGCCAGGGCTGTGGAGCCGGAGCCGAGCCGGAGCCGATTTATCACAAAGGCTCCAGCTCCGGCTCCGGCTCCGGCTCCGATAGTTTGAGCTTTGATATAAATCTAGAATTTTGAAAGTTATTAATTGGCATCATAAAAAAATTAAATCATTTGAAATCTAAAGATATGTCTTTTAAGTATACCAATGATCTGTCCTCCACGATATCTTTCTTTGCAGTTGCCGCCTTCTTTTGTATTATATTTATCATATATTTACACACATGTGTAATATTTTTTTATTGCATATGTTTCGTAAGACTAATTTCCATATTGACAACGTATTCTCCAAAATCCATCAATTTGAAGACTTGTTATATGCATGCTAACTAGATGATTGTAGATTCCTAGAGACAAGTCGCCAGTCATTTATGTACACATTTCCAGTTCAGTCAGCAAAGATAATATAGCTACATTTCTTGCGCAATGTCTTAAATCTAATACGGTTACTATGTAGGCTATCATCTATCGGTATGGCTACTGGCATCTGTGACAATGCCAATTTCCTTAGATTGTATTGTAGGCTCTTGTGCAGTCCCCCCACCCACATTTTTCAAAACAATCGATTATTCAATTTGATCAATTTTGATTGGAGGGATAACTCTTCACACTGACACGAATGACCTGACTACAAGTCCTCACATGGCTATAGCAATAAGCGACCCAGCCACTTCTAGTAGCGCCCTATTATTTTAAAGGTATCTCATTCACAATGAATTTCCTTTGACTTCAATGCGAAAAACCCGAAGGCAAATTACAATGTTGACTTGCTGACGAAGTTTGCGACCATGACATCGCAATTACCCACGTATATTTTTACAACAGCACGGAATGCTTCACTCAAACCGGTGATACTGAAACGGACATCCAATGGTGCTGCATCTTTTGACCAGAGAAAAAATGGGGGGGGGAGGACTGCACAAGAGCCGTATCGTGTAATAATATTTCCCCAAATGTCATAGACCTGTGGATTTCAAGAACTTTCATTATTACTTTTTCCGTCTGTCAACACTTTATGCTGATATCATGCTGACTTATGTGTAAACAATAAAAAAAGACTGAGACGCTCTCAATAAAGGCGCCTTTTGACCTCCCTTTTCTATTGTCTGTGACATTAAACCGCACGCGCATTCGAAAGCTAGCAAAGTAGATGGGATTTCTGCTCGGTGCTCGCAGTCAAATTTTTATTATGCATAGCACCCTGCAACATACTGTGTGATACTCCGAGTTCAGTTTCATCAGCCTAGCCATCATCAGAGGAATAGTGGTAATGTGTTATACATAAATTGAATATAATAATATACATGAATCATTGATGAATTATTTAGTGCAACTTAACGCCATAATGAAAAATACGAAATTAATATAATGTAAGTTAGGCCTTAACTTATTAAGTATGCTGCATAGAATTACAAAACTTGTCCTAAACTAGATATTTTTAATTTTTTTAAGTATAATTTTCAATTGTACATTTCTAGCCTACACTGCAATGAGGCTATCTAAATTACAATTTCTACAGATGATGAGTCGTGGGCTACCCACCGATCATATTATCATATTATCCGATACCCTTTCCATGTTCGAGTAGATACAGGCCCTATAAGCTATTTAGAGGCATACGCTATCCAGTTTCATATTCAAGCTTTGTTAAAAAGCTTATACTACTATTCGGCCCCTGGGACGGCTAATTAGGTATATCATCATCACTCATGTGGTCTTATTTAATGTAGCCTCGTAGTAGACTGGTTGCAGGCTAGGCCAATTTATATTTAGCCAGTGCGGGAGATCTTTATCTAATTTAACCAATCCTGGCTATAACTTTATTTTATCTTTCAGAGATAGTCAATTCATGCAAAAATATATGACAAGTATGTAATTTGTCATTATATTAGGCTATCATCATTTTTATTATTAACTTAAGTCGTTGCTTGTTAATGAAAACTAATTTGATGATTGTAGCAAGCCTCTAAAGGCCACACCGTTATCCAAAAAACCCGTTCAACGGATCCAGGATAACCAGCATAGATAGAACCTGAATTTGAAGTCGGAGCCGGAGTCGGAGCCGAGCCGGAGCCTTTCACATCAGTGTCGTGGAGCCGGAGCCGATGAGATAGCGCATCGGCTCCACAGCCCTGCATGAAGCAATGCATGCCAAAATCATGAGGTATAGCTAATTGACAGTTAGGCCGCTGTCACCCGGGAAAAGGAGTCTTTCATTTTCCATTTTCCATTTGAGATTTCCCTTTAACCCTTCTACTGCGCACCCCGTGACAAATGTCACACCCTTTCCATTATTCGATGACCACGAGAAAAGTGAGTGTCGTATCAAACACCGCTTTCGTGACTTTTATTTTGTGTTCATCAGCAATATAATAACGCGTCAAACACTTACAGAGAGACTCTCAGCAGTCTAGGAGAAACGATTGGTTGTAACTGACGTACGCTTTCAAGTATTTCAGCCAATGAAAGCGCAAGATGACATCAACTCATAGCGTCGATGTTATTGTTTATATATTGCATTTATATTATTGTTTGTCAGTTCCATTATCATGGCATCGGCTAGAAGTTATTTGCATAGGGCTGCGCGTCCAAACATTGAAGATTTGATCGACCGTTTTGACGAGACTTTACAATTACATCCCGAAGTGACTGTAGACAGCTCGGACTCGGAAGAAAATCACGTCGAAGAGGAGGAAGTTATCTCAGATGAATCATTTGATGATTCAATCGACAACGACGATTTACGTGATGATGAAGAGAGTCACTCAAATAATAGTCATTTCGTCGACAGAGAAAATAGAATATGGCTTCGCGATCCTCCGGTTCAAGTTGGGCGTCGATCTGGAAGACATATTGTCAGGGAAGTCAGTGGACCAACCCGACATGCTTCAACAGACTGTATTGAAAATTGTTTGAACTCGCTTATTACTGATGAAATAGTTAATCTTATCTGTGATATGACGAATCGATATGCAAGTCATTGGATAAGAGAACATGGAAATTGGTACGGAGAAAGATATTACGATGTTGATGTAACTGAAATGAAAGCTTTCTTTGGTTGTTTACTCCTTGCGGGTGTTTTTCACTCCAAAGGTGAAAGTTATGAACAATTATGGTCTTCCAAATACGGCAGGCGTATATTTGGTGCTATAATGAGTCTTTCAAGATTTCAAATAATTCTGAAATTTATCAGATTCGATGAAAAGGAAACACGATCGGAACGCTCGTCAACTGATAAAATGGCTGCTTGTCGTCAGCTATGGGAGTTGTTTATTCGTCAGTGCCGTAAGAATTACACGTTGTCTGAATATATTACTATTGATGAGCAATTGATGCCATTTCGTGGTCGCTGCAGTTTTCGAGTGTACATGAGCTCAAAGCCCGACAAGTATGGCATAAAAATTTGGTCTCTGTGTGATTCTAATACAGCCTATTTATGGAATGCCGAGGTGTATCTTGGAAAATCATTAGTCGATGGACGCGAAGTTGGACAAGGCCAACGTGTTGTTGAAACTCTCTCAGAACCATTGATTGAATCCAGTAGAAACATTACAACAGATAATTTTTTTACGTCTTACGAGTTGGCACAATCTCTTCTTCAAAAAAATCTCAGCTTGCTCGGCACTTTGCGTTCTAATAAGAGGTGTATTCCAAACGAGTTTTTGAAGAACAGAAGCAGAGCTCAGCATTCATCACTCTTTGGATTTCATGAACAAATGACTTTGTGCAGTTACGTTCCACGAAAAGGAAACGCCGTCGTCCTGCTTTCTACTCTACACAGTAATGCCGAACTCAGCGATCGTGAGGATCAAAAACCAGTGATGATTCTGAACTACAATGAAACAAAAGGCGCAGTAGATACTCTCGATCAATGCATCCATGGTTATTCGTGTGCTCGCCAGAGTCGGCGTTGGTCATTGCGTTTATTCTTTCATATTCTTGACCTTTCTGCCTGGAATGCTTATGTGGTGTGGATACAAGCAAACCCACAATGGAATACGGGAAAAAATTTCAAAAGGCGCTTGTTCCTGATTGACTTGGGAGAGAGTCTTGTTAGACCTCACATTCAACGACGTTGGATGACGCCTTCCCTGAACACTATAGTCCGAAATCGAATGATGCAGACGGGCATGGTGAATTTGTCTGACCGTCAAGTTGTACCTGATGCTGGCGAAACTCGTGGAAGGTGTTTCAAGTGCCAAGTGCGTCGCTTATCACGCACTAAGTGCAGTGAATGTAGAAATTTTGTGTGTCCTGATCACCAGAAAGTTGTCTGCAGTGATTGCGAATAGTCACCTGCTTTTTTTCGACCATTTTTTATTCAAAATAGAAAAATTATTGGATGCATATTTGGTGTTTTCGATCCTAAACAATGCTGAAAATAATATTTAGGATAATATAACGATAGTACTATATTCACAATAGAATTAACTGAATAATAGAGGTGAGTGACATTTGTCACTAGGTGCGCAAGGGACGTAAGAAAAATAGGTGCGCAGTAGAAGGGTTAATTGCATGTAGAAAAAAATACAACCTATCACACAGAAAAAGTCATAAGGCATGAAATTATACCGCTCATGAAGTTCATTTCCATCAGGCGTCTTCCATCAGCCGCGAGACTCTTCTAAAGATAGAACAACGTGCAGTGACGTCTGAGGGGGGATTTAGGAAGCCGTCATTTGCCAAGAGAAGCAATCAGAAAACATCCTTTGTTCACAATGTCGAACGAGGATGAGGATCAAGACAGTAGTCATAGCACCGGTAAATAGTGAAAAATTGCGCTGACTGTATCGGAAATGGATTTCCCTAGTGTGACTGCGGTAGGTGGAAGATGGAAGATGAACGATGGAAGGTGGAAGAGGGCAGATGAAAATCGTCTGATCACGCCATATGGAAGACGCCTTATGAAGAATGTGCAAAAAGGCGAATGACATGGAAGATGGAAGACGCCTTTTCCTGTGTGATAGCAGCCTTACTGAAATATTGCATGACAATCAGAATAGTATATACACTGTAAACTCTAGGGCACGAAATTTCGCTTGAATTAGGTACGAAATTTAGGCATCAATTCTAACCAACACAAGAAACGAGTAGGTACGAAGCTCATGCTGCCGAGTTCGTGCCCATTGATTTTTCCTTCGATTTCATTGGATAAACAAATATTTGGTTTGGTGCCTATTAGTGTCTAGTTGCGCCTTCTGGTGCCTCGAGGCACTAGAAAGGCATTAACTAGGCGCTAACTGGCACGAAAGTTCGGCTTCGTGCCTAAATGAGTGCCCTACAGTTTACAGTGAGAATATTGGTGTAAGATATCATAGTATTTTTTTCTGAAGTATAACGGTGCAGTCATACTGTTGACTACGCATACTAAAATTCATGAACCAACAAGTAGCATCAATTTTATTTGCTAATGAAAAATCAATTAAGAGACTAGGTGCTCTAGTCAAGCATACACGTAGACATAACGATGATATATGAGAGCAACAAGCCAACCATGAAAAAAGCAATATCATGCTACAGACGCTCACTATATTTAACATAACCTACTAGGTAGGTGCGTGTTAACAGGCATGTGAAGCTTTTACTAAATGACATACACCACTATAATATATTGAGAAAATTTGATCTTATCCCACTCCGATATTTCAAGAACACCAAGTATGACAACGATTCATCATTGAGGTAGGATCTCATTTTTAGTGAAATTTTCCTGCTGCCGAGAAAATGCGACTAACCTGTTTAACCGCGGTTTAGTATCTCCAGCACTACCGCAACTGACAGTGACAAACAGTGCTCGTAATTCGTTTCATGATCCGATCTGCCAAGTTTTCACAATAGCAATATATCATGGCGAGCTGTAGTGCACAGATCAGGGGACCTTGTCAGATAGGGATTAATTCATGACGAACACTGCTCGTCATCGGGGTTTTACAGGTCAAGAACATACGGTTTCGACTTCCACGCCAACTGTGACTGTACATATAGTACGCTTATTGATCACCAGGGACCCTAGGATTCTGCGCTCGAAATTTCGAATTTCTGCGCCCGATTTTCGTAAATTCTGCGTTTTTCTGCGATCTAGCGTTTTGTACATAATTTAGCCGTATTTCTTATAATTGCAACGAGTAAGACTCGTATAATTCGCATTATTATATTATTAGGTAACTACATGTTGAAAAAGCTTGTTCTGAATAAATTATGTTCCGATATAATAAGCCTATATCCCATCATATATACCGCATAGGTTCAATATTCCGTTCAACATGTACATAGCCTATGCCCGTGGTCCTATGATGCCTGGTACTACACTGTATGTGTACATATAAAAGTCGGAATTCCAAACGAATTTCATAAAAGGCATGGATCAAATTTTCAGAGAGAGAGTCGAGGGTAACTTTCAGCATGTCTTTTAAGTTGTCGTCTTCAAGATTTTGTCTCCTACATGTATCTACATTACGAAACTACTAAAAGATCACTCAACATCAGCGCTATTAACAGGCAATTGAAGTTGAAGCAGCTAGATGTAGAACTCTGCTCCGAAATGATACCCAAAATTTCAAAATGTTTGATGGTGATGCTTCTTTTGCAAGCCCAACATAGATAGGTCACTCATCATCGCAGGTGTCTGGCAATAGTAAACTTGCCTTCAGTGAAGCGTAATCCGCAGTAAGTGTAGATAATTTAATTAAATCCAAAATGCTGATCATGGGCACGTGATAATATAACGGAGATAAAGATCTGTAGTTGATATATATGCCATCATTTAATCGAAAACAGCATTAATAAAGAGGTCTACGTACTTTTTATTCAAATTGTAGAAAATCTTCGTTTTTCTGCGACTTCCATCGTTTTCTGCATTTTTTGCAATTATCTGCGCTTCGCAGAATCCTAGGGTCCCTGTTGATCACTTATTACCCGACCGAGCACTTAATATCAAGGGTGCACGGTGGATCTGCAGATTGGGTATTCACCTGCGTACTATTCAGCAACCCTCCTTTGAGTTCTCAATGGCAAGGGTGATGAATTGCGGTTTTAATGGCTACTGTCTTGCGTCAAGTGTGCGTATATGAGGTAAACTTATTTTTATTATTGCATGTCTGCATAGTTTATCATATGCTCTCCTTCGTCGCAAGTATCCAGCATCTTTTTATGGACCATTCATTGTCTGCTGACACAAAAACCGCGTAAACTTTAATACATGTTTACAGCCAATTTATTTATTCTTTCATTGACCAATTCTTGACATTGAAAACACTTTTAACCCTTACTTTACCATGGGGTGTCTACACACCCCAAGACGTCGCATTTTTTGTGTATTTCTTTAACTGGATAAAGTCCGATGATGCCCTCCCAGTTTATCCTTGAGGTGAATATCACTAAAAAGTTACAGTAATAAACTTTTTGAAGTATGAAGTCATTTCGCGGTGAAAATGTTTTTGAAAAAATGTAGCGTTGTTTACCATGGGATGTATCACACCCCAAATATATTTTTGGTAACGAACAACAATGGAGGTTTATGATTGTGTTCTGAATGATCCTAAAAAACAATTGGTGTATTCAATTTTCTACAGTCAACAACGTGGACATTTTATGATAGCGTGTTCAGCACACACGGTCGTTTGACAAAAAAACACATCTTTTTTTAAATTTTCTGTCACGTTCTCTTGGACAATGATCGCATCGCTTTTGTTTCGGTACTGGTTGGATGATAGGTCTCATTGGCAACCTTGCCGGCTCAAGTGCGTTGCCTTCTCTGCAACCAATAAGAGACTTTGACAATTGAAGTAGAAAGCGTTTTCGAACTTGCCCACTTATTTGTTCATATTCTGGATGCATGTAGAGGAATGAAACCAGTGCGTTGTACGAGCAGATGTTCAGCAAATTCATGAACAAAGTCAGAGGCCAACGATTGCTTTTTCGAATGCAATTATAATTTCGCACCAGTTGATCTAGTGTGTCCACACCGCACTTTCCTTTAGTGTAATCAAGAATGATTTGAGGTTTTCTTGACTCATCACTTGAGATGTTGATGTCGTGATGGTTGGTCGACAGAAGAATGACTGCTTTATTTTTCTTCGGGACGTAGGATACAATTATTGCTTTGTCTTGAAATCCGAATACACTGGTGAATTGTTGCCTAGATGAATCAGGCATCATTTTCCGAAGGTAATTCGGTTTTATTACGACGAATGGTGCAGCCGTCATAGTCATTTGACGTCCATGAAGATTCTTGCAAGCTGCAGCAAGCTTGTAAAAAAAATTGTCCATATAGATGTGACGGCCAGATCGTGTGTAGAAATCGGTTAATTAAAGTACAACACGCTGACCTTGACTTCTTTCCGGAACATCACCAACTCTTCGTACGTAAGGCTGTAAATTGAGACAATAATAGGTTTTTGAATCACATAAAGCCCATAATTTTATTCCATAGCGGCCTGGCTTTGAAGGGATGAACATTTAAAAAGGACAGCGCCCTCGGAAACTAACAAGCTGTTCGTCTACAGTCAATTCAGATCCAGGTGAATAGTTAGCTCGAAATTTAATCACAACTTCTTCGAAAATACGGCGCAAAGGTGCAAATTTGTCATGAGAATTTCTTTCACTCCGGCAATCAAATCGAAGATAACGTAGAAGTTGAGTGAATCGATTTCTGGCCATGGAATCATTGAATATTGGCCTTCCCTCGGCCGCACTCCAGAGGTCAGCCAGTCGTGTTTTGTTCTCATGCAAAGCGCCAGCAAGAAGCAACAGACCGAAAAAAGTATATAGTTCTTCTACATTAGTTTCTTTCCAAGTATGTGTATGCTCGTAAGCTTCCTTACTGGTGCATTCAGCTATCTTTTGAACAAGACTGGGAGAAATGAATAATATGAAGGCTTCCTCAGGTGATGAACCACAGTGTCTTTGAGCATGCTTAGTAGGACCACTTTGATTTCGAATATAGACAATAAATTGCTACGACTCTATGATAAGATTCCATGGTATAGTGGTTAGAGCTACAGATCATGAAGTAGCATGACATAGGGTCGAGTTCTGAGTCGACCTACCTTTTTCCCTTATATTATTTCTAATCTAAAATCATATATTTTCCCAATTACAAATGTAAGAGTCAGGTATGTGTGTAGTTAGGATGCGTCTGTTTACCCTTCGAAAGATTAAAATTTCAGGATTAGAAAGATCTGCCGTTACATCAGTCGATTATCCTACATATAGTCACTTAGTTTTTTAAGATAAATTAGAGTTTCCTGATACTTCGTACAGTAAATACCATTACAGTCAGAATCCAATAAATTCATATACACTTTTTCTTGACATATCCACCGCTATATACAGACAAATTTTTCACAAATCGTTTTAGAAAGAGAACGTATGCAGGTGATATAATGCCAGTCAGCAGGTGAAGGATTTTCCAAAACGGTGATTAAATTTAATTCAATTAAAACAAAAACTTGCGAAAACTGACTGCTTCATTCGTGCTTCTAGCACTATTTAACAGTGTTCGAAAATCTTTTAGTATGAAAATATTGCTAAGATTGATTAAAAGCATTTACAACAACCGATTGTGAATTGGAGTGGATCGCACTCCATGGTAAACCATGTTACTTTTTTTCTTGGTAAAGTAAGGGTTAAAGAAGCTCAAATCGATGTGCAGTCGTGCTTCGCCTATATTCAATGCAACTTATATACCAAGGAAATGTGTTGTCTAGTCCTTTTGTCTACATCGCGTATTCAATCATTGTCTCGTTGTTTCCCCCTCCAGAAAGTCGTTTTCATTTATAGTAGCATTGATTAATGATAGAATGTTTCTCTATCATGTGCAACTCAAGATTATTAACATGCACATTCATTATATCTCCCAAAATGAGCGCATGTAAACATTGTACATGTATAACTGTACATGTAAATAAATGTAAAATGTGAAAATATGAAGTTTTGATGTGAATTTTTAGATGTGAAACCCACAGAATAATGGAAAATACATATCACCATTCGAAATTTTGCATTCGGAATGTATCATAACCTTATCTTTATGGGGAAGTCACCAGAACGAGACATTTGTAAAGACAGAAAAATGTAATAATAAATGAAAAGATATCATTTGCGTTCAAATTTCAAATTGTTATTTAAAATGCTAAAATTAACGTAGAATATCATGCTTGTAACACCATATATACAGGGTGTCCGTAAATTCGCTTGACTTTCAAATTGAATATCTACATGAGAAAGCAATAAACTTTTTCCTCACAAGCCATGTTACATTGCGCAACATAAAGGGGAATTTACGAATCTAACCATAAGAAATGAATATTCGATTATTTAGCTGCTTAAATTTTACATTCTGCATGCAGTCAATTTTGTAATGAATATCACATGCACAATTATAGTTTTGGTGAATTCATTTCAGTTTCAGTAAATGTTTAAGTCAATTCGCCGTATTGTCAATTATTTCAATTAACCTTACCCAGGAGACATAGCTGAAAATTTTCCCTTATTCAATTCTATGAAACTTTCATCACCAGTCATGACGACATGCCTAGTCATTGATTGATTCATATCGCATCATCTTCAATTGAAAACGTCAAATTAATCAGCCTTCATGGCATAGAATTGAAATATCCCAAATCCATGACGTGATGGTTTTCGCTAACCAATGACAAAGACGTGTTTGTCAACCAACAGGTTTAATCTGCATCATAGAGTTTCCTCATGCTATGTTCGAAATCCCACTGTGAAGTGGTACAATCGCTGCCTATCGTATTCACAATGGATCCTCAGACTCGGATAGAGATAGTTCAGTGCCTCTATGCATGCAATAGAAGTGATACAGCTGCTCTTCGAAAGTTTAAGACTTAAGGACGCATTCAAAAAGATCCATTTACAACAGCATCGATTACAAACATCATCAAAAAGTTTGAAGAAACTGGCAGCGTTCATGATAAACCTCGCAGTGGTTGTCCTACAGTGGATGACTTGACAAATGCAACTGTGAATCGCGTCGTCGAGGAGACTAGTTCAAAATCAATGGTGGGAGTCACGTCAGTTCGAAAAGTGGCTGAAGAGGTTGGTACCATTTCAAAGATTAGTGTCCATAAAATCCTTCGGCATGAACTAAGACTCTACCCGTACAAATTACAAGTCGTGCAAGCACTTGAGTCGGCCGACAAGACAAAGCGCTGTGAGTTTGCGAGATGGCTTCTCGACAATCAGAATGTAATCTCATGGTAAGCCACAAAACCTGGACCAGTCGAGTGAGAAGATCACTGACATCTGCAATGAAGTCACACGTGAAGAACTTGCCGCTGGTGTTTTCGATATTATTCGGCGATTGACTGCACTGATTGATTGCGACGGCGATCATTTCGAACATTTGATTTGAACATTTTAATCATCAAATATTGGCTTCTTATTGTTATATTCGTAAATTCCCCTTTATGTTGCATAACATAACATGATTTGTGATGAAAAAGTTTATTGCTTTCTCATGTAGATATTCAATTTAAAAGTCAAGCGAATTTACGGACACCCTGTATAGTCTTGAGGAAAAGTTTGCAGAAATGATTTCGTTGTAATGAACAATTTTTGAAGATTAAAAAATATGCATGGATTCATCAAAGTTTGAAAATACAAATTTTTAATTTAAAATTTTGGTATGAAGGTCTTCGAATCATGCAAAATACGCACTACCATTCGAAAAAGGAGACTCGAAATATGTAGTAACCTTGTTTTTAAAAAGTTGTATCCATCGCAACATGGAAAATTTGCGGGTGGGCTAAAAATCACCCGGTCCTGATAGGCTCAATGGTCAAGCTGCTTATCATGGAACAATCGATGTTGATTTAGACAACCCAAAACATCAGCTGTATTTCATTCTAATAATTACCAGTGGTTGGGGTGCCATCAGTGCATGTACTGTTACTTCAATTTTAAAGAAAATTAAGTGGACATGCCCCGCATTTCACTACCGACCAACCGTGCTTTATACGCAATGAAGCTATTTGACACTTAACTTACAACTATCATCGACAAATAAAGCGATATAAACAACAGAAAGAATCCTTCCATTTCTATTACTATTTGCATGTTGACCACATGGGATACAAATCTGTATCACTTAAGGTTCGTCAAGGTCGATTATTAGCTTAAATATTATAGCAAAACAAGTTCCTGGGAATTGCTACTTTTAAAATCATCGGAAATTCCCGGAATTTTTGAGTCTACAGAAACTATGAAATTAGGAAACTCTGCAAACATAACTGTGTCTGGAGTTCTACATTTTTTCCTAAACAAAACGACAACTTCTCTCTCACCTCCTAATTCCTCCCTATATTTCTCTCAATATCGTTTCACCTGCACGTCACGAAGATCGCGCGAGTCAGACGATGAATTACAACAGTTCTATCCTTTCAGTTGAACAGTGTTTGATTCCCTAACCTTCAACTCATTAGGTGAACGCACACTAGGAATGCAACTCTTCTCATTCTTGCTCTAACTCTCGATTGTCTTTTTCATATTTGCACTGGATGTAGTTGGGAAAATGCGTCAATTTATGATACAGGGAGATTTCTATGAAAGCGTTCTACTTTGATTGCGAGTAGTTTAAGGTGAATGATACCTATCGCATTCTTGAAGCCGTTTGACAAGCGGTTGATACAATTCTCGAAATGTTTTAGTATCAATTGAATGAATGTCAGAACAGAATTTATATGAAAGCTCAAGACAAATACATGCATTGGAAATTAACGAAAAGTGAACACCAGGTTTTCAAATTCTGTCAGGGTGGCATAGTTCAAAGAATCTTGACCCCCACCAATTCATCTGCGAAAGCAAATCAAACTGGATGAATCATTAATTAAATGAACGGAGCATGAAAAGCAAGCAGGGACGCCGGCACGACTTTAGGGCAGGTGTTGCAGTGATCTCATAGAGCGCATTGGGATAATTCTGATCACTGTTCCAACCTCATTCTATTATTTCATGTTCCAAATGCTTCGGCTTTGTACAGATCTACCCAAAGTCCCATTATAAATTTAGAATTGATAACTATTTCATGCTCATTGGACAACAACTATGTCTGGTATGCATCAGTGCGGAAATCAAAGAGCAAAAATTACTTTGCTGTCAATTAAGCAAACTCTAATACATTAACAGCAAAGTGACAACTTTTACTGTCATACGAATAAAAAGTCCAGTTTTATTCAAATAGATTTTATATCAAGCAAGACGTTTTGATTCTCCATGGAAATAACTTTCAATTAACTACTGAGAACTTCTGTTGTAGGCCTATTCTTTCCAGCATGAATTTTGAATGCTGATTTACCAAGTGTATGTAAAATTTGTTCTATAACACAATTGCAACTCTTAAACAATTACAATTCTTGCTTGGTGCAAACACCGTAGCATCATCTTCATGAATATATTGCAGTGGATCAGGCCGGAAAACAACATAATTTTTTTAATTTGATGCAAAATTTTATTTTTCTATTTTTAGATCATTTTAGGACAAAAAGAATAATATCCCTTAGATATTGCTTTCGTGCATGCGTAGGAAAATCTGAAAATGAAATACAAATCATATGAGACGGTTCACGCAGAATACATACTTAGGACTTTTTTGAAAATTGTGATTATGTATTTTCAGAAAATAGGGATCTATTTTCAGGAGAGCCGTTTGAATCACGAATCAATAATAGATTAGCTTATAGCACGATCGATTATCTTTATATATACGCTCGTATATTCCAATCATCAGTTGAATAAAAAGGATTTACTTTTCTTGCTTCCATAATAAAGTTTATGTTTTCCCAAGAGTGCATAAACTTCAAGGTGTGCAATAAGCAGTCTTTATTGCAGTCCTTCATTGAAATACATTAGCTCATAGAAAGTTTTTCATCCTCTAAAACAGTACATTCTACATGGAAATCTCAAGAAATAGCGCTGATATCTACAATTCCATAACAAATAGAGATAAATTTGAGATTTGCAATTATCAAGTTAGTGAAATTTCGACGGGCATTCATTAAACATCATAATAATTCATTAAATATGGAGCACTAGTTTAAGCGATTGGCCAGTAGTATGTCTAAAGTGATATTTAATGAATACTCGCCGAAAATTCACTAACGTGATAATTGCAAATCTCAAATTTACCCGGGCATGGCTGCAACTTTAAATAGGGAGTTGTGTCGATGTTGAGAGATGCAAACTAGGCCTGTTGATGATTCCTGATATTGGATGAAATAGCAGCTATTCAGGTCTATTTCCATTTTTCAACTGAGGATGCAGCTCAATGTTTAATTATTCTATTTACATAGAAATCATAGGTTGCAGGTCGAGTAGCCTAGTTTACGATGACTGCAGCAAAAATGCCTTGTGGCATGGATCCGATTAATGTGCGACAAGATTGAAAGGCTCGACAC
Organism: Prostheceraeus crozeri; assembly: GCA_907163375.1. Taxonomy (NCBI): domain Eukaryota; kingdom Metazoa; phylum Platyhelminthes; order Polycladida; family Euryleptidae; genus Prostheceraeus; species Prostheceraeus crozeri. The sequence continues at coordinate 87,433 of CAJQUW010000478.1, read as the reverse complement.
ATGTAGTTCGACAATCGATTGGATTTTGACAGAATTTCTGTGATCCGCTTTTTATGGCCAATTCTGCATAATGAAGGCATCAGGATAACGTACAATTCCTGAAACATGTGAAATGACAGTATTTTTAGCGTCCGTGAGAGATGCAGTGAAGCACTCAGTCGGAAAATAGGATGACTCAGTCGGAAAAGCAATGCTTAAATACATTTAAGGCTAACGGATATAGTGAAAAGGATTTTGTCATGGCAAAGAGACCAACTAGGAAAAGTAACAAAACAATACCGACAAGTGCGCTTTAAAATTACCCTACATAAGTGATAGTTTAGTAAGGAAAATCAATTACTTAATTCGTAATCATAAACTGAATATGCTGTTTGTAAGTTGCGGTGACAAAAAGTTGCGTAATGTCTTGAAAACCAAATCAATAATTAAAAAACATGATAATGTGAAATATGTAACCTACCAGAGAAATTTAACTGTGAAAAGACCTGCGTGGTTTATCAATTCACGTGTAATAAATGCAATGCTAAGTAGGAAAAATTTCTCGTCCTTTTTACGTAAGATATAATGAACTCTACAATAGTATTGAAAACAAAAATAGTGTGAGTGCTTTGTCAGATCACACCTAAATTTGTGACGTCAGTAGCATAGAAGATTTTAGCGTTGAATATTTGAGATGTCTGAATGATTCGGTTGGAACAAGTTTCGTGGAATCGCGACTTATCAACTTGAACAAGCCAAGCATAAACAGGCGTCACGAAGCAACAGAAGCTGTTCTGCTACAAGTGTAGAAGTCGTTCATTATTAAGTATTCTGCCATTGACTAAAGGTCTGGACCCGAAACGTCTGGCGATATTTTTTATTCCTTATTCATTTTACTTGTCATTAACCTTATCAGGAGAGAATTGAATCGGTTTTACATTCGCATTGAAATGACAGTGCATATTGAAGTGAAGGGTGGCACCTGCATCAAGTTTTTTAGTGGAGTACAGATATTTGATATTGATTGTTCTTTTAGATTGCCTAACAACGCGATGTGGTACAACGTAGAACATAATGTAATCCCTTTTCAAGTGCATGGAAATACATGCATCGTCAATCATCCAACATTATAAAACTGATGACAGTTCATGCGAATTCAGAATATTTCTGATTTTTATAGTCTGCTACTAAATCCGCAGACTTAGCACCGAATATCTGTATGAGGTAGGAAATAAAGATAACAAAAAGTACCGGTTCGGCTGAGCATTTCCACAGATATGAACCATTACAGTGCAACAGTGCAGTTATAAAGAGCATTGCACTCATTAAATAGCTCCAGTCGGTGGAAATTGTCCCAAATCTCTGCCTGAGCGAACAGAAGCTCTGAAATCTCCGATCAATTGTGATCTGCAATAAATAAATGCAGAGTGCGTTGTTTTGCAGTGCATCAACTTGGTTAACCATTCAGGAGCTTTAAGCATTTCCGAGCACAACTAGGAGGGAACACAAATCCTACGGCATTTCGTTTCGATTACATGAATGAATGCATAAATTAATTGCTAAGTATCTTTGAATTCTTGAACTTACATGTGCGCAGAGGATTAAAAAAAAATACATGGTGCATTTTGATGCCATCTCTTTTTAGACATTTTTAAGATTGATTTGACTTGTAAATGGTTCTTATAATGCATATACATGTATATAAACTTATACTGTATATGCACTGTATGTCTACAACAAGTTGCACGCAAAATTGATAATATTGTTGATCAAGCTAACAAATATTAATTTTTTACAATACATTTTACACAGTCTTCACAATTTTTCTTCTTATGATTTAGATAGATTTGATGGTAACTGGCTGTGCATTCATGCAATATTGCTTTAGGCACAATTATCGAATGATATTTTGTTGTATGAATTAAATAAAATCAAGTCTCCAATGTCAAGTCAATAAATGCCATGTGCAGGGGACAAAGTAACAGCTTTAATGCAGCATCTTATCTCACGTTATATTAAGCTCTTAATATCTTACATTGTCATATTTTTTATAATTTGTGCATATACTTTTTTAATTTTATAATGTTGCGTTATCAAACGGGAACGTCTTTATGTTTCGTTTTTTCATCTAAATGCATATGTTTACAATTACATGTAAACTTCCTGAGCAAAGTCCCGTAGTCAGTTGCCCGCTTGCCATTCTCTATCGAGTCATCAGATTTGTTGGAAAGATCTGATGCATTTTAATTTCATCAGATATGTAAATTAAAGTAACATTCCAGTGTATACAAATTGCCAAATTAAAGCTGCAATGCATTCTTTTATCAACTTAACTATTCAGTATCTGATACCTGAAGTTATTGAAGTAAATATAAAGCTCATAATAGAGCGCTAAACATAACTCTGCATTTCAGCAACGCTTGCAAATTGCACGTGATGCATTTGTCCATTATTGTGCATTTAAGATTCACTATTAAAGAGACTATTATTTCACTTAAGATTGTATCCATTATTTTCATCGAATAATGTGACAATTATCACGCAATAAGATTGTTGATCACTCTAGTTTCCAATGCCACTTCCATTTATTGAGTGGTTAAATGACATTTCGATAAATATGAAATTTTGGCTATACTTCGATATTCATTATTTAAAAGAGAATTATTTGTCAGCATCACTGAGTGGATATTCATTATGTTTCAGGAGTTGTTAACAACTTTCTGTCGTAATATCTTGCACACATTGTGACAGCTTTTGAGTCAATAAAAGACGTCAACACTGATTTTGTCTAACATTGTTAATAGCAATAAAACCTCTAGAATGGAATTTAAGCTTCATGCTAACACAGTGGTTCTTAACTTTGGTTCGATCGAACCCCAGGGGTTCGGAGGCTTAGTTCTCCCCATAAAAATATAAATAAACAACTAGAAGCGACACGCTACCAAAGCGTCGTTTCTAGTCCTTATATATCCACTTATCCAGTATTGGTAAAGAATGTGGCACTTGAGAATTATGGAATCTCGCTGCGCTATTTCTTCCCAAAAATTATATCATCTTGTTTGCCATCCTCGATACTATCATCTCTTAAATTTTCAGGGAAATAGGCCCTCCTTCTTGTCTTGCAAAGGAGAAAAGCTGTGTGAAAAAATATCATTGGCAACTTCAATCCGATAAGCGATATGATCGTTCCTCTTATTGCTAAGAAAGCTATACACTTAAAGATATACTTACACCGTCTGTCACAACATGACTTTGCGAGCAGTCCTTTTCAATGATGGTAGATACAAAAACGAAGAAAAGGAACAGACTTCTTTGTGAAAATGATATGAGAGTGTAACTTGCCAACGTGAAGCCGAGCATTTCTGAAATCGTCTGTAGACCGCAACAGAAACAGCAACATTTGATTTGCAGTGAATATTAATTATGCTTTTGTTTTTTAGTGAAATTCATATTTTGTTGGTTTTGTTCTTTGTGTGCTAGTGATGCATGGTAAAGCTTGTGCACTATTGCGCCATATAGCAGGCCCTAATTATAGTTAAATAAATATATTTTGAATTTGAAGAAAAAAGCACATTTAATTTTTCCAACTACGAGGGATTCAATTAATGCATGCATGGAATTTGTGGGGTTCAGTACCGCTAACAAGGTTAAGAGCCATTGTGCTAGCACATTAGATGCACGCAAATCGCACGATTTTCACTTGGATACACTTGTCAACGGCTGTATCATTGGATTAGAATCAGTCACATGCGCAACTGCAGGCTTTTATTGGTCATTCATGCCCCAATTACGACCTTGAGTCAATTTTCACTCTGGCCAACTTCCATTTCCTTGTCTGTGTGTTTTGCAACCCACAAGCAAATGAATCTATCTCTTTGGAGTGACTGCAGAGGTCATCTCTCAGTGACATGGACCGCTTATTGTCCATTTTTATTGACAGAATACAGGCAGCATTGATTCTGTGTCGAAGCAGTATAGCACATCATAGAAATTGATGACAATAAAACCTCTAGAATGGAAGTGAAGCTTCATGCAATACACAATAGTGCCACAAAAATCGCACGCATTTTGACTTAGATTCGCTTGTCAACGGCTGTATGATTGGGTTAGAATCAGTCACATGTGCAATTCTAAGCTTTTCATTGGTGGTTCATGCCCAACTTAGTTCCCCCGGATGTGCCGCGACCTTGAGTCAATTTCCATTCTAGTCAACTTCAGATAAACAACAATCTATTTCTATGTAGCACATAGAAATAAACTGTTTATCTGAAGTTGACTAGAATGGAAATTGACTGAAGGTCGCGGCACATCCGGGGGAACTAAGTTGGGGCATGAATGACCAATTAAAAGCTTAGAACTACACATGTGACTGATTCTAACCCAATGACAAAAACGTTGACAGGTGCATCTAAGTGAAAATGCGTGCGATTTATGTGCCACTATTGTGCATTTGCATGAAGATTAACTTCCATTCTAGAGGTTTCATTGTTGTCTATTTCTATGGCATAGCAGGATTATCATTCGACTTTGTCACAAATTGACAGGAAATGTCTGCCGTAACATATTGAGTGTCTAAAGAGAGTGACAGCTACCAAGTCAATAACATACAGCAACACCCTTGATTCTCCGACCGCATTCGCCTGACCCATGGATTAGACCAAAGTCCCGGATCTGGTATATTTATAATGATGGTACATATAAGAATATAGATTTCAATTAATTTCTTTTCTAGCATCATTGTTTGAATATGTAAACAGTTCAACTTACATTACTTCAGAAGAACGTTGGATCAAAATTGTTATTCTGCGACAAAGATGAACTATGCTTCTTTGAAAAAGCTAAGAGCATGCTTTGAGCATAAATGTTTTCAGATAATGACGGAAGCAATGTTTCAATCCTAATTGTGATCTACTCAGCTCATTCCCAAAATGTTCCGTGACTTCTTTCTCTTCAAGTCGCATGAATGCATGGAAGAAAGATAAAGGTCGTGAACCAGAGAAGAGATGTTTAATCAATCATAATAAAACATTTGGATCTGGTTTATCTTCAGGTAGAACAACAAGGTCAGATGTCATTTGATAGACCTACTGCATTTTCACTCAAAATGAATAAATTGAGATTTCCAACTTCTCAAATTTCGGGCAAGTGGTGATAACTTATTAAATCAGTGGCGATGGACGTCGAGCATTTTATACGATTTCATAAAAGAAGTATTGTTTCAGTTGCAATATCCGCAGTTATACCGAGTAATCAACATAGGCCTGGTGACAACAGACTAGCCACAAGCTCGATAAACAATACTATTTAAAAAGTCGATTTAAAAGTCAACCGTTTAAGTAGTAAATCAGTTATCGCGCCACTAGGTCTTTATTCTTTGTTCTTTTACTCAGATATTAAAAAATGGCTAATGTCTTAAGCTTACAACTTGCTTAGTTTACATTGCAATGCGACATGTTCAACGTGGAAACTCTGTAATGAATCAATCTAAAAATATCGCATCATGCTGCCATTATCAGCTTTATCATTTTAGTTTAAAAAGTTTTGCGATTTAATGTATGTAGGCTGAAGTCAGGAGCAATAGAATATTGTCAGAGTTAGTTTTATTACTGAAAATTAATGTAGGTGGAAGTGCTAAGTAAAGATCTAAATATATCCTGATCGAGATGATTTGAATATAGACGATTCAAACCTGTAAATAGTCGGGAAACAGGAATTGACGTCACATCCGAAAAAAGGCAATTATCATGGGTTAAAAATGCGAAAAAGCAAATTTAATCACTCTGTATGAAAATGAAGCTCATTATCATGTTTCACAAAGATCATTTGTATTGTCCATAAATGGTTGTAACTATCGACTATTTAGGTATAGGGCTATTATACAATCCTTTAATATATTATCTAAGTTACTGTGGAAACAAAAGAGTGCACTGAATATTTTTGCATGTATAGCATTTAGATATCCATAAAAGCATGTTCCGCTCTAGGCGATATTTGATGTCGAAATAATGGCATTTGGTCAAACGGAGGAGGTAGGAACACATTGCGCGAAAATAGCCTACCTTTCACAGTTAAAATTACGAGGGACAATAGACCTATCATCCCTCTTGAAAATGTCTCTACTTATAGGAGTGAGTAGGTGATCATATGCAAGCCTTTTGTTTCTGCGTTCGGAAGCAGTTTAAATTAGCGTCGATTCATCCACTCACTCACTGTCCATTTAACGTGTGCTTGTCCTGGCTCGCAGGGTTGGACGATTCTCTCATTTTTGGGAGTGCAGCTCGCCGAAGATTTACCGCGTCATGAGGTTGGAGCCTTGCAGCTTTTAGGTCTTCCTTCACCACTACCGACCAGGTCTTATTTGGTTTTCCTCTCTTATTTATTTTGCTCACATTTATCTCCATTACAGTTCTGATACATTCTTGTTGATCCTTCCTCATCACATGCCCATACCATCGCAAGCGGTCTTGCTGCAGTGCACATTGAACCGACTTCAGACGCATCGTAAGTCGAATATCTTCATTCTTCTCTCGATCTTGTAATGACGCGCTAGCCATCTGTCTTATCATCCTCATGTCAGCACTCTCCATTAGTTCGATGTTGCAACGTTTCACAGGCCAGATTTCGCTGCCGTACAGTAGGTGTCCGCGTACACAGGCGTCAAAAACTTTTCCTTTGTTCTTAAGAGATGGGATTCGAGAGGTAAGGAAAGGTACCAGCTCTCTGAACAAACCCCAGGCGCATTTCACTCGCGCAACCACCGCTGCCTCAGTTTATCCAGCACCACTGATGACATCTCTCAGGTAACAAGCTGTTCCACAACCTCAAACTTTTCATAATCTATAAGTAGCTCACCATTGTGACCGATTTCAACAGACACACCTTTGCAAAGCTCACATGCGAAGGACGTACGTGCTTGAGCGAGGCTTCCTTTAATACCACAGCATTTCTTGTGTACCCATGATTTGCAAATGGGCAACGTATCGAGTTGCTACCGGCACCATATACTCGAATGTACAGTGTATAATGCTTATTTATTAAAGGTTGAAGGAAAAAAAGTAATGTACTCCTTGTGATTTGTCTGTATAAGTTTATTGCTAAAAAATATATACAGACAGACAGACGCTTCGCGAGATTGTCGCAGCCTCAGTGTCTGGTTAAAAAAACACAAAATGCGTCAGGTACAATTCGTGGGGTGCATCAAATCCTTTCACAGAGGATCAGAACGCGGACTCTTCGTTCGGAACATCTGAAGGCCGCCATTTCCTTCTCGTCACCTGAGTCCTTTCGGGCGAGTTCGGGCGTCCATCATTAAATTGGTCAACCTGGTTATATGTTTGAGCGCCATAAAGAAGCTATCTTATCCTCCTGTGCTGCTCGTCTCTTTGCTGTGGCAAAGTGGAAAAGAGTAGCTCAACCCATTACAGTTGGAGAAGTTGGAGGCAGGGCTGCGGAGTCCAATCATTTCGATAGGACTCCGATTCTGACTCCGGGGGTTGATAGGACTCCTGTTTATAACTAGACCCAAAATATGATACAAACAAATTATTTATCCTCGTTCATATCTGTCACTGTCTTGATGTCAACTTTCTCCGTTAACCCTTTCGATCCTGTTTCTCATCCATGACTCCCCCTATGTGCCTGTAAAAATCCGAAATTTCATGATTTTTTAATTAGTGTGTATTCGCTTAAAAATTGCTGTCATGACACTAAATAACACAAATTGTGATGATTAATATGTCAAATATTACTCTGATTTCACAAAAACAAACGAAAACAATTGTAATTATCCAAAATACTCTATATTCTCTACCATATACACACAGTGTATTCGTGACTTCCCTCATGGTGGGATTAGTTATGATTGAACTTAGTAAAGCACTCACCCAAGCAAGCAGGCTTTTCTGGACACGAGCTGCAACAGTATCTTGATTCACGCCTTATTCCGCCACTAAAGCAAACACGACAGCGCTTCATTGGATTTCTCTTACCGTCTGTAGAGGGTATCCTTTTTTGAACATGTGTATTCGTGCGTTTTACAGATATTACGTTTTAACATAGTATTGTTTCCGTTTTACATTGCTAAACTATAGTATGGTTTTAAAAATTAAGCGCTAAAAGCAATTAATAACACAATTCAATCTACCGGAATAACTCAAGGTTACATATAGGGCAATATGGTAAATGACGACACCTTGTCGTCATAGCGCATATGACGTGACGACAACGTGTCGTCATTAAGATCGAAAGGGTTAAGCAAGAGTACAGAGACAGCAGTGCATGCAAAGCTTGTAATAGTTGATGGAATGAACTTGTGATAGTGAAAAAAGGATTGTCTTTTCACTCGGTGATTTAGTAGAGAAGACAAGCCATCCTAGCCTTGATTACACCTACGCACCAAAGGTCACATCAGAGACAAAAATGAAATACTAGTTTGTTTGAGAACATTACCTCTTACCCTCACGCTAACGTGTGTGATGGCTCCTCTAAAGCGCATATTAAAATCGAAAGTGTGCTCATATTTTTTGAAGAAGGATGGGGATTTTCCTGCCTGGTAGAGACTGGAGAAAAACCGTGTGAAGCACACATCAGCAAGATGGGAGGAGCCGAGTCGCATGCATCCAACTTAAAGCGACATTTGATAAACTTTCATCGAAAATGATTGATAATTGATACAGCAATGATCATCAAAGAAAGGTTCAGGTAAGTCTATAATGATCTATGATGTAGGTTACCAGTTTTTTTAAAAAAATAGGTATTTATACTTGCAACCCGGAGTTGGAGTCCTGTCAACCCCCGGAGTCAGAGTCGTATCGAAATGATAGGACTCCGCATCCCTGCCCGAAATACTGACAATTTGATAGAAAATTATTTATAAGATAATTTAAGCGTTCCATCAATAAGTACAAATGTGCAGTTAGTTTCATTTCTCCTTAAAAAATGCCTTTTTATAATGACATGATCTGCTTTTACAACCAAAGAATTCAAATTTTCTATCTGTCTGCTATAGGGAAACAACAAGCAGTTGCATTTTTACATCAGAACGAGAATAATTACAGCAGGTTGATGATGATAATTTGTGACGTTGATAAAGCATAATAACAACTCACCATGTTGCATTGTCTTCATTATATTTCACTCTTTCTAAACATGTTTGCAAAGCATGGAAAACCGCTTTTATCTTCAACCACACACATTGACCAATATCGATACATCACAAGAGATTATTCATTACGAAACCTTTTTCCTGTCTAATAAATGATCAAAACTGTCTTCATCAAAAGAAACCGCACTGAACAACACTTGTTAACACGAACACTTGAATCGAATTGCGGGAATGAAATCCATTTCCCTTTCTTTTCTAGCTCGATAACGAGAGATCTACCTGCTGCTACCATATAATTTTTAGAAAATCTCTGAAGAGAAGATGAATAGAAGACGTGAAGCAAAGTGCTCCATCATTATGTTCTATTGATAAATAGTAAGCGCTATACATGAAAAGCTGCAAATTTATAGCTAGATGTCATTTGAATACATCTCATGCATTCGTTTATTTTGATAGATAGAGAGTATTTAATTTTAACTGGCAATAAAAAATTACAACATCATAAACATTAAAATTAATGTTGGTCAACAAAATTGTCTACAACGGTGGTAGTTATGACATCAGCAAGTGAATTCTGCCGTCTATTTGTGGAACAATATTCAACTTCAATTCAACCATTTCTTTTATGCGTGGTGATATCATATAAGGGATGTGAAAGACAGCTACATTTGTTGCAAAAGTCCAAAAAGAATTCCTTGCTTCTAGCTGGAAAACGAACAAAATATTAAGACACTGGCAATTGGTAGCTTTTCAAACGTACTCTTCACTCTTTTAGAGAAATAGGGAATGTGATCATTTTTTCAGGTTAGAGACTCCCCACAACTTTAGAGCGATCAATTGAAAAACACAAATCCGTTTTTTTATCTGCGCGAGATCTTTCGGCCTACGACGTAGGTCATTCTCAAGCGACTTACCATCTTCACACTTTTGAAAAATCTTCACAATTCAAAATACCGAACAACAGCGAGGCATACAAGTCTACATTCGATGACTCCCAGAAAAACAGTCGACACCACGGTCTGATTCCATTGTCCTTCTATAACTTTTAGCACATACAACCGTGCAGGACGCCGTAATTCTATATCTTAGAAATGATCAGACCACCAAACTCCTAAAATCTTCAGTTCATGTACAATATCAAATGTAAGTGAGTGATCAATTACACTATTTTTCATAGCAAATTTCATTGCTTTAGTCCTTTTTTGCATTCAAAGTAAAAACAACCTTCTACACCACATATTCAAATGTTGAAATTCCAATGCCACGATTTCCAGAGATGGGCTACATTGAAAATTATGGACATGACATATTTCTCATACATCATCTGCAAACTGAGTTATGTGAGTACTTTTTGAAAATGTGCTCAAGTCATAAAACTATGCAAAGCGAAACGTAGGGTTCCAATGAACAATTGCAGATCAAGACGTGTAGAAAGCTTTCAATGTTTCACTTTTCACATGACTAAGGAGTGGTGAAGACGCCTCCGAAAGATTGTGCATTCATTTTAACATTTACACATACCGATACACAGATTGCTTAGTTGCACTTGATAAACGTTTAGCTATGGTTGCTGAAATGAAGGAAAGCATTTTTAAAAAGTGTCTCGCATGTTATTCAAAATATGATTCTCATAATGTCCACAATATTGCAACATGTAATTATGTGCCAGCGTCTGAATCAATACTTGACTGGGTACGAGAAGACTTCTGATCCATGAGATCGTCATCAACTGTGATATTTTATAATGATCGACAACACGAGGCTTCTTGCTCTCTTAATTCATCACTGCTGGAGCAGAATGTTGACTCGAAAGCATTAACATTTGCTTGCTCGATTTCGCTTTGTAGGACACCAGTTAGAGTAAATCTCTTGAATATGCAAAAATTAAAGAACGTAGCTCCTCACCTTTGTCGGACTTCATTTCTTCGCTCTTCAGGAACCTCTCTTTTGTTGAAACGTATTGTTCCTACCAATGTTCCAGAACAGCGAACAAAGGAAACTGCCAACTGTAGGGTTAGTTGTAGGACAATGATGTCAGTGATCAGATCAATATGACGACTATTTCTATGAGGGTTGCACATGAGATCCAGTGGACCCCAAGTCGAAAAACGAAAATCTATTTCTAGTTTCATTTTTATAAATCACTGAAGCTTAGAATACCGTTTTATTTTTATCAATCAATTCATTTTACTAATTTTCTTGAGATTTTGATTATGCAAGCATGATAAATACAAGCATCCAAAACTGGGTTGGTCGAGTCCAATGGATATGAGCTACGTATGGCCGCTGGCACACAGGAAAAGGCGTCTTCCATCTTCCATCTTCCATGTCATTCGCCTTTTTGCACATTCTTCATAAGGCGTCTTCCATATGGCGAGATGAGACGATTTTCATCTGCCCTCTTCCACCTTCCACCTTCCATCGTCCACCTTCCACGTACCGCAGTCACACTAAGGAATTCCGTTTCCGATACAGTCAGCGCAATTTTTCACTATTTACCGGTGCTATGACTACTGTCTTGATCCTCATCCTCGTTCGACATTGTGAACAAAGGATGTTTTCTGATTGCTTCTCTTGGCAAATGACGGCTTCCTAAATCCCCCCTCAGACGTCACTTCACGTTGTCTATCTTTAGAACAGTCTCGCGGCTGATGGAAGACGCCTGATGGAAATGAACTTCATGAGCGGTATAATTTCATGCCTTATGTCCGATGGACGACGTCTTATAACTTTTCTTATGTGACAGCGGCCTAACTCAACTCACATTCTAACTGATAGCACTAGGTATTGCAGTGGTTGTCATTTAAAAACCGATGAACAATTTTAATTAGGAAACTTATTTTAGATTAAATAGGGAATTATTTACTGATTAAAGAACTTCTGGCTTACTTTGTAATGGCAAAATTAATTGCACGATTGCCATCAGTGCACATTAAGCTAAAATTGCTATAGAAATAACTCCAAGTTTACAACCGTGTATGTTAATATAAACTTGCACTTTGTATGATTCTCTTTGATCCAATGCGCTTCGCAATACTTTTGATGAAATGCATCCAAGGGTATGAAGGCAACAGTCGTGCGACTTTAATCAAAAAGCATAGAGAGAAAAGTCAAAGAAAAGTCAGAAACAATTAAATCAAATTAACTCAAGTGACAGAAATCACTTACACGCGCACGATTGTTCATTGTTATTAGAAGGAAAAATAAATAGTTTTTGAATCGCTTTTAGCATTGTCTCCTATTCATTTGAATAATGAAAATTTCACAGAAGTTGCGAAGACTTAGTCTTTAACTTGCTCAGTTCATCAATAAAAATTTCATGTTTAGCAGAAATGAAATCTTAAAATCTTGCATTGAGATTTGCATCTCTTGTACTGTGATATTTGCTGATATCACGACCGGAATATTTTAGCCTATTGCAGCATGATGCATTGTATTATTATTTGCATAAATACTATTCATTACTTACCTTGTCATCTTGAACGCTTCGTGGCAAAACTCAACTTCACATCTAAATTAACCGACATAAAAATATTCCTATTGACACCAACCGCCTGGACGGGAATCATCAGTAAATATCTGAAATTGGTGTGCTGGCTTTCAATATATAAAAATTTCATCACACAGACGCAATTATTTTCTGAAATGTGAATGACTTAATTCAAGATTTAAATGAAATACTCTAAAATACAAGCTAGAAAATTTGATTATAAATGATCAAGGCTGCAGAGAAATTTAAATGCTGGTTTCTTAGCGTATGTAATAGACATGGTGCTTTCAGAAATTATAGTGAACATTCCTTCTTAACAATGTTCAATGAGTGAAATGCTAGAGTCCAAATTGAAATGATGATTTCACACGAGATAGAACAGCCGAAAATGTGATATGAACTGATCTTAATCATGGAAGATGCCTGTTTAACGAGATAAATAAAAGTTAAAGCACGTGAAAGGTATTGTTACGAATGACATGAAGGTTGCATTGTAATGTAGCCGACTTGTGTTACAGCTTCTGACTTGCTTTCTCTAGAAGTCGCGCTTATTGCATCAATATGAAAATCAAATATTAGAATTGTTTGCAAAGCACATCATGTTAGGTAAGCAGGAAAAAGTATCCAACGTTACTACGTGAAAGTCAAGTACAATGCTCGCAGAAGTCTTATTGGCCCCTCCGAGGAGGGGTTTATTTCATGGCAGGATACTGGCAAATAGGTAAGTAAGGAAGCTGATATTTTCTCATTGAAAATCATAATTTCACTTAGGAGACTTCACATTTCACATTTAGAAAAGAAGCATCAGAGATTATTTAAAAAAGTACCAACACATAAAGCCAACGAAGAAAGAGATCCACTAATTGGCAACAATTTGACTAACAACACAACAAATCCATGGAAAAAATGAATGAAACCTACGAGAAGGTTTAGACAGTGCCTGACATGGACTTCATGAGTGATATATTCTCGGTGATGGAACAATATCTCGTAGTGGATGGTCTGAGCAAGACTCACATTGGTAAGAGAAATGTACAGAGCGCTTTTTCCTCAGATATTAAATAGAAGTGAAATTGACACAGCAGCAGTTTAAACCACAAACAATTTTGCGAACTCAGTTGTGGAACTTTTCCATTTTATCTTCAATGCCTTTCGGTAGCCACGCAGTTATTGGGGCATAGTACAACTGAATAGGCAAAATTAGCGGTTTGCACACAATCAACATCATGACGTTATAAAATGAAGGTCATAGTGGTCGAATGTCATATAGCCTTTGGACCAAAATCTCCTTCACACGCAAGCCATTCTACAAATCTGATGTTTATACCTGCATCGCTGAGACATGTACCAAATCGTATCAATCAAATTACCTAACCAAATCAAGGCAATGGTTATGAACACAAACCACTTCAGGGACATTGATGCACATTGCCTGCTTAAATAAATAGCGCAGTCTCACAAGAGCACTCTCTATCGATCCATGTTTTCTGAAGGGATACTGACAAGGACCGCTAAGTTGAAATAATGAGTTGTACATAGATTTGGTAATGCATGATTCAAAACTTTTGCTTATCGCAGACGTTAGGGAAATTGGTCTGAATTCTTTTATGGATGGATTTCGAAACTTTTGAATGAATTATGCTTTTCTCGATCAGTGAGAGAACCGTCAATCTCCTCAATACCTAAGATGGCAACGTTACTTATTTTGAACATTCGATCATCAACTTCTTCAAAAGAGGAATGAGGCAGATCAGACGCTAATGACGCTTGTGCATGTCTTCAACATACTTGGATAAGGCAAGTTTCATCTCTGAAATATTAACTTCGATATTTTCAATGCGTTTGCTCACTATATAGAGCAACTCAGAGATCGTGGATAATTTAGTTTTGAAAGTGTTTATCAAATCAACTTTACATGAAATCTAAAAGAACTTCATCTGTGACATACTTTGTAGTAGGGTTATTTGCGTGCTGTTTGACCTTGTCTTTCTTAAAGGTGGAGTTGCTTATGCCACGATTTAATCAAAATGTCTCAAGCAAAGAAATTTAATACGCACATTATGTTGACTCATGCAAGTTGGACATGAAGTCGTTAAGATTTGAACCGAAAACCGAAAAGTTGACCGGTTCCAGCCTTCAACAATTCAACCACGGAATCGATCTTCAAGAACAATGATTATGCATGGTCACCAATCAATGACGTCAGTTTCAACTTTACAGAATCACAGCGAAAGAGACCGATGAACAATACTCAATCGGCATAGGAATCTACCAAAAACACCGACTAGTAGGGATAATTCCACAAAAGACGATGAATTCCCATCGCACAACGACGCGGGGCACACAAACGATTTGAGGAATATTGACCTAGGGAAACCGATGTTAAGCTCAACGACAGCAGCAGGTGACAACAGAGTGCACAGACCGACCGATTACGTTCATTTTCAGCTTCCCCAACTTGTAGCTTAGACCAGGGCTGTGGAGCCGGAGCCGGAGCCGAGCCGATGCTTTTGGTCGGAGCCGGAGCCGATTTATCACAAAGGCTCCGGCTCCGGCTCCGATAGTTTGAGCTTTGATATAAATCTAGAATTTTGAAAGTTATTAATTGGCATCATAAAAAAATTAAATCATTTGAAATCTAAAGATATGTCTTTTAAGTATACCAATGATCTGTCCTCCACGATATCTTTCTTTGCAGTTGCCGTCTTCTTTTGTATTATATTTATTATATATTTACACACATGTGTAATATTTTTTTATTGCATATGTTTCGTAAGACTAATATCCATATTGACAACGTATTCTCCAAAATCCATCAATTTGAAGACTTGTTATATGCATGCTAACTAGATGATTGTAGATTCCTAGAGACAAGTCGCCAGTCATTTATGTACACATTTCCAGTTCAGTCAGCAAAGATAATATAGCTACATTTCTTGCGCAATGTCTTAAATCTAATACGGTTACTATGTAGGCTATCATCTATCGGTATGGCTACTGGCATCTGTGACAATGCCAATTTCCTTAGATTGTATTGTAGGCTCTTGTGCAGTCCCCCCACCCACATTTTTCAAAACAATCGATTATTCAATTTGATCAATTTTGATTGGAGGGATAACTCCTCACACTCACACGAATGACCTGACTACAAGTCCTCACATGGCTATAGCAATAAGCGACCCAGCCACTTCTAGTAGCGCCCTATTATTTTAAAGGTATCTCATTCACAATGAATTTCCTTTGACTTCAAAATTCAAAAGGTAGTCTATATTTCAATGCGAAAAACCCGAAGGCAAATTACAATGTTGACTTGCTGACGAAGTTTGCGACCATGACATTGCAATTACCCACGTAGATTTTTACAACAGCACGGAATGCTTCACTCAAACCGGTGATGCTGAAACGGACATCCAATGGTGCTGCATCTTTTGACCAGAGAAAAAATGGGGGGGGAGGACTGCACAAGAGCCGTATCGTGTAATAATATTTCCCCAAATGTCATAGACCTGTGGATTTCAAGAATTTTCATTATTACTTTTTCCGTCTGTCAACACTTTATGCTGATATCATGCTGACTTATATGTAAACAATAAAAAAAGACTGAGACGCTCTCAATAAAGGCGCCTTTTGACCTCCCTTTTCTATTGTCTGTGACATTAAACCGCACGCGCATTCGAAAGCTAGCAAAGTAGATGGGATTTCTGCTCGGTGCTCGCAGTCAAATTTTTATTATGCATCACCCTGCAACATACTGTGTGATACTCCGAGTTCAATTTCATCAGCCTAGCCATCATCAGAGGAATAGTGGTAATGTGTTATACATAAATTGAATATAATAATATACATGAATCATTGATGAATTATTTAGTGCAACTTTACGCCATAATGAAAAATACGAAATTAATATAATGTAAGTTAGGCCTTAACTTATTAAGTATGCTGCATAGAATTACAAAACTTGTCCTAAATTAGATATTTTTAATTTTTTTAAGTATAATTTTCAATTGTACATTTCTAGCCTACACTGCAATGAGGCTATCTAAATTACAATTTCTACAGATGATGAGTCGTGGGCTACCCACCGATCATATTATTCATGGACCAACAGACTATTGAATAAAGGCAATAACAAATAACAATAGCAACCTAAGCTAGCCTATATACACTTTAATATTCAATAGAGCAATTGATATCTTTATTGATACGGTATATTTGGCTATATAGCCGATACCCTTTCCATGTTCGAGTAGATACAGGCCCTATAAGCTATTTAGAGGCATACGCTATCCAGTTTCATATTCAAGCTTTGTTAAAAAGCTTATACTACTATTCGGCCCCTGGGACGGCTAATTAGGTATATCATCATCACTCATGTGGTCTTATTTAATGTAGCCTCGTAGTAGACTGGTTGCAGGCTAGGCCAATTTATATTTAGCCAGTGCGGGAGATCTTTATCTAATTTAACCAATCCTGGCTGTAACTTTATTTTATCTTTCAGAGATAGTCAATTCATGCAAAAATATATGACAAGTATGTAATTTGTCATTATATTAGGCTATTATCATTTTTATTATTAACTTAAGTCGTTGCTTGTTAATGAAAACTAATTTGATGATTGTAGCAAGCCTCTAAAGGCCACACCGTTATCCAAAAAACCAGTTCAACGGATCCAGGATAACCAGCATAGATAGAACCTGAATTTGAAATCGGAGCCGGAGCCTTTCACATCAGTGTCGTGGAGCCGGAGCCGATGAGATAGCGCATCGGCTCCACAGCCCTGGCTTAGACATTAATTTTTATGCATGTAGCTTGCTAGATTCAAATCGGATAAATTCAATAGGCCTAATTGTTAGATAATCCGAAACCGATGTAGTCGGCGCAGTAACACTCAAATGAAAACACTAAAATGATTCGAAAAGCAATGGGAGTTATGCCTGACCTTATCTTCCTCGTGGTCTTTGTTGAAATGGAAAAATTGAGAAATTGTATTCAACAATTTTTTCTCTAAAAAGGGACATATTCTAATATTGTGCAATTTAAATTGCGGTTAACGAACACAAATACGAAATCTAAGGAAAATAATTGGAAATGTGCTTACTACTTTCAAAATTAACAAGTAATGGCAAAACGACATAAATTCCTTAATTCAACAGTGATTAACAAGAAACACAATGTTCGTACAGGCACGGAGTAAGCATGTTTAGGTAGAGTAACAACTCGGTTTTGATTACATCGCCAATGTGGTGGCTGTTTCGATTTTATTGAATGAGCTCTTGTTGTTACGTGGCACCACCTGCGAGATGTGCAATAATCGTTTTTGCTATTTGGAAAAATTGGTAATTTTGCTGTTTATTTTCTACTTTTTTTATTCTTGTCAAGTCACAATTTACCTGATACAGAGAGAGAAAACGTCCGAATCGAAGATATTGTCCTAATTTGCTCTAAGAGATATGGATGGGTCCCCAATATTATTCAGAAGAAAGAAAAACTTGATCTATTGAAAGAATTGTCATAAAATCATACCCAAGAAAATTTACTGTTCATAACTCATTAAAACAATTTATATAACTCGATTCTACACAATGATTTTCATTGACCCTAGAATGCCTTCTGAAATTTGATAATCTAGACAGGTGTAAAATTGAGCAGATTCATGTAGACACTTTGAGAGCTAGATTTTCTAAGTTAATAAACTCGAAAATTGAACCAACAAGCAGAATACGCTTTTAATCTTTCAATATGCATGAGAGTTCTCTTGGTCGCTATCCAGACAAAAGCAACATTTCCAACTCAAAGTGTTATCTCATCTTTGTGATTGCCGGTTGTATGCTCCTAGTGATGCTCCTAGAAGCATACACGGAGAAACAGTAAATTGGCTGTGAAAGTAAAAGCAATTGCCTAATTTGACCAACAGCGTAGAAATCAGACACTCATGACCAATGACTATTGCCATGGGATTAGGCTTTCAATGCAATGGTTAAATTTTGCAAAAGCGAAATGGTCATTTTTTCCTTTTCTTACTTTACTTACTTTTTTCCTACTCTTGATTTCTATATGTTGTTTTCTCGAATTCTATGTAAGATGCAGCTCATTAGTATTACAAAACATAAATAGAATATGGACAGCTTGACGTGCAAGGAAAACGCTTGATAAAATACTGGCTATTACACATGCAATGATATTCATCGGCACATAATCAATCATTACATCATGTTCATTTGTGTCTTGCTTTCTATTTTGTCTTCGTTGTAGATGTTGTATATTTTACATGTACATGTAGTTTGATGATCATGTGTGGTGTTAATAGCATGAAAATCATTTTAGGCAAAGAATGTTAAATTCAGAATAGTAAAAAATCAATCAATTTCTTAAAATATATCATTTTTATTGTGGTTTTTAACACAGATCTATCTACAATACTCCGGATCATTCGCCTTCAAAAATCCATGTCCTGTTCTGTTTAGAAGAGTATGCTGTCCCTTTCAAATACATGTATGTCTTATTCTCGCTGTAAAATCTTGGTTTTAAGTTTTGCAATACAACCGCGCTTTCAAACATGTTTATAGCCGTGGTTTCAACCATGTGTTTTTACAGTGTTTTAAACCTTGCTTTTAAATACGCTAAGTTTTTAAGCTTTAATTGTCATCTCAGTAATTGTTGAGGCAACTTTATGGCTCATCTACAGAGAGAGCAGTGATCCTGCTATTCATCGCTTGATAGAATGGCGAATGAAAAAGTTGAGCAGCTGTCAGAAAATAAAGGCATAGGATGATATAAACATACAACTTAGTCAAATTACGAAAAACATTTCATCGATCTAGTGGCTGCTTTACTTCACTCAGTAAAACTAATTTTGAGGTTGTCGGCATGCTTGATAGAATGTTCATTTGAAAAGGAATATACAAGAAACTGGAGAAGAAAAGGCTATCTTTTATTTTAAAACATTTCAAAAAAGATGCTTTTAAACCTTAAATGAAAGTGAAAGTATTTATATATAGTATCAAGTGTTCAGCCGCACTTATAGATATGGTATACTACACTTTTCAGAGAACATTTTCAGATACGATGTTTTTTGAAAGTACATGCATTTATATATTTTTAGCTGACGAAGGCGAAAACGATTGCATTGATAGTATGGAGATAATGTAAACAAGAACCTTTCAATTTATTATCGCAGCAACCGTTCTTCAAATCTTCCTACAACCTTTGCCTGTGACGCGATCACTTCCGTACCAGGCAGGAGCTATCATTGGAATTGGTAAATATAATGAAAAGGAAACTGTGCAATATTAATGCACAAGATGATCAAGGGAATGACATTTAAACTGCTTTGTAAATTGTTCAATTGTCGTGTTAACTTACTAGTCAACTAACTTGCTGATCACTTTATCTTTCATAATTAACATATTCAAGCAATACATTTTCCCCACTACTGGTAGCCAACAGTTGTGTTACACGCAATTTTGATTTCTTTTCATCAAACGCATTGTTTTATAAGTATTAAGTGACTGAGGCACTATTTTAAGAGAGAATCAGAGCACATTTGTAATTTAATGCTCTTTCAGTAACTTAAAAATACCTTAACTGATGGATGGCTAATACCTGATGTCAGTCCACATAGGGAAAACCACTAGACAGAAACCCACTTAGCGGAAACCCACTCAACGGACAGTCTCATCTACTATCTTGTCTGTGGCCCATCGATCAGATGAACAAATGTAGCCTCCACATTAACACCATTTCCTTCAATTCTGGCAGTAAATTGTTAACATCTTTGGTAATGGGTGGACAATGCAAACACTTATTATTATTGCTCGTCACCTAACATCAATGAAAATAGAGCTGCAATAAGCAAAATTCGTAGATTTTTAATGAAACTAGACATCGCTAAATCAATACATAAGCATTCGCATAGTCAATCATGCTTGAAAAAGGAAACATCAAAAACTTGATTTGTTGTAGCTAAGATTTTTTATGCAAATTCTTGGTATATTTCTTTTATTCTTGCCAACTTATTATCTTTAACTTTCTCCGCATCTACTATTCATGCTTTATCATTCTGATTCGACCCTGTGTTGCATTGTGTAGGAGTGAAACCCTAGTACCTTAAAGACTAATCAATGCTATACAAACTAGGGAATGAAAACTAGACAAAATCTAAAATTGAAACTAACTTAAAATGTCATAGAAAACATGTCTGAATCAAAAAGATGTTCAGAATGAGAGAGAAATGATTGCAAAAAACTTATTTAATGAAAATTTATAATAAAACAGTTCATGAGCTTAGAACGGAAGCAAAAAAGTATCAAAAAATGAAGCAAAAAATAACATATGCTGGGCTTTGAAACATGCAACATAGACGAAAATTCAATGAGAAAATATAATCAGAGCCCTGAGATATGAAATTAAAGCTGAAAGGAAAGCTTTGGAAAATGTAACATGTGCTAAAAGTCATGTAATGCGAAAAAAAATTCTTTGGTGTTTGTTGTCATACAATTAGTTTATACTGCTACATTTCCAGTATTCCGATTCTATCATGATTGACACATCCTTTGTTTCAGGTGCGTCCCATGGCTAACAATCTTCTGGTCGCTTACTGGACCTGGCGAAGGAAAGATGCAAAAAAGGATATCAAGCTTGCGAACATCTACTACTTTCCACAAGGAAGTGGATCAGGCGCTGATAACAAAGTTCGAAAGTCCCGCGACGTCAGTAATCTGCAAGAGGGCAAGTACACAATCCACCGTGTGCCCGGAGACACCCAGTACCAGGTCTGCATTCGTGTGAAAAAACAAGGGAGCATGGCCGAGCTCCCAGATGACCTCGTATGCCGCGGTTCTGCCCCTCAGCCTTGGCATATGCCCGCCTCCATTGGCTCTTCCGTCGGGGCCTTGCTTGCTCTTATGGTAGTCATTCTGGTAATGGTCTCTCTGCAACGCAAGCGTCGTTGTCGAAGAATGAATGGCGATGGGATAACTTCGAAAAGATCTCGTATTGACTCGGCCTTGGAATCCCAATTCGATTCAATTGCCTTTCGAGAAGAGACTAGCTTCTATGATGATGCTACCACTATCTACGACTCAACCAGTGCTGGACCTGAGTCATGTTTACACAGCAGCTGTGGCGCCAACTCAAATATGATGGCTGGACTGAACACTCAGATAAGTGCTTCTTCGGCAGATAGTGGACCTTGTGACAATAACGAAGGGACGTCTTCTCCGGGAGCAAGTACTCTTGATGCTCCTCCATTAATTGGTAGGTCTATTAGTGCTGTGGCAGGTAAATCAGTGACATTTAAGGAAGAGCATAAATCTGCAAAATGTGGGCTGCTTCAAAGAGCGGACTCTGAGGACTCACGAGAAGTAGAGCCTGCCTCCGTTGTCATGGAGACAGCCATTGATTCCGGACCTGTGGTTGCATTAGCAGCTGTTGAGCTGAAACTTCAAGATGATAAAGATGGAGGATCGAGTGGATTATATACTCAGTTGATCGAAACAATCTAGAAGATTCATCGAATGTCTGGATTCCTTTGCTCGCCTGCTATACTTCACCGGTTTGGCTTCATGGACAAATGATCTATCGATAGATTAGTGTGGAACGGCTTATAATTCAACTGCACTCGAAGCAAGCGGTCATCACTCTCCCGTGTCAAAAATATAGGTGTGGATTGGTAAACATCTGTCTCAGTATGTTGCCACTCACACTTAAAATGTAGTTCCTTCCCTAGACGACTAAAACTAAAGCTTCGTGACAATAGGGCTGTCCCCAGATTTACGAGGAGTCGCTTAATCGACTTTTACTGCGAGTAGTCGTGTCTTCTCTAAATATCTACTGGTCGTGCGCAAATCGTTAACTGATTCGTCTTTGCAAATCGCTTTTGATGAATCGAAATGAGTCTATCACTACCTCTCGTTTATTGACTTCGCTAACCGGTAGTCATTTGCTTTTTTTGATTCAACGAGACGACGTGACATTTGCACACGTATCGAGCGCCCTCACATATCATTAGTCTACCCCATTCATACCCAAGTATTCATTAATTTTATGGATCCAATGAGGCGGATTCCACCTTTGCACATTTCCTAAACTGTACCATAGAACTGTAGCCGCTCTCGTGGTAGCTATAAAGATCAATCATTTACTTTGAAGGCACTGTAAGCAATTTGAAATCTTAAATCTTTGACTGTTGTTAGCAATATTTGTGTAATTCTATGGCTACGAATATCGATGGAATACTTATTTTACGTAAAGCAAATAGAAATCTATTTCCAAAAGGAGATTTCCACTGCTGCGTCATACTACCTAGCACATTGTACTCCGATAACTCGGGACAACTCGGGGAATTGGCATCTGTTCCAATAAAGCGACTGTCCCGATTATGAGGAGTGCACTGCAAAGGCAAATTTTTTCTATAGATTTTTATATCAGAAAAACATAACTAGGTATAACAAGAAATGAGATGTTCGAACCTGTCTACAACTAGCTCTCACTAGTACAAACTGGCAAAATTAGTGACTTCTTTTAGCAGCACGAGATCACAGCATTGCGATGCATACATCCTCAGAAGCTGCTGCATACTTCGGTAAAAACATGTTCTGAATTTGGTGCTTAGATCCATTGCAAGATCGCTACTGTCCCCGATTGTCGATGCTCGCAGTTATTCCAAGCGTTCCAGTCTAATCTATTTATAATATCATTGTTCTATACCTGCCATCTCGATACAGCATCAGCGAGTAGTCAGCCGTAGCATGGCTCCGTCCGTCTTTTTGTTTTCATTTCCTATATATAGAGCGATTTGTTCTGGCATTGCCAAAAAAGAAAAGATCATCTGCCAAAGACTGTTGTTTGTCTGCTTTGATATTCTGCGATTAACGGAGCCGAATTCGCTATCAATGTCTTTCGTGTGTCCGTACATTTGTCGGTAACATCACAACATCGTTTTTATAATTGATTTATAATCCATTATGATTCTTCCTTGTGGCACGTTTTTCAAAAGACCATCGTCAACTGCCACTGCTGTGGTGTTTATACTGTTGGCATTACACTTTTTTCTTAGATGGCATTCTTTCATCCCAGCTCTTCCTCATGTCTCTCCCTCTATTTCTATTCCTTGTTCTCAATTATTCCAACTCACGTGAATTCACCAGATACATGTGAGAGCAAGTGACCTCTTTCTCTCTCTCCCCTCTTCTCTCTCTCTCTCTCTCTCTCTCTCTCTCTCTCTCTCTCTCTCTCTCTCTCTCTCTCTCTCTCTCTCTCTCTCTCTCTCTCTCTCTCTCTCTCTCTCTCTCTCTCTCTCTCTCTCTCCATCTCTCTCTGTATCTTTTCCTTTCCTTCATTTCTTCCTGCTCTCCCTTTCTCTCTCTCCCTCGCACTCACTCATTTTCTTTCTCCGTGCCCTTGAATACTTACAAATTAAATTCTGTTTCAGTTGATTGCTTCCACAATTTTTATTTCTATTTTAATATCTGTTGCAAATTTTCAATCACAAGGTATAAAGATAATGACCATGCTTCATTCCTGTTAACTAGATTCTTACAATAAATGTCAAATGAAGATGTAGGCCTATGAAATACACAGATCTTTGAAACGTTGCTGTTAATTCTGAAGTGCGGGAGTAATTGCTACAATGCTCTGATTGGAAATATGTAAGGTTATGAGCCCGAACTCGCTAAAGCTCAATACAGTGAAATCTTTGGTTGTGCAGCTACATAAAGTTCTGGTTTTGCACGTTAAAATGTAGTGCGTATGAAAAACAGATAAATAGATAGACTCTCGATGCGAAGCACATTAATAGACAAATTTACCGATGCAAGAAAACATATAACCAATTTTCCAAATCTCCAATTATGTGGTGTGCATTCCAATTATCTTGTACTTAGTTTCCATCATGACGATCTTCTGCTTGTTTTTATGAAATGCATTTAGGGCTACTTGCTCAAATGTTAAAAATGAGCTAGGAGTATGTAGAAAAACAATTTCACATGCTTTCTATCGAATTTGAATTTCCTTAAAATTCAGTTTTCTTAAAATGCCTTGGCTCATTGTATATAACTTAATACATATATATAACACTATATAACATATATAATTTAACTTATATTAGTATTACCTTGATCACCTTTGCAGGGTTTTAATCGATCCATTGCTGGAGGAACCTCTCCCCTAGCGTCGATCGCGTGTTGTCGCCAGCGCTGGTTGCAGCGTAGTGATAATTAATTCCAATCAATTTCTGTCTTCTTCGCGAAGCCATCCTCAGAGAACTTAAATATTTAAGTTGAAGGATGAAGACACATCATGTTTTCATTTTCTTTTCTTATCTGAAAGAAAATATAAAAATTGGAAAAAGTCTTCCTGCAAGAATTTCAAGAGAATATCAACATGCAAAAAGAAATATAAGGAAAAAATAAAAATTTGTCCATTAAATAACAAAATAGTTGTCGCAAAAATGTCTGCCAACTTACATGTGAGAAAAGCAATGAATTTTACATCGGAAGTACAATCAAAGAACTAACTACATTTCTGATGCAGAGAACAGAAAAACGAATCAATCTTTTTACTAAGCTTGCAAACATGTATGCACATTTGATTGCACAGAACAAACTACTTTTCTACTACCATCCATACCGCGCGAGATGAAGCCAATACGCGTCTGCGGGAATCAATGCTCAATCACAAATTGAAACCAGTCATGAAATACGAAACTGAGAACTTTTCGGGCTGGACGAAGTTGCGATTACCCGTTTCATTTCGAGCTACTTAAAGCCATTCTGACAGCTTTAGAGACTCCACATCTTTTTGGATACAGGCTTGCCAAGTCTTCGTGGTGGCGACCATCGACTGACAAGTGTCACACACCACTGATGATGTCATCCGTGGCCCTTTTTACATGGCCTAACCAGCGTAGCCGTCTTTGCCGCAGGCGAACCGGAAGTTCCTCCAAGCCATAACGTCTCGTTACTTCTTTGCTTGAAACTTTATCTTTCAACCTTACCTTTGCCATGTAGTTCATTCTTCTGTCAGCACTTCTCAGAGGCTCGACCAGCTTCAGCCTAAGTGGCCACGTTTCCACGCCATGGATGAGGAGCAATTTGATACGCATCTCATACACATGGCTCTACACTTCAATGGAATGTCTTTGTTGGCAAGAAGACCGGCCAATTCTCTCCGCGTCTTTCACGAAGCCGCGATGCGACTCCGAACCTCTCCTTCTGCACCTGTCTCTAAGCTAACGACATCTCCAGGTAACAAAATTCTTGGATCTTTTGTAGAATACTGCAACAAAATTTCCTGCTGATCTATTGTGATTCGATCTCAAGTCATCGAGTCATTTTTCACTTACATTCACTTGTTTTGCATTTATACATATGTATGCGTACTTTTATACATCTTTTATATTCAAATTTCCAGTCAGATCAATTACAAGCAAGATCCAGCCCTATATGCCGATGCAGAAACATGCAGAAGCTTTCTATTGTCTGCTTTACACTAATAGTAAATTTTTGAAAATCATCTTTCCACTTTGACTTGTTATTGTTATCATCGTAATAGCCGTCAAACTAAGTGAATCTTTAGTTCAGTTCAGAAAATGAAATGATCATCTGTTATTTCTTATGTGCTGCCTACTTGACTGTCCACATGATACTGCAATCACTTTAAAGTTTACTCTGATTTAGTTGAGTAAGACTGGTTATGCAAGTCTGACTAATTTGCATGCTAGTCAGTTCCAAACAATGAAATGAATGATGGTTTAGCGTCACTACTCCCCCACACTGGGGGCTTGGGCGTTGGTGACATAGTCAGAATCTAATCAGGAGCGTTGTGATCTTCTTAGTCCGGATACCCTTCCTGCCGACTTCCAATGACACTTTCGGGACTGAAAGATACAGAGGCCAAGCACTTAACCACTGTGCCAGGGAGACCAGCTCCAAACAATGGATTTACGGAATTCGCCATGATTACAAAGAAGAACAAACCTATAATATGATACTCGAACATGAGTTCAAAAATGTGCTCATTGGATTTCAATGTGCATGATAAGGATCATCGCATGCAGTCAGAATAGCCAATAATTAAATCAGTTGAAGTCAATCTGAGTGCTTTTTCATTTATTCCGGAAAATGCTAGCATGTCAATGACCTGCTTATCCAAACAAATCCGACTTTTCGCTTTGTTAGTGAGACTACATGTAGAGTGGACAGAAGCTGTTTGTTGTAGAAAATTTCACCTGCCGATTGCTAGATCTGAAAACGTCACTGAAAAATGCAACAATTGAAGATTCTTGACTCAAGGCGATTTGTTGAAAGTCATTTTGTCAAAATGCTATTACAGTCCGTTTCATAAAAAGTGGATCATCCTAAAATTTGACTAAATAAAGTATAAGTATGATACAGAAAGCATTTTTCATGTTATTTCATGTCTCTAATATATTTAAATGTCCTTATATAATCCGATAAGCTATGATACAGTAACGGTTCTTAAGAAGCTAATATTTTGTGGCCCTACCCTTATTGTCAATGACATTACCAATTCGTCTAGGCATTGATTCGACGATATCGTTGATTTTTGACTGATCTAACTTTCTCCACTCTCTTTTTAACAGTGACGTAAGTTGTGATACGCCATCTGTAGGTAGCAGTGAACGACGAACGTTACGTTTTAGAATACTCCATACATTTTCTATGGGATTCAGATCAGGAGAACGAGCTGGCCAAGATAATGTCCTAAGCCCTAATTGAGACTTGCATAAGTTGACTCTACTACTCCTGTGACACGTAGCATTATCATCCATAAATAACCAAGTCGATGGATCACCAAGTTGATCTGTCACTTGGCCAATGTTCATTCGTAAAACATTCAAATAGCGTTCAGAATTCATGGTTCCTTGCTGTACTTTTTAATTCATGGTAGCTTGTTGTTCTAGCAAGGCTGACACTTTGCCTTTTGTGAATGCGATCTCGTTATTATTCATTTGTGCTTTGTATTGTTTTCAACCGGCAAGAGATAGATTTCTAGCTGAAAGCAATCAGGAGTGCTGCCAACACCACCGCAACGAAGTCAGGAAGCTATGGAACATGAAGTCCAGTTAATCACATGTAGCAGTTATATTATTGTTGATGAATAATGGTGCTATACTGGCTCTGATTGACCGATTTTCTTTATTTTTGTTTTGCTTGATAGCTTTTGGCTTGTAGAACAACACATAACAAAGGAAACAAAAGTAATTTTATAAGAGTGAGGTATGATTTTGTGTAACATTGCTAAATGAAGATCAAATTATCTACTACTTTTTTATCTATAACAGGAAAACAACTCAATATTCATGCTTGAAATTTCCAACAATGATATTAGTAAGCACAACTGACATATCTTCCAAATTTCAGAGAAATTCGTTCAAGTTTGGCGGAGTTAGACAAAGTTGAAGTTAAGGCGATGTTTAAGGGTGATCCATTTTTTATGAAACAATCTGTATGTGTAAAGAGAAATGATGATAACCATGAATATTTACGAAGTGCACAGATGGGCTGCCGGTACCTTCCAATTGTCAACCACTGGAATCCGCCCTCGTATTGGAACGTTGTCATGATAGCGCAAGTCCACGACGTTCCATTGTTTTCATTGTCCGTGGCCATTATGTCATTTATCATTATAGAGTGTCGGATTTCTATGTGTTTATCTTTGTTGCATCTAAGGGCTGTTTCACACATGCGACTTTTTGCAGCGCGATTGTCGCTAAAATTTGGAATTGGCCTTTTACATTGGACTTCGATTTCTGCGACTGTCAATCATTTCAAATCTGACAAACCATTTCGATCTCTCGATTTCATGAGACATAGAGAGTGGATGTGACTTAGCCTATTGGAGAAAGACATAAACCAAAACTACTCTGAAGGCAGGCTTCAGTTGTGTTTGTTCTTGTATTCATCGAAATCAGTAGGAAATTTGCTATCAGAATATCTAAAATGTATTACATAGTTCGGTACAATATTCAAAATCAACATAGAACATTCATATTTCAGCAATTTTGTCTCGCCATCTACTCTGTGTAATAGACATGTAAGCTCATTTGATAGACATAGAAATCTCAGCAACCTATTCAATTAGTTCATCGATAAAAGCGGTCGATTGCGTCATCTATAGATGAATATATTCATAGCACAAGTCAACACATTTTCAGGAACGACCACTTTCATCATATCAATAAGAACAGAAGCAACTTTCGGTTAATGATTTTTTACTATAGAGCCAAAATAAAGAACATCACGACAAAAAGAACACATCGAGCCAAAACTTCCACACACCTATGCGGAAAACGCAATAGAGCCAAACTTAAGATCTACAGTACCTCATTCACCTTCAAGTAAAGTTTCATCAAAATCCATCCAATACTCTGTCCTACACAGCCTTCACAAGTTTAAAAATATGGCCTATTCAGCGACATTTCAAACTTTCAAACACACATCGAGCCACAACGTCTGCGCATCTTTGCAGAAAACGCAATAGAGCCAAACTTAAGTACCTCACTCACCTTCAAGTAAAGTTTCATCAAAATCCATCCAGTACTCTGCGCAGACGTTGTGGCTCGATGTGTGTTTGAAAGTTTGAAATGTCGCTGAATAGGCCTTATTTTCAAACTTGTGAAGGCCGTGGAGGACAGAGCATTGGATGGATTGTGATGAAACTTTACTTGAAGGTGAGTGAGGTACTGTAGAGCTTAAGTTTGGCTCTATTGCGTTTTCCGCATAGGTGAGTCGAAGTTTTGGCACGATGTGTTATTTTTGTCGTGATGTTATTTATTTTGACTCTATAGTAAAAAATCATTAACCCAACTTTCCCAATCTACTGCATCTACTGTCAATATCCGCTGCTTTTGCAAGGGTTCCAGTCTATTCAATCAATAAGGCATATTGCATAGGCAGGGACCCTCTGGGAGACTTGCATGTTCTGAAAATAATTCTTTCCATAGCGGAAGCCATGTGAGTCATCAACGTCTTCATATTCTGGCAATCATTTTGGTGTGTGAATCACCAAAATCCGAGTACTGACGGCTGAGACAAAATGTAAATTGGTGAAATGGACTAGCTGACTTCAGTCATCGTCTGTTGCACGCGCATGGAGGGCACTATTGTTTGACGTATGCGAAAGTCAATAACCTCAGCACTTTCGAACTTCAAATGTATTATTTGTGATAGAATCGGTTCTACGGAACGAAATTGAGCAATTCGGAACGCGTTTTAATCACCGTAACATACTGCATTCAGAAATCTTCTCAGACTGCTATGTTTTAGATCGTTAGTTGGTCAAAACTCAAAATCGCGCGAATTCCCGGAGAATTCTTGCGACGATTAAGCCACTTTTAAAAGCTCTCAGTGGTCACCAGAATCTGACCACTAACGGCTGACAGCGAGGTCAAAATGTAAATTGGTGACAATGAATGACTTCATTCGTTGTCGCTAGCACTCGCATTGGCCATTGACTACAGTATTGACTGATTTGCACGAAATTCGAGAGCAACAACACTTTGGAAATCAAAGGTATTATTTCAGATAAAATCGGTTCTACTTAGCGAAATTTGGCAATTCGGAATGCGTTTTGATCGCCACATCATGCTGAACTCAGAAATGTTCTCAGTTTGGCATGATGTTAAAGATCATTGGTAAGTCAAAACAAAAATCACGCGATTTACTCGCGGCAAAATGAAAACGCGCGACATGTGTGAAAGGCTCCATAGTCTGTAATGTTGAGGAAACACCCGCGCGACTTCGGTGCTGCAAAAAGTCGCATGTGTAAAACAGCTCTAAAACTTCTGCTTCATGATAGGCTACTACTGTGACATATATTTTCTGCCCATGACTATGAGACTTGCGGAATATAGAAGTCACTCGAAAGCGTAATTGAAGAGCATGCATAAGCGCCGTCCAGACGTCAATTAAAATAAGCTGAACGCATGCAGCTGTTGTAAATCTTCTAGATTAACTAAGTAAGGATTTTTTAAGTTGAAGTGTGTCACAAAATAGTGCGAGAGCTACTGACATTTTCTTCCTACATTCGGGCACGAGTTTCTTATTTTTTCAATTTGTAGACTGTCACCCAACATCAGTAAAACGACAATTGCATTCCGACAAGATGGTGTCCGTATCACTCACACGTGTGGTGTATTTCCCTTATTCTTGGTTATTGTTTTAGTTTCTAGCATGCCATTTCACCTCGTCAGATCAGCGCTTATTATGATCTGTCATGAAACGGTTCAATATCTTTTGAAAGAAAGTCCTATTTCTCAGTATTTATTACAGATGACAGATTCCTCCATAGAAATCTGACTTGCCGTATGACGTCAATTAGCGGGACTTAATAGACAATAGCTGCTTGTTTAATGGCAATTTCAGCTGCTTAGTCAGGTCCGATCTAAAGGGGTGTCACACGGTCAGACATGGTATGATCGGATGTAGGAAGTCTGATGAGTTGGTAGGATGGCGATATTCAACGAGTTGAATATTTTCATCATACTTGACCTTCACTCCATTATCTCATTGGTCGCCCATGTCACCTCGCGTGCACGTGATAATGGCGTGAGTTTGGCGTGAGTGGCAGCGACGACATGATCACAATGTGATTCATTTACGAGGGAGCGCTTACTCATAGGTTTTATCAGTTTGTAGGACCGTCAAGTCTGTTCTACTTGTAGGATCGTGTGGCACCTTTCTTCCCATCCGATAAGTCCGTCGGATAAGTCGGACAGATAAGTCCGTCCGACTTATCGGATCGTGTGACACCCCCTTAAGTCAAAGTTGATAGATCTTAAGAAGAATCAGGTTACTGAAACCGTGCTGCACCTGCAATGAGTTCTGTGAATATTATTTTTGTCAGCTGGAAAATGTGTATGTTTAACTATAACAATAATTCTCGTATCTAGGCGTAGCTAAAGCAGTAAAAATTCGTAGCTAAAGCAGTTTATCATATATTTCATGTACACATGTAGTCAAATACAGTGGCTTTGCATAGGCTTCAAATGCGAATCATAGACGTACAAGCACCGGTTCCATTGACCTATGGTACAATAAATGATAAGGACATTCTCTCTTTCTTTTGAGAAACACTTCAATCACGATACGTTTACTGATAATTCACTGTAATATACTGTGCTTTACTGCACAGGATGGCTTATCGGATATACAGAAATACAGGAAATATTTGGCTTATCGTCTTAATCTTAGTGTGTAGTCTAAACCTACATCCCTGAATTCGAATTATGAATCCTCCTGGTTAAGTTTTGAATTGTTATCAAATGTTAACGCTGATATTGTAACATTGCAATTGTTAAGACTAGAACATGTAGCCAATTATGTAATGTGTCATGTTATATTCGTCTACTTGTTTACGCAGCATACAACAGAATTGCTAATTCTACATGAAATCAATACAAAACCTAACCTAACTACCCAAAAATTCATTTTCATAATTGCATTATGATCATGACATCCTTCTGATTTCGTTTAATATCTTGTAGCCTATTTATTGTTTAACTTTAAGGAAGCATTCAATTATCACTCATTTAAGATTCCAAAAGTAAAACAAATAAGAACAAAATATATTCCAATGCTCATCTACTTGCTTCCTCATTTTTGGTGCGATTGTATGACCATAAGTTTATTGAGGTGCTGGGAGTTTAATCGATTACGTCGGTTACTAATGGTGGATCCATTTGCACTAAATGTTTTTTTTAAAAAAACAAGAATTTTTTGTGGCCATTCGCAAAAATTTAATTGTGATTAGCCGTGATCACTGAGCCCGTTAACCGCAGCCGACCGCAACTGTGGGAACTTTAACCGTAACCGACCGTAACCGTGGTGCTTTTAACCGTAACCGGCCATTAACCGCGGTTATAACCGCACATCACTAGTTCGGAACTCGGAAGTACATGGATCTACATAAACAAATGGGATTTTACGATGTTTGACGCTCCGTATCTTGCAAGACGACTGGAGTTATAGCTTAAGCATTGTCGTTTTACTGATTTTGGGAGACAATCTACAAATCAAAAATAACAAGAAGCTCGCGCGCGAATTTAGGAAGAAAGCGTCAGTTGATCTCGGAATAAAAGTGTTGGCTGAAAGCACTATTTACTTGACGTTGGCCCTATTTGGTTAAAGAATGACTGGATTAAAAGAGCTATCATTCAACATTATTCCTAATGATATCGGTTTACTGGCAAACATTTTCTCACTAATATTTATTTCAATTATTATAATTATTGAATTACTATATATTTAATTTTAATTTTTTTAATTAATGTATCACAAGCAACTTCGGTAGAGCAAGTGTCCTGTAAGAATAATATCTGAAGTTTTTCAAAAATAGATCATCTACCGGGCAAATTTTGAATGAAGAAAGCAGTTGGTTGATCCACTTAATCGGCCAATATTCCTTTACACAAACTGCAAAATGACGAAGTAGTCACTTGCAATGGTTGATTCATTTGAATAGAACACATCGAAACGGACACTACAAGTCGGGCCTACATATTAACTTGATCCATGATAGTCATTATCTGTTGATACTTACCCAAAGCATTTATTACAAGCTTTTTGGGAGTTTATTGTAACGCTTTGCAACTTCAAAAGATTTTTAATGCAAGTTTGGTTTCTCCCTAGTTATGAATTAAATGGATAAAAGCTAGATCATATTACTTTGCAGAACACTTGCGTCTGGTGCTCAAACCTACGTGAACGTGAAATGTGGACGGCCAGAATATTTAGACCCGAGATGCCCCGAGCCGTATAATCAACACCGTTTCGAAATACAGACTGTAAATTGATACCTGCGTGGCTACCTTTTTCCTAATAATTGATATTTTAATTTGAAAGACATTGATATTTTAATTTGTGAAATTCATGATTCAAATTAATCTTTGTCGCAGGACACGAATTATAGCCCGATAACTGCAATTTTTGTTTACAGATCACCAACCTGCTGGTATACTAAATTGATGAATAATGTTAAATTATTCAAATTCTAAGAATAAATATAACACTCAAAACACGTCCAGACGATTATCGATAGATTTTTCTGAATGAAGTTGTCGAGAATTGTATTTTAGTTATTCCAATGTTTTATTTCCTGTATAATTTAACATGAGAAAAATTGTCAAATTCAGCAATATACTACTTGTCATCGCATTATTTTCAGATCACAATCAAGCCTACTTTTGATCTGATCGATTCGTACATATGTGGGCAAGAACACAACTGGGATGTGTAAAAGCTGATCATATTGCTGTCAAGGAGGTACTAATGTCATTTGAGACATTAAAATTGATTGAGAATTGATATGTATTGTAAATGACGGAAGTGCGTATACCTACTCAAAATAACCCTCCTAAAATGATTTCTTTTTCTATCAAACAGTAATGAAACCATAATTTAAGAAGCTTTTGATAAAACTTTATCTGATTTTACCGGTTTGTTTGAAAGCATAAGTCTCATGTTAATGACAAAGGTTGATTATATCCTCCAAAGTTAAATTCTCGTGATGCTGGTGATTGAATGCCAACTTTGATTGGAATATTATCAAAAAATGGATACATTCCAGAAGGGAATTCAAAATTACCCAATGCTATTCGAAATTTGCTAGTGTTTGAAAAATTGAAATAAACAATTCTGAAATGCAAAATGTAGATCCGAATTAAATGTGATGTGTTATTGAATTTATGCATATAATAACGCCTTCAATTACTAATACTTTTGCCTGAAATGGGAATGAGTTCTGAAAATACAATAGTGATGCTTTAAATGCAAACGTGAGATTCACAGAAATATTTAGAAACATGATTCAAATATGTTTTCTGAAATGGATGGTAGCATCTGCAATATAAATCTATATGAAATACCGTACTATTCGAAATCAATTACAAATAGAAAGATGAATACTACGCACACTACAATGGTGTTGGAGCAATCGATTCGGTTCAAAAAAGCATGGCTTGCTATAGAACCATGTTTTATGGTATTCTTATATTTTTCAAATCTAGATCTCGCTATATAATGACGTGCTATCAAAAGAGCATTTTCAGATCCAAGTATTAAAGCTGGTTTTGAAAACCAGTTAATATGATTATGGATTTATGATCGTGTTTCGTACTTGGTATTAAAACTGTGTGTCTAAACAAAGTCTTTACGACCGAGTTTTCAACATAGTTTTTGAAACCTCATCCTCAACACGTTTTTCAGTCTATTAGGTTTTTCAACCATGATTTCAATCATCTTTTAAAACAGTTCGTGATCTATTAAAGCTAAATTGAAATTCTAGTAATCTATAATGACAGCATCACGCAGATGACAACTGTATGAATGCGATGCAAACTGATCCAGTCAAAAGAGAAGCAAAACGCGCATAAAGAATTTTCATTTTGAAAAATTGAACTTTCTGACGAAAAATATTTATTTATTCAGAGAATTCATGAGATCCCAAAATTTTTAGAATCCATAGAATCGGAAAATCATTATTGATAGAATAAGGCGTAAAAACCAATTGCAGTTTAGACTCAAAATTGTCGTATTTGCACAATATGGCAGAACAAATTTCACTTGACGCTGCTACTCCATTTTTACCAATGTACTTGTAGCTCCAAGGACTGCGAGTAGTAAGCGAGTTCTGAAATAAACTGCATTAACAAATAAATAGTAAAAGCCCACAACATCTAGCGTGCACTTTTTTTGCAGCAGTGAATTATTAGTGTCGATGATTATGCAATAAATTATAATGCAAATACCAGCAAGTCAATCTGTTGTCTTACTGCCTTTCATTTGAGAGGAATTCATATCCTTCAATTTACATGAATCCTTGATCTTGTTTTTTTTCTGATAGACTTGAGGAATACATGAAAGGCATCGCGAAATCCCTTGCAACTTACGTAATATAAAATGAAATTCACAGAGAAAGTGGCATTGTATGAGATACAGC
This sequence comes from Prostheceraeus crozeri, assembly GCA_907163375.1. Classification (NCBI taxonomy): domain Eukaryota; kingdom Metazoa; phylum Platyhelminthes; order Polycladida; family Euryleptidae; genus Prostheceraeus; species Prostheceraeus crozeri. Next base: position 51,902 of record CAJQUW010000478.1, on the reverse strand, counting down.
AAATAAGTACTGCGGTGATGAAAACATAATTGGCGGCCATAAAGTTGCGCATAATGTTGAAGCCCCCTGGAGTCATGTGTTATCAGTCACTTACATTAGCGTCAACGCTTTACTTATTTAGGTGAATTGTTTACTATCTCGCAAGATTCACATTTCCTTGAATTTTTTCATGCTAATTCCCCCTCAGGATTTATTTATGCACCTATCGGCCTCTGCAACGTGTTGTGCCTTTTTCAGCGATTTCTAGCTACAAATATTCTGTCGCAACAAAGATCAATCATATCTAAGAAATATTCATTTGTAAATTGCCATCAACTAGCAGTGTTATGCAATTACTTTGGAGACCGTTAATAAACTCTGTGCTGTAAAGCACCCCAAAATCAGAAATATTATGGCACCAGATCGGATGATCCAGCAGTCCTTGCTCGATCAAAGCATCGATCAATAATTCTTGATCCGAAATGTTGACGGCGAAGATGATCTGTTACACACCCATTGATGTGAGGAGGCGTAAAATTGATTGTCCGTCTTGCTGAAATGTGATTCGCTCCTGTTTCAAGCATGGACGTTATGCCGCATTAAAAGCCAAAATTAGGTTGATCTTAAAGAGCAGCACTGATCTTGATGTGGGAATAATACGATAAATCAACGCAACTACTTGTAAGAATAAATTGCGGAATTTGAATATAAAAAAGTCTTATGAAAGTTGTGGTTATCGGCAGCTATTTCAAAGCTGGCTAGATTTTTCCAAGCGGTGACATTTCAACTATTTCAATAGTAGCTGGGCAAGCTTTGCTGTTACATCAGCTGGCCTCTCCGTAATTTGAAGAAAATCGAATGAACTTTGCTTCAATGTTGAATATATCTGTCGCTTTGTTGCTACCAAGAATGATAAATTGCAGATCATTCTTCGCTTATGACGAAAATCTGTCTGAAATTCATGAAGTTTGCATATTCAAATGAGATTGTCAGATATGGAGAAAAATCAGTCTTCATATTAACATTGCACCCGTAATGCAGAAATCTGTCACTAATGCTAAATGGGCGAGCCCGGGCGAGGAGTGGGCTTGCATAATTGTGACAAAAAGGTTGGATTGTTTCCGAAGTGACCTGTGCCAAGTCAATTTGCAAATGCATGCATCTTCAACTTCAAGGCCACTAAATGAAGGCACATACTGTACAAATAAAATTATTCAAAGTCATTCATGCTAGCTTCTGAAAATGACAGAATACGTGCAGCTAGCTTATTGTGAATTCAAAGAGCGAAGAAACAACAAGCATAGCTTCCTTTCCTACGCAGTCCAACTTTGAAGCAAATTGAGGCTATTGTTAGAAGGAACGAGGTATGAAGTCATACATGGTCCGCAAAATGAACTTTTGATAATAACTAATCATCAATCAATTGAGAGACCGGGAGCACGACGACCGACTTTGCCATCATCATCGAAAGTAACTTCCGCACAACAGGACTGGGAACCGTCCCAGGCCAAAAGCGGGCCGATTCGGGCCCGCTTTTGGAGACACAACCGTCTGGTTTATGTCGATTGTCAAGATAATTCATATACGTCTTCATAAATTTTGCATCTATTTCATATTGCATTAATGCACAATTGAGTCTGATTTGTTCGGTTTGTCTACATGACAAACACTTATCATTCGACATTGACGGTTACAATTTGAGGCTTTTTGACACAGACGAATCTTCTCACTATGAGTGATTTTATCATTGGATTTGGAGATCACAGAACAAGTCATGAAAAACCATTTCTGTGATATAATAATGATTTTCAAAGCATTTTATTAGCGGGATAAGCCATCGATAACATGATATTTCCTTTGTGGGCGTAGCTATTTACATGATTTGATTTGCTTCTACATGATGATGCTATTTAAAAATAGCATAATCAAAGACAATGATCATAATTAACTTCAAAACATGCAAATGGGTCCACATTACTATTCAGATTCAAGGAATGAAACATAGATTTAGTGAATCATAGAATCATGCAGATGAAAATTGTATAAAAAACATGAAATTTCAGCTAAGAAAGCGAAATAAGATCTCAATGTATCCTCGAAGACTTGCATATGTAATGCCGTTCATGAAATTTCCATGATAATCAGCTTAATTTCCTCCTAATTGAAATACCTGTTAGTAAATAGTCAAATAATTAGCAAATGTCCATTCCCTTTGAAAGCTAATACGGTTCATGCTACGTAGATGTACCAAATCGCTAATATATAAACACAGGAACAATTTGCAAATATTTGACTTCTTAAAATGGATCAAATATTTTCCTATACCTCAGGAACACAATCTCCGAAAAAAGTGAATCTTTTGATATAATGATTTTAGCTGTAGACTGACATTTTTTTCAAGTCGACACTCTACCTACCATGCAGTTACTCTATGAGTGAGGGGTATAGGAACCACACCCAATCGACTGAGAAGTCTTTAATACGAGTTTTGGGTATAATACTCGTACAAAAGCCACTGACATTGGAGTGTGACTAAATGTAAGTTTGCATGGTGCCTTCCTATGACTATTGTTCAACGGTTAGCCTAGCTATTAGACTGGACTACATGATCTGTTGATTAATCTGCAGATAGACTTATAGCATGGTTAGGAAATTCAGTTCTATTATATACAATCATTTTCGACCAGACATCATATGACCACATTCCGGATATCATCGGGTTGTTCCAATTTTATAGTGCTCACTTCAATCACCAATATTTTGCACATATCTATAGCGTTAACTTATGCACAATATTTATTTGACTTTCGCCTGGTCGCATAGAGTAAGTAGAGTAGAGAAAGTTAGTTAGATGACATACATGTAGAAATTGCATTTTCTTTTTAATATAAATGTTAATTTCATGTATTGCTGATGGTCCTGGTTGGCATGACCTTGTGCTGCTTCTCCTGAGGCTTTGTTTATCATGTTAAAACATGGCAGTCATTCAAACATTCTATTTTATATTTCACACAGATATTAACATTGATGATGGGATGTGAAATCATCTCGAAGTATTTTAGCATATTTTTTTAAATTGCATTCTACTTGGCATTTTCCAAATCCTCAGTCAAAGTTGAACTAGACTTGCAAGCTGACAATAGTAGTTCAGTTCTTTCCCTTATAATCACTATCCTGAAGCCTGTACCTCCTAATCTCCAGTCTATGTAATTTACCACCGAGCCACGGAATCACTTTATCACAAATCAGCTCCCAGATAGCTTTATATTATTCTTCCTCATTTCCAGTCAGCGGTCTGACTCTTCAATAGGCTCATTACGTTCAGAGATTTGTAAAATCCATCATTGCAGCGAGAAACTGCCCATTTATCTGAAAACTCACGACAAAGTCAAGAAGCGCTGCGACTTATCGCTCTTTGTAAGAGATGCGATCCAAAATACAGGTGAAGTTAGATGTACGTGAAGAATGAGTTAGAAGTTTCAACATTATTGGAATTTAAGTGGATGCGTACTAAGTCAATCCTTCAATTTCTGGCTGTGATCAAATAAATTTTGCAGTATTATTATGATTGCAATAAAGATTAACAAAAATTATCAATTTTGAATTTTGGCGTGTTCATTTTTAGTTTTTTTAGATGAAGTCTTCAATAAAAACATACAGTAGCAGAAATCGGCTGATTCGTTGTCACCAGACATCGACACTTTTTGCCTCCAAGTTTAGTGAGTCTAAAGCAGGAAAACTTAATGAAGATGTTTTCTAATTTGCTAGGATTCGTTATTTTGATGCGGACGGAGTGATGGAGAAACGTATCAGTGATGTATCAGCTGAAAAACGCATATTCGTGCCACTATTGTCCATAACGGACTGTCCGAGAGCTGCATAATCGCCCTTTCAGAATTTTCAACCGCTCTCATCCCCTTTCGGCGATTACTTTATCATTGAAGGACTTCCACATGAAGCCAAATAATAATGAAAGCATTTTATTCTTCATTTCATTCTTCTTTTTTATATATGCGTTAAATTGATGACCTTAGGAAGTATAACGCTGATTCGGCCAGAATCTTAGGAAGTCTAACGGCGTTATACCGCGTTACCCCTCCACTACACCCCTGCAGACAAGTACTAATATAATGCTGTATGTAGCCTGCATGTTCATACATATACACATGCGATTCTTACTGAATTAGTGCTGCTTGTGGGTCAACAATAAAATAAATACTAGAGGATGTTTTAACGGTACTTCAACTGATGATTTGAACAATCTGTATGTGAGATTAATTCTTGCATGTTTTGAATTGATTTGATTGTCGGATTTCAAATTACATCCCGGTATTACGGACGGCATCGTTCATAGAATCTACCACTCTTTTTTACAGTTTCGTGCAAGGTGAACCAGCCTCCGTTTCTAGGAAATATTTCCTCACCGTTATCGATACCCTCCGAAATTTCGTTGAGTTGCATAAGATTTGCAATCTTTCTCTTCTTATGACGCAGATCCGATAGTGAATAATTGATTATTTGCGTAATTCAAGAAATCATTGATCAAGCTGTCATTTAGGGTTGTCATATTGACTCAACTTAATCCCAAAAGCGATGTTGATTTCCCGACGGAGTAGTGACAACTAAATGCTGAAGAGTCCGATATGATATCTTTAAGATGCAAAATGAATAAGTTTCTCTTACTCTCTCATCACTATTTCACTAAAATCATATTTTCTCTTAATATATCATTGTTGCAGCTTCCCATGAAAACAACACCGTTTCGAGATAAAATTAGAGAGACATGTTTTTCAGGCTGTTGAGAGTTAATAACAAACTGTAGAGGAAATGCGTTTTCAATTTGTCAAAGTTATTGATAATTGCTTTAGACATCTTGTACGAGTCAGTAGATTTGATAATTGCTAAACAAACGAAATTGTAAGGGCATGCCTACTACAATATAGCAAAATTTCTGTGATGGAAAACCCAAATAAAACGATATGTTTCTTGATAGCTATTTCCTGCAGACCTGCAATGGAAAGGTGAAGCAGGAATTTAACATGGGATCCTCATTTCAGTGAAATTTTGAAACTTGCATCGCAAAGACTGTACGTAATTCGAACGTTAAAGCCGCTTATGTCTTCTGACCAGCTTATCATTGTGTATAATTCACTGATTTGTAATCTTTTGCTCTATGCCGTTCCTCTGTTTTCTTGGCTGCGAAAAAAATCTGTCTATAAAATTGCAAAAATTTCACAATCGTGCTCACCGACTGATTTGTGGTAAAGACTGTACGTGCGACAAGTTTCCTTTGTTTTCTGTGGTTCTGCAAGACCGAACATCTTCATCTCTCAAGAAATGTGAAGTAAACTAGGAGCATCCTCTGCAGCATTTGATTCCTCCTCAAATGTTACGTAACGGTCATTTGTGTTTTCAAAATGTTAAAACTGACTGAAAACTCCATTCATTCATACATTGGATGTGTGTTGTCATGAATGAAACTATGTATTTTCCAATTGTGTGACAGTCTTCTCTTTCGCTTTTTCTCCTGTTTTCTCTTGTATTCAACTTATTTTGACAGTATTGACAAATGCATTGACAGTATTATATAACGTCATTGACAGTATCAAAGCCACACTCGTTGAAAATTTTGGAGTTGAACAATTCGGGTTTTGACCAAATCATTCTACGGTTCACGCCAAAATAAGAGTGCATGACCTTATAACATCTGTCTTAGATCAGGAAGTGACGAAAGGAGTCTTAGTGATCTCTCTTGACATCTCAAGGGCTTTTGACCGTCTTGACCATCACAGTTTATGCAGATCCCTAATGGATTCTACATTGCCTCGAGGCTTCATTCTCTGGTATTTCAGTTACTTGAGGGGGCGACAACAGCGAGTGAGGTTGAGAAGTGATATCGTCAGTTCTATGCCTCAAGCTAATTCAGGTGTACAGCAAGGGGGTAAACTATACCCTTCCTTTTCTGTCTCCATATGAGCTCTCTGAAGTCTCACAAGAATGAAATCCTCATATCAAAATATGCTGATGACATTATCGCCGTGGTGCCACTGTTTGAGGATACCTGTGTTGAAAGCAAACTTAATGAAGACCATTGGTGTACAACACATGGGCTGCTTATTCATCAAAATAAGACAAAATCCATGTTAGTCAGAAGATCAACTGCGATATTATACAGCCCTCGAAACATTCAATTCGAAAAACAGTTAAAAATGGTTAAAAAGCAGTTAAAACAGTTAATAATTCGAGCGATGACATTATCGCTCATAAATATCAATTATGAAAAAGCACGGAGCAAGTTGTTTGGGATCGAGTGAAGTAATGCAACACGGAGTAATTTGCATTTCAAGAACTCTTACCTGAAATGGAGGAGGTAAGTTATATGATCACTTTGGCTTTCGGGAAAGCTGACTAAACGCTCAGTATGGCCCGGTTCGTCAGTTGTATATATTCAACCAAGATGATTTCAAATTTTGTTGAGAAGGCCAAATATAGCTGTCATAAGTATTGAACGCTAATAAGTAAAGTTATTAGCAAATTTGAACTCATTGTACGGACATCCTAGAAGTACATCGTTCAAGAGATTAGACTAAATTATTTGAAGAATATTATCTGTTATTCCCAACGACATTTGATGTTGACAAGATACATACTGATGAAAATTCAAGTTTTTATTTGTGATATCTGAGAGTAAACTGGATTTTAAGATAATTATGAAATGCATTACATGTAAGCCTACACATTTTTTAATGAACATATTTCTTTCTATCGAATTTTAAAAAATGCATTTTCCATTTTCCGTGCATATGCCGAGTGCTGATAATTACTCATCGTATATAAAGGCATGTTTATCAGACTTGAGTACTGAAATGTGGCCTCCTCTTTCCTCAAATCCAACATTTTTCGCTCAACCATGCTTCCATTATTTAGTTTGACCTCATAAAAGATGTCTCAAACGGGTTATTGTAGAAATCCACGTGACAAGTCGGCTGACGATGAATAAACTATTGCATCAGGTGTTGTTGATAGGCGCTTGAATATTTAATGAAGTATATCCAAGCGATGAAAATCATTGACTATCTAAAGTATCTTATGGGAAAGTTTCAGAATGCGATGTATTTGGCAGCCCAGCAAAGAATAAAAACTTGTAAATATTACATTGTAATCAATGGAGGGACGAAAACCAAAATCATATGAAAATACATCAATGGTTCAAGGGTTTGCACATCCATGGAGCGTCTCATTGTCTCGAGATGCGCATATTCCATACAGAACATTTTTTGAAAAAATATTCAGATGGTCGACAAATACATGCTGATCACGGTTGCCAACGTCCTGTATTTATACCGAACCAGTACCGAACAGTCCGGTATTTTGGTACTTTGTCCGGTATGCGGTGCGATGTTGGATTTGTTCGGTATTTTCAGAGATTATGTACAGGGTGCGAGAGAAGTCCTTGCGGATTTTTGTCAGCTTTATATTTTGTCATTGTATGATCAAACATTATGTCTTCAGTGATCAATATTTGACAATGTGTTGTTAGAGAAATCTGCCACTCGATTTTTGAGAAACTGTGATGCATGCCAAGCCTTGATATTTAATATATAATGAGATTTGTGTCATTCAATCAATAAAATTTAAATTTAATTACTTTCCCTACGTTTTGTAAACTCGACACTTAATGATGTTATTTTTCGATGCTTTAAAAATCTGTGCCACTCGTTTTTGCTGAGCTTCATAGATTTCACATTTAAATTTTAATTTTTATCACTTAATAAACTCAGTACATTGATGAATTTGAGTAATTTGATATTGTGATGGAATACTCGACCATATAAAAAATTTTCTGCACATCGTGAGACATGTCTTTCAATTGTGAAGAAAGTGCTCGAAAATTCAGAAAGAAATTTAACAAGGAACCCCCATCGCCGAGAACAATCTTGTATTGGAAGAACAAACTTCTTGAAACCGGTTGTCTGTCTCACGACCGAAGTGAAAATCCTTCCACTTCGACAAGTCACAAGAGCGGTATCGAGAGATGTCGGCATCTCTGATTTTACCGTCCGAAAAGTTCTCAAAGCCGAGAATTATCATCCGTACAAGACGCTTTATTCTCAATTTCTTTGTGATGGGGACGAGGATCACCGCTTACAATTTTGTGAAGAAATGAGGAGAAAATCGAGCGGAGATTCTGCTTCCCTCCGAAAAATAACATTTTCGGACGCCATATGGAGCAAGTCATCGGTTCTGGAGCCATCTGCGGCAATTGGTGCATCCTCCAGGATTTATTTACCGGAACATTCATGACTTGCAGGAAGAGATTGAGCGACAAATGAACAACATTGCTCTCTCTTATTTCCGTGATTCGTTGCGGAATTTTCAGAAACGTTTTCTGAAGTGCATTGAGCATAATGGTGATATAGGAACTATCATTGAAGCTATCATTGAGTACATGGAATGTTTAGTTTTTATGTCTAGATAGGTAAATTTAAAGAAAAATGAAAATAAAGTAAAATAATTCACCATGCAATAACAAAATGTAAAGTTAACAGAAATCCACAAGGACTTTTCTCGCACCCTGTACTATACATGAAATATGCATGATGATCAGAGCCGATTTAATTCAACTATTATTAATTTCATTTCCTCGTAATAATCCAATGACTTGAAGTAAGAATTTCTGACGGGAAGTGCTCAGGTTCTTAGGTCGAGACCAAAAGAAAGGACGTATTCTTTGGTATGATCCCGAATTTGCTAAGCGATGAAATCACACGTATCACAATGAGGCATTGATGATGTACGATCATTTTCTGAACAAGCAGGCATACTTTCCCAAGAATAAGCAAGATTTCTACGAACTCACTGTGTTTCATCTCAGCTCTCGTCCTCTGACTTAAAAAAGAGCTATTTAAATTAACTCCATTCTGGAGTTTGTTCCAAGTAGCTTTATGAAATACTTCGATTTTTTCTCTTATGGAGGCATATTGCATATTGCCAGCATGTCTCTTTTTTGGCCTAATTAATCTGAAATCATAATGTATGATATTGAGCGTCCGGTATTGTCGTCCGATGAAGTTGGCAACCATAATGCTGATATACGTCGAATACGACAACATTCTTCAATTAAAATGTAGCATTATGGACATTATCCAACAGGAGTCGATCCTCTCCATTGAAAGACAGATTAGTGATTGATTGATCTGAATCTAGGTGACTCATCTGGATCGTTCTCTTTAGCGGATGCGAATTGTCATGTTACTGCTGCTAAAGATGAAGTCCTATTGCTTTTCTATATTTGTATTTATAAATAAACAAGTGTTCCATGCTTGATCTCTCTGTGTGAAAGACGTCAAGTGTTATATTCACCGGATTTCTTCCACATACACTGTTATTCACAAAGTTCCAAATGAGTAGGGGAGATTGGGACCTGAGCAGAGGGGACTAAAGTTCATCTGCCAGTTCGACGTGATAAAGACCGAATTCGAACTTCTTCTTCCAGTTGAGTAATTCTCTAATCAAACATGACTTTCAACGGAAAAATCAAGATTTATCTCAAAATATTTTATTTGGTAGATCTTGAGATACATTTATTACAGTTGAAAGTAAATATTTGAGTCTCCGTTGTTTATTTTTTATAAATTTCATTCGTCAACATTGTGCTTAGAATAACAATAACTTCTAACATTTAAGGCATCTAGAATTGCTTCATAATTCGGGAATGGTATCTGTATACCCAGTTATTCGTCAATGTTGATTTTTTGAAAATGAGCTGCTTTGGGGACCAAAGTGCACTCTGAAATGGGAACCAAAGTGCAATATCGATAAATTTCCTTTTTTCTTTTGTATTTTGCAAGACATGTATTCAGTGTCTCAACGTAGTGAAATACGTGTAATTAAACCTTAAAAAATGTAATTTAAGCCATCGCATGCAGCCCTTGGACATCATAACGTCTATGGTCCATTGAAGAAGTTCTATGCGAGTGAGTGCAACAATCAAATGCTTACTCATCCAGGAAAACCAATTGCTATTCATGACGTTGCCTCACTAAGTTCAGCTGCATTTTACAAAGCTTTTACGCCCATGAATATCGTATCGGGCTTTCAAAAAGCCGGCATATTCCCAATCAACTCAAACGCTTTCAGCGAAGAGGATTTCCTGCCATCCGTTCCCTCTGACCGAATGCTTGAACCTTCACAAACTGAACAACCTTCCACAAGCACAGGCCCAATTTCTCCTGCTGATGACGGAGCCCTGTTGACGACACGGCGTGATAATTGTGAGCCATTATGTCACCTGAATTCAGACATTATCCGATGAAGGCTCTGTCTGAAAAATTCAAACACAAACGTTCAAGAAAAAGAAAATCAACTATTATCACCGATATGCCCCCGGGGAATGCTGCCTCCAAAAGTAGCGAAACCAATTCTGGAACCCAGGACTCCTCAATTGAAAACACGGTTGAACTTCAATTAGAATGTGGCGAACACATTCTGGTTGAGTACAAAAGAAAGCGGCCGGGTAGGTTCACTGTATGGCAATCGTGAAACAGTGTGACACTTCTGACTCCACGAAAACATAATGCGCTGTAGAATTTTTGTGACGACCGATAGGAATTTTTGATGACATTGTCCATCCTATGCCTTTTGTTAACCCACAAGTTCCAGAAATTAGCTCTGTGCTCTCATCAAACATTGTCTGTGTCCTCCCCGATTCAATTCCGCAAACCAATGGACGTTTGCAGGGTCTCCCAATTTTCATTCGACTTCACTCACTTTAACATTTGTTATTGAATTTATATAACATTTATTGCTACATTGATCGATTCATAGAAAATACGGTTTGTATTTTCATACTATGATTTTCGTGCGGATGTTCGCTACATTTTTTTCTGTATCCATGCTTGTTTACATTTTTGCATTAATTGATTTTAGAGAGAATCATTTATTCTGTATAATGAAGCCATAGGTTTTTAAAGTGACATTCCCGACTCCTGTCTGTCTTTATTATGTTACATAATGCACTATTTGTATATATATTCAAAAATCGACGTTTCGGAGATTTTTGTTCGTAGAACCTATATGAAAGTTAGTTTACTTTAAAAGACTGATTATTTAATGCCTTCTTACCAAATCAAAGCTGTGGAACTCTAAAATAATAACCATTTTTGTCCAAGGTCATTATTTTCAGAAGTCAAACACATCTTTAAGTTGATCAGAAGAAGGTGGGTTAGACCTACGTAGGCCTGGCCCTATAATAAAGATTTTACCCCTAGATCAAAAAATTAATCTCATAGAGAGAAATGATTATCATTTTTGAACTCAGCACATCAAAATTGACTATTAACAGTTAATTAATGTGACAAAGATGCGTCCAATAAGCAAAGTAAAAATTGCTGTAGAAAAATAAATTCATTTTTTTGCCTATTGATAGTTTTCACATCCACTTCGTTACTAATTCACAAAAATTCAATGAATACAGGAAAATCATTGAAAAATGTGTTTTGGCGATACCTATTGCATAAAATGAAATTTCCTTGAGCAATGATGGTTTTTTTTATTTAGTGCACTTTGAGCCCCATGCAGTGCACATTGGTCCCGCTATAGGGGGCCAATGTGCAGGGTCGTTACATGTTGCAAAAACATGTCTTGTGCAAAAACTAGATATGCTAGAGCTACACTTCAAAAAATATTTTATTTGTAAAGATATCTTCTACATATGTGTAAAATGTTAAGTTCTTATTTGCGATAGTTTGGTCAAAAAATGAGAATGAGTGAAAAAATATACTTTGGTCCCCAGTCTCCCCTACTAGAAAGATAGTCTAGGCAATCTACAGCGAATTACACTGTAACCCGCCACAAATTGCAACAGTTTCAAGAGTGGGTTTATCTTGTAGAGAAAAATCCCTTATCAAAAATCTAGGAAAATCTAGTTAGTGGAACACCTTGAACTTGCCACTTGAAGTCACAAGTCTATTAGTTCATTAGAACGCATTCTAAATTGCCTTACTCTCCTAGACAATAATGCGTTAAAATACTTAAATGTACAACGGGTGTACAACATTTTTCGAAGAAACTTATTGCGAAACTGGTCAAATTCTAAATTAAGTGTCGGTGTTGTTGTGTTCTTTCCCTTTCTAGGTCTAATTGCTGATCGGAAAATGTAAATCAGAAATTTAATGCAATTAATTTCCCCTCGGAAATTAACAGGGCACATCTGTAGTTTGAATCGCAGAAGAGATGTGAGGCGAAAGCACTTGGGGGGGGAGGTGGCCATTTTACATCAAAGCTGCAAGCGTGTGTCGTCTGTATTCCGGGGAGCAGTAATTATCTTAAGTAATTGCAAAATAATTGAAAATTAATTGAAGAAAAGTGGATTAATTAGTAGTTATAGTCAATTACAATTTTAGGTAAATCATTTGTAATTGTAATCAATTACATTCCATGAGTAATTGACACAAGTCTGCTTCAAACTGCTTGGAATAGTTACATAATCAAAACAAATATTATGTCAAACAAGTTTTTCGGTTTTTTTAATGTGCTTTCAAATCAATGTTTCGTTTTTTTCAGGTAATTGTAATAATAATATATTTCTTTAATATTTCTCAAATCTCAATCAATTTTCTTCAGGATCGACTGGATAGCGTATTTATCTATATTGATATTTCATCATATTAGTGAGCATTTTAGCACTTCTGTGAGTTTAAGTTAGACAATTTTAGCGCTCTTCCATTTAGTATAATTTAATGGAACTTCATGATTTATTCTAGAGATCAAGCAATGAGGTCATGGAAAATTTGGTTTTATTTATAAATTCTACATTTCTGTCAAATAGTAGCACATTGATTTCAAATGAATATTATATCATTTAATAGCTCTGAGTTCCGCAAATTTGATGTGAGGGTCATGACTACTTAGAAACTTATAAATATGCGATGACTAGCCTCTCAGGTCTGTAGGCCTACAGATGTACTTGATAAATGGTGACAAGTTTCCAAATATATGTTGTTTAACTTATCCATGTGTTCTCTGTTTGATTAAGAAATATTCAATTTGAAACTCAGTTCAGCAAATTTTAAAATTCAGAAAGCTTCTGTTTTCTACCACAATATAGTCGAAATTTTCAAAAGTCTTTCCAAGAATGCAGATTCTAATCTATCTGTCAAAAAGCGCTTTGATCAAAAGCACAGAAGATTGACATTATAGCAAAATAATGCCACGTCAAAGATGTGAATTTAGTGGTATGTGAAAGATATGGATGTACATGTATATTTCTTTCAGTGGATGAAAAGCAATTAATTAATTGATTTACCGTTTACAATTTCGCTTTTGTAAACCTACGTCGAAAACATGGCGAAATGACACAATATTTTTCCAACATGCGGAAGAGGGGCTGCCAAAGCAGCAATTTTCATAATTTCTATACAAGCCTACTTGATCTTTGTACATAAATTACACAGATACTGAACTCGTGTCGTTATTTCAACCAGTTTTTTTTGCTCAAATGTAGAGTTAAAACATAACAATCGAAAAGTGAGCAGATTAATAACGTAGAGTTTATTGTAAATCTAGCAACAGTCAATAGATGAAGAGCTGGCATTGTGTGGCAGGTAATAAACCAGTGCTCTCTCTTTCTCTCTCTCTCACTGAAGGAAAAACGCTTCAATTTCATGATCTCATGTCAACAAGTATAAAAATCTCAATTTTTTGGAAGGCTGATATTGCTGAAGCTTGAACTTCAAAAAGCTTTGGAAAGCTCGAAAGGTTTAAACTGTATAGTGCTGTTTTTACATGCATAACAGCTCGCAAGAAGGAGAGAGAGAGAGAAGCTGGTCGACAATGTGACGTTTGACTTCATGTTATAGACAAAAATGTACGATTTACAATTTTTGGAAGACAGAGTGGAAGAGTACATAGAAATACATATTCATCAACGGATTAACAATTTCAAATGCACGATAACAAACAGTCACAAAAACTTTTATACATTTTCGACAGAGGGGAAATTGACAAATGATGCTCTCTATCGTTAATTCGTCTCTGTCTTACTGTAATTTTAATGATGAAGCTTTCATGTGTAGTCAGCAAGAAATAATATTATATATGGCTTTGTACACTGTGAAATTTCTCTGTAAAGCTGAGTATATTATGTCTAACTTGTATTCCAGATTCGAACTACATTATCACACGAGTACTCAAGGAAATATAATCAGCAAAGGAATGTTCGAAGTTCTCTGCACGATATATTAAAAAAAAATGGTGGCATTAATCGACCAACACGAGCGTAGAAGAATATACCATTAGTTGGGCCCCGGCACGGGCGGCCTAATTCTATCCTGTTCATTTCATCCACTGGTGAGATCATAGAAGACACTTATGCATGCAACGAAAGGCAGATTGGAATTTTGGTAAAAATGTCATTTTCTGTGTTTTCTTTCTATTACAACAAACGGAGAGCTAACAGCTTTAGACTACGTTTTTGACATAGTCTGTTGAGATCTTTGGTTGAGATAATGTGTACAATTCAAACACAGGCAGACTCACTAAGCATCTTAATAAGCATGACACTTACGTTAAAATTAAGCTAAATTGAAGCAAAGAAAAGAGGACTTGAGGTGAGGACAGTCGCACAGTCATCGAATCTTAGTATCTGAGTATCCAATTGCAATAATCATTGGAACGAAACAGAAAAGACTTTATATTACTTTACATGGCTTTACATCATGCAAGACTTGAATTTTGAGCTTATGAAAAAAATACCTCACATCATGCTCAAAGTAAGCAAACTGCATTACTACAGGAAGTGAGCATTACAAGTCTCATATTCACTGTTGTGTCATCAGATTAAGGATATGTTAAAAAATGCAGAAGGAAAAGATGAACGATGATAAGGATTTAAACTAGCTTTCAGTGCATATTATATAGAGAAAACATTAACATCAAAAGCATTGGAAAAATATACTTGGACATTTCATTCCCACTTACGAAAGTAGAGCTATAAATCACTAGTACATCATCATAACTCCATTATAACTCTCACGACCAATTCCACCGAATGCACCGACAGTAGTAATTGACAACAATTTTGGTGGTCGATAATGCGCTTATGAAATGACACTGCAGTGGACATTATGGATCTTCAATTTTGGAGATATCACAGATGATTTCATAGTTGCCAAAAGCTTTAGCTTTTCAGTTAGCAACCTTTAAGTAGCCGTAACGTGAACACCATTCCATGACAGTCTCTGCAGAATACCGTGCCGGGACCCTCACAAAATTCACTCAATGAAGCATCACGTTAAATTTCGTTCTCGTCCATCGGCGGCTATTTCTTCACTCTTTGTCTCTTCTTCATCTATTTTTCCGGTCGTTCTCGATACGGGGTCCAATTCTTCCAACATGCTTCTTTCACTGTTTTCTCTTGCAGGGAAATCGTCTGGTTTCTCATCGGTCCTCGGTGTCCGTGGAATCAACGGCGGAAGTTTTCTTGGGACTGATCTTTGACTTAAACGACTGCTTGCGTCCACGGTTTCTGTTGATTGTCGCCATGTGTTGTCTTGGGGAGCTAGATTGTCGGAAAACCTTTTGAGTAGATGAAGAGAATGATCGGATAGAGAACGGCGTCGAAGGCGAAATTTCTCAAGGACACGATCACCGACTGGCCCGGACACGTCTTGCTGCCATTGTACGATGGGGAGCTCTTGCTTGGCACGCGACTTTCTGAACGGCATCGTGGAAGAAAATGATTATAGTTTTGCGGAGATGACTAATGAGACAGAATGTAACAACGTCATCTGTTAGATATTATATCATCGTGATTTTGCATTTCCTATTACGTCAAGAGAAATTGCTTGGTGATATTAAGATAAGCAAAAGAAAGTCATGATGGAAAATGTCATCCAGTGCAACAATCGGCGACCGTGCGTCATTAGCTCAAAATTTCTCTTTGCATGTGAAGCGTTCGACTACATAGAAAAACAGTCATCTTATCGAAGTGATTGTGACAAAGTCAATGATCAAATCAAAATTCTATGCACTGAGGGTAGTTGCATTATTGAAAATAATGCTACTTAAATTTAATATCAACAACAGTTTAAGGGGAGGGCCTATATTGGTGGTGAGCTAGTGTTTGATACTCAAACTTATACTCGTCGAACAAAGTTCCAAGATGCTGCAGCGCGAGCTTGCGCTATTCATCGTAGCTATTTCATGATAACTTTTTGCAACCCTTTCTGTTGTCTTTTTGTTCTATGATTTTAATTCTATCCATATAGGTACTGTCGTAATTTTCAGTTGCTTATAGAACTAAGCCACGTGAGCTTCACTTTCATCACTTTCGGCTATAACGTATTTTTGAGTTTTTCCTTAAACATTGTCGGAGTCCACTAGAAGGTTGCTGTTAAAAGTTTGAAGCAGACTGGAAATTTTCGGTGTTGAAGAACTTATTTTAAATTAAAAACATTACGATTTTAGTTGCTTTCTTCACTTCATCATTTGGCAGCATTTATTTTTAATTCAACAACCTATCAAATGCGTGTGCACCCTCTAAAGCTGTTTTGATGTGTGAAATAAAACACTTGTTATGTGTAAAGCATTTGCAAATTTACTAAATTTTATGTTATGTCATGCTACTTATATTTACGGACAGCCACTCAATTGCAAACCTTCTCATTCAGCTCCCTATTAAGCCATGGATACACAGTAGGATTAGGCTACTGGTTCCCATGCTTTATCTGCTGTCGCTTTGAATCAGACTGTGCACAATTGCTCACCAATCACTGGGATCTCAAATAATTGTTTAGAAGAACATGAAGCATATAAAAGAACTTCATATTTTAAAGCACTTAAAAATTTCACGGCCGTAAAAGCCATGTTTGAAAGCGATGTTAAGTAGGCTTACATGTTTAAGAATGAGATTTAGCCAGACTTGCCGTTGGGATGAATTTCCAACCCAATACCAACCCAATCCCAATGAGAATTTCCATTGGGATCCCAATAGATCGCAATCCCAGTGGAAATCCCAATATCCTGCTTTAGAGCTGAAAGCGTACGCAAGTTGACCCCAAGCTGCATCGGGGCTTACCGCATGGGCCTACCAGATGTACTACTTTTTGAATTGACGAAGTCCACGGTCGTAGGCCTAGGACTATATACTGGCTTTAATAGTAATAGGGACTTCAATTGATTTTACACAATTATGCATAATAGGCCTAATGTATGGCTCAATTTGCACCGAGACTGCCTTCACCTAAGAGCTTATAAGGGCCTGCGTGTATAGCTAATATGCATGTACGAGCTACAGATATTTCGTATTAATTGTGCCTATATCGGATATTATCAAACTCCCTTCCTATCTCCACTATGTTGAACTAAGTGTTCTACATTTTCTAATGTAGAACGGAATTTCTATGAATCAAAATACATGTAATCCAATGGGCTACCGTGCTACATTTTTTTACCCTACAATGCACCCAAATTGCAAGTAAGCTTAGATGATATCTTGGGTATAGATAATAAGGCTACACCTCATGCAAATGCCAGTTAAATATCGGTTCACTTGAAATTCAAATGAAGGAAATGCACATAGAAGTAGATAATAATACTTTCTATGGTATTGTTAATTTCTATGGAAATGCATGACATCAATATTGGATAGGCTATCTACTAGGACTTTGGATGCCATGGAAAGCCAACCACGTTTGTGTTCTTAGCAGATTGTCTATATCGTCACTGGTCCATAGAGTTCATTGACATTTCTTGATCGTTTGATAATAGTGATATAACTACTCCATCTGTACTACCATAGAAAGATGTAGCACTCGGCTTCGCCTCGTGCTACATTTTCTGTGGTAGTACAGATGTCGTAGTTATATCACTATAATGTGGTGTTTATAAACAGCTCGCCACACGGGCTCTTTTTCAAGCCATTGTTCCTGCGCAGTGTAACACTGTCACAGTGTCATACTATTACCCGTTTCAATCAATGCCTCATACGTACGCGCAAAACACGAGTCGAGGCACAAGAAGGCCTCCGAATTAAGCCACTATTTTAGCAACTAGGGAAGTTAAAGTCATAGAGCATGGCTAAAGCCGAGTGTGTCAATTTGTGTGAACCACACTAAGAGCTCTCAATGCTCGAATTCGAGAGAGGCAAGGTCAGACTGAAGACACAGCAAAATGAACTGCTCAGTACAACCCGAAAATATTTGTAACGTACTGACTAATGTCAACGATTATATGTATATTTTGTTGGGAGAGGGCTTATTGGGATCTATTGGGATTTATTAGGATTGGGATGGATTTTTGGTAGCTCAATCCCAACCCAATCTGTGCTCCCAATACCTACAGCAAGCCTGGATTTAGCAGCTACATGTATGTTTAAAATAGAGCATAAAACTCATTTTCTAACAAAATGTTTTGAAGAAAATGGGCAAAGTGCTTTTTTATATGATATATTTAGCTCTTGTTAAAGCCTTGGTTTTGAATAAAACATTACAGTAAAGCTGCCACCTGTCACATGACAATACAAGTACACAACTTCATCTGCTGCCTTGTGATAATTTGTATGTTGGGTAGCCTGCAGCTAAGCCTTATTGCATAGATGCACAATTGGTGACTATCAAATCCAAAATGACATCGTTTAGCCTACTCGTACCTACTTATACGCGTACCTACTTCAACACAATCATATTTGTTTGATCATTGGTTAACTCTTTCTTTCTCGTTGAATCAGATATTTATAAAGGAAATGAATATGAGTAAATGCATCATTACATATATATAGTCGTAGCACGCTGAAGAAAGTCGCCATAAAAGTACCGGTACAAGTTATTCAGTCTTATTTCAAATTGCCGTGCGTAAGTGAAGCTCAGGATGTAATTATCAATAAATTGTGGTCTAATGAGTGTAACAGTAATCTTCGGCAGCTCAATCCACGGGATAAGCTTCATCACAGGATTGAGTTCTGGTTAAAAACTAATGCAGTCTAAGTACGAATTAATGTGCGGGTAAATTGCAAATGTGGTCTAATGCGTAGGCGTTACTGCTGAAATGTCAATCCCAGGATATAGGCCTACTCGATACGCAATACAAAGTCGTAGCCATGTAATGAGCTCATCCAAACATATGGTCGTACATTCAAATATTAACTTACAGTTAAATGGCAAACTCGAATTCTCGACTAAGGCCACTATCTATCTGCGGGTTATAGAAGTCGTAGCGTTGATGATTATGCTGACGAGTAAGAACAGATTTTGTGGAGTCAGCAGTTTTTCTTTCCTCTCAGGCATAATTCCAACATTTTGTTAGACCTTCCAATTTCGTCATTTCAGCATTTCCAACGACTCTTTCTATGTGTCTTTATGTTCCTTTAATTCGAACAACGAACAAGATGAATTTGAAATTTGACAAAACCTTGGCACACCTATCCATATTTTCCACCAGGATATAATAGGCCTACCGGCACGTACATAGAGTGGGATATAAGTAGAGTGTTGACTCAAGAAAGTATCTGTATACAGTGAAAATTTTTATATCAAAAGATTCAGTTTTTTGCGGATATTACGTTCCCGTGATCCAAAAAAATTATTTGAGCACTTTTTTGAAGAAAGTCAAAATTTGCCAATTTATATGCTACCGAGATGACTCTCCTATACAAAGACAATGGAGCAAGACATTATCTTTGCTCCTATATAAGTAGTGTGAAACAAGTTGGATATCAAAAGGAATGAATATTTGATAATAATCATCCTAACTAAGCGGAAATCAAGCTGATTATCAAGGGAATTTCAGGAATTGTATTATAACGAAAGTCTTCATGAAAAAGTTGCGATATTG
The DNA here is from genome assembly GCA_907163375.1 of Prostheceraeus crozeri. Lineage (NCBI taxonomy): Eukaryota > Metazoa > Platyhelminthes > Polycladida > Euryleptidae > Prostheceraeus > Prostheceraeus crozeri. Next base: position 32,093 of record CAJQUW010000478.1, on the reverse strand, counting down.
TTCGTGCTTTCTTGGCTAAAATTTCAAGTTTTTAATTCAATTTTCACCGGCATTATTTTATGATTCGCTAAATTCATGTTTCATTTCTTGAGTCCAAATAGTGATGTGGAACCATTTACATCTTTCAAAGTTAAATGAAGTCATTGTCTTTGATTCTGTGATTTTGCCTGCGATATGATCACGCTTAAGAAAATACTCTTGAGGTTGAGCATGAAAGTAATGAGAGCCTATTTTAAGTAATGGGAGCCTAATTTAGCAAACATTAGATTTCCAAGGCTGTCATGAGAATCTGTGAAATACCATCATTCCTTCTGTATTACAATCATGATCACTCAATTCCGTTGCAATTTCTGCAAAACTGCAAAAATTTGCATATCTCACATTTGGTGACAATACCACCTGCATCTCCCTTGAGTTCATTTAATAAAAGCGAAAGCGCATGCACATTGGGGATTCAATAAATACGGAGTTACCACTCTACCTAATATACCTACTCTATGGGCACGTAAAAAGCATTTAGATTAAGATAAAGTCTTACTCGCTGAGAGAGGCTCGTCTGAATAAAACGAAAAGTTAACAGATAAACAGACACCCATACAAAGCGTGCAATAAGCCAAAAACTGTCATAGATAACCACCAAGTGAAATAAGCGTGTTTCAGCCAACGCTTCAGTGAGATCACCACCCGAAATTGAAGAGGAAGGCATAGCAGATGTTAATAATCAAGTATACGGTGCGGTATATCTACTCACAGGATGTCAATCATAATATATCTAAAAGGGCTAAAGCTCTATTCTATATTAGACCTATAGAGATGCATGTGAATACAAAACAACCTGGAGCTTATACCAAATAATAAAAATGCATGAAGCAATATTACGAATAAAATGACACTTCAGGCCAAATGATAAATCAAAAACTGAATTTTTTATAACATGCGGAATTCAGCATATGCTGATATGTTTTATTAGTGGAATGCAGGGATGCGGAGTCCTATCATTTTGATAGGACTCCGACTCCAGAGGTTGATAGGACTCCGACTCCGGGTGGCAAGCATAGCCTAGTTTTTTGAAAAAACTGGTAACCTACAGCATAGTTCATTGGGCTTACCTGAACTTATGTTTAGTGATCATTACTGTATCAATTATCAATCATTTTCGATGAAATTTGTCAAATGTCGCTTTAAGTTGGGTGCATGCGACTAGGCTCTTCCTATCTTGCTGATGTGTGCTTCACACAGTTTTTCTGCTGTCTCTGCCAGGCAGCTAGGAAAATCCCCCCTTCTTCAAAAATATGACTACACTTTCGATTTCAATATGCCCTTTGGAGGAGCCATCACACACGAATAACGTGAGGGCAAGAGGCAATGTTCTCAAACAAATTATAATATTTCATTTTTGTCTCTGATGTGACCTTTGGTGCGTAGGTGTGATCGAGGCAAGGAAGGTTTTGTCCTCTCTACTAAATCACCGAGTGAAAAAACAATCCTTTTTCACTATCACGGTTCATTCCCTCAACTATTACAAGCTTTACATGTACTGCTGTCTCTGCACTTTTGTTTGACGGAGAATGTTGACAATGACAGCTATTCACGAGAATAGATAATTTGTTTGTTTTTTACGTCGGGTCTAGTTATAGGCCGGAGTCCTATCATTTGATAGGACTCCGACTCCAGCAAAAATGATAGGACTCCGGGACTCAGACTCCGACTCCGCACCCCTGGTAGAATGTTTTTAGAGAAATGTTTTCAATAAATACAAGTCCGATCTCCCGTGAGTCAGTCAAACAAGGCACTCAAAATTTGGTCCGATTTTTTTAAAACATGCACATTTTCGTATTCCAGAACGTCGTATAATAATGGAAAGTCACTCCAACAGCAAACAATTGATGCTGAATGTTATTTTCAATAGAATATTTAAGAGATGCTCTGAACTGGCGTTTGATGAAGCCTGCAGATGCAGATGAAGATCGACTTGAAAGCGCTTGTCAGAATCAAATAAATTTTTCAGTTTTCTAAAGTAGGAATATTTCTTTGTAAGCTAAGTCTTAAGCGAACCAATGAAAGTATTCGCATGCTTCAATCATTGAATCCACTGTCGAATCTTCTTTCTCACTGTGATGTCATAAGAGCTGTCGTCTGTAAATGAAGTGATGCGAAGGTAGAATTGAAAAGGAGACTCGCTGACCTGAATTGATGATCATAGTTTTGATTAGCAGATTAAAAATCAGTCTGGACTTGCAAAGCTGCAAAGCTTCGAGATTCGATTCGAAATTGTTCTAGTTGACATGCCACGCTCAATTACGCGTGATTCACCCGTAAACTACACGTACACACGACCCTAAACATCCGTGACATTACTGAAGCATATGTCGGCAGTCCTGCTATAATCGTACACTCTGCGTCTCATGTGTCTGTATGTATTCGACGCTAAACAATGTGATAGGACCTTAATTTCATGCTCAAGGCAGACAGAACATGTGCAAGCGGTTCATCCGTGGTTCAAGCATCGGAAAACCGTAGACGACTCGTAAACTATAAACACTCGCCTGCGCGTATTCATAAACTTTCCGCATGTCTTGACAGCATCAGATCACGTGAGTGCTGACTCTTAGTGCAGCGCGTCGAGGCTATAAACTGCCTTTAACCACGGATGTTTCAGGTGCTTCGTAATTACGTTTGGTAATGTCACCTAGTGCATGATTCAAAAAAATTCGAATCGTTTCGCTTTGGCTGGCCAAAAATTGCTCCTTCGATGTGTCTTTAATTAACGTGAAGTCTCAATAAACTAATTATGATGTTGGATCTTCATTGAAAGCGGTTAAGATCGTTGCTAAACTAGATTTAGTCGGCTACATGTACAGTGCGTTCTATGCTGTTCAGATGACTTAATTGTGGCTGCGTAAATTCGGGTTCCAGAATTTTTTCAATGAAAAAATGATCATGAGCCCGAACTTCCTCGATTTCCAGGCCGGGTTTAGTCCAAGCTTAAACAATAATCAATTAAACTACTCGCTATGTATTGTTGTGAATTCAACCTGAAGATTATAAAGACGATGCAAAGGACAGAGTAACACGTCAGTATAGAGTGTCGACTCAAAAAAGTGTCTGTATATACAGTAAAAATTTTTAAATGAAAAGATTCAGTTTTTTGCGGAGATTACGTTCCTGTGGTTCAAAAAATTATTTGAGCAGTTTTGAAAAAGCTAAATTTTTGCCCAATTAAATACTACCGACATGACGCCCCTTTAAAAGTAGTATGAAACAAGTTGGATATCAAAAGGAATGAATATTTGCTAAAAAGCATCGTAACTAAGCGGAAATTATGCTGATGATCAAGGAAATCTAAAGAACGGCATTATGATGGAAGTCTTCATGAAAAAGTAGAGATTTTGTTGTGCTGTCCGGGCTGAAATTTCATGTTTTTAAATCAATTTTCATCGCATGAATTTATGATCTACTAAATCAATGTTTCAATTCTTGAATCTGAATGGTGATGTGGACCCATTTATATCTTTCAAAGTTAATTGAAGTCATTTTCTCTGCTTATGATGTGATCACCGCTTAAGAGAATCTCTTGAGGTTCAGCATGATTGCAATAGTAGATGATCGAGGTACTAATTTAACAAACATTACCTCTCCAAGGCTGTCATTACACGGACGACCTGTAAAATAAAATAATTTCCTTTGGCATTACGCTATCATGATCAGTAAATTCCGTTGCAATTTCTTCAAAACTGCAATAAAAATTTGGAAGCAATTCCGACTGCATCTCCCTCGAGTTCATTTAATAAAATCGAAAGTGTATACACATTGGGGATTTAATAAATGCGGAGTTGCCACTCTACCTAATATACTTACTCTATGGTATACGTAGCCTATGATGTCATGGGAAGGTATATGCAAGTCTCATGGAGCGGCAATTCAACGATTTATGAAATATGGACTAGGATTATGAATAAGAGGACTGATATATGAATAGGACTTGTTTTTGCTTGCATTCTGAAAACTAAGATTAGAAATGATGGAATCCATAGTCCTACTGATATTCATCTCACGAAAATTGGTGATTTCCAAGCCTCGACATTTAGGCACAGCAACGATTGATGGAGGTTGCGTTTCCGGCTATGTACCATTCAAGTTTGAAATTTCACATCATGCATTATCAGCATTAGATGCGAAAATCATTTCATCGGTTCGATGATACACCTTTTTCCAAGTCATTAGTAGAAACACGCAATTCAATAGCGGTGATCTCAAGTCAATAGTAGATCCGCTCAAATCAGCAACGGGAATCTCAAATCATTAATAGAAATTCTATTCTATCTCAAGTCAACAGTAGATCTACCCAATTCAACAGCGGAAAGCAAAAATCAACAGTAGATGTTGTGATCATTGTCATGCTTCAAAATTTACGGGCCAGTTTAAGACATGTAGCTATGATTGCATAATGCAGTTTGCATAATGCAATCACTTATTCACGTCTTCGTTAGCTCACTAACAATAATAGACAAAAGTACAATGGCATGTGCAGAAACAAAGATTGCCCGTCATGACAAACAATTGACTCATCACATCGACTCGATGCATGCATTGATTGATAGCACCAACTAATGTCATTCTTTGTACATACGATCTGTAGCGATGTCGCGTCAACGAATATCTGCTGCAGACAAGCAAAGGCTTCTACGGGCGTTTGAGAATGGTCAGGATTATCAAGCTTTGGCTGAGACGTTGGCTATCAAATCTGGAACTGCTTGGTCAATCATCCGGCGTTTTCAAAATACTGGATGTGTATAGTGCGACAGAGAGGAGGTGCACACAACAAGAAACGGGATGATGAAATATCTTCAACTCTTTTGTCTATTGTTGAGGAAAATCCCCAGTTTACTCTATCACAGATAAATGCCACTTTGAAGTCATTGCTGCCACATAAGCCCGCCATGTGTGATAACACAATTTCGAATATTTTGCACGGTCAAATGGTGACCATGAAAAAGTTAATGGACTCCCCTGCAGAGAGAAATGCATCTGAAGTGAAAGCTCAACGTCGACAACTCGTAGAGTGGCTAATTGCTCTCAGCCCAGATATTGAGCCGATTTTTATTGATGAGAGTGGCTTTCATCTTTGGATCAAACGTACTCGCGGAAGAGCCATCAGAGGCGATCGGGCTGTGCGTGTTGTTGGTGGACGAACGAGCACAAATTTTAGAGCATTATTTGCCGTGTCTCCAAGACGGGGTCTGGTTCATCACCAGTTCATTACATCGAATACGAATTCGACAGCCTTCAATTCCTTTCTGTCAGAGCTGTCCCTGAATATTGGACATGAAACGTTGGCGGTATTCATAATGGACAATTGCAGTATCCATCGCACTCACCACTTGGCTAATCTCCCAAGTACTCACAGTGCAAAATTTCTTTCTCCCTATTCTCCCATGTTCAACATTTGCGAAAATGCGTTCAGTTCGTGGAAAGCCGGAGTCAGCAAGCGCCAAATGGCAGAGGTGAGGGACCAGGTCATTTTGCAACCCCACCCCCAAAGACTTGCAACTCTAATGCAATTAGCTGAGCAGAACGTTGCCGAAATAACGGCTTATAAATGTGACCGATGGTTTTCACATATGCAGACGTATTACGGTCGTGCGTTGAGAGAAGAAGACATAATATATTGAGATATGTAAATGCATCAGTGGAAATTTTCAGTGTTATGTCGTTCATCATGATTTATGCTCAGCATATTTTTATTCTATTGTTTCTATTGAAAATTATAGAGATTTTTCACATACCCACATTGTTGCTTTTCATTATCAGCGATCAGGACGAACTGTCTCTAAGCACAGCCTACATGACTAGAACAAAAATTCCAGAATTCATTCTTTGCAGCTTCGAATTCTGGGGGCTACATTAGGCTACATTCATGCTTCTTATGTCTTCCATTTGCTATTAAACTTTTGTCTGTAAAACGAAATAGCGCTCAATCAAGTAAAAACATTTATGAATCCGTAATTGCAACTCCATAGGGACCTATCCATAAAGAGGCACAAACTGGCCCGTAAATTTTGAAGCATGACAATGATCCCAACATCTACTGTTGATTTTTGCTTTCCGCTGTTGAATTGGGTAGATCTACTGTTGACTTGAGATAGAATAGAATTTCTATTAATGATTTGAGATTCCCAATGCTGATTTGAGCGGATCTACTATTGACCTGAGATCACCGCTATTGAATTGCGTGTTTCTACTAATGACTTGGAAAAGGTGTAGACACAGATATCTAGTAGATCCTATTCAAAATAATTGCCCAAAAATCAAAAAATGTAGTAGACCTACCTAATCGCTAAAAAACGTTAACTTAGGCATAAGTGCCGGCTAAAGTAGTCCCTCTATCTCTGAAATTTTCAACAGAATATTCATCGTATTTTAATTTTAGAACTGAAAATCCAATAGAAATCTTGCATGCTGGCATTTTTGCGGTCAATAGGCCCTTTTATCATTATAACTGTGTTCTCAGTAATAGAAACTGAGTGCCTATATACTGCACATAAATTTTGAGACTTAGCGCTTACTCGCTCTATGCAAGTTCTTGTTTTAAGTGGATTTATGCGACATAGGCAGCACTTACAATTTTGAAACATCTTGATTATTTTCCAAGAATAGAACAAAGAAAAGTCATTGGAAAATGCGTGAAATATGAATCGTTCCTTGTTTATTTGTATAAATTTCACATCTATGGACAAGTGGAGTCACGATATAACGACTCGACATATCGCAAATGCAACATCAAAAAATATGGCAAATCTTTTTTGCAAAAATGTGTTGATGATATCAAAGGTTATGATGATGATATCAAATCATTGCTTGTTTTGTCTTAGGGTGCGCTTACACGTGTATAACTTGATTGCTGACACCTTTCGATCAATGATGAGTCAGAATGGAGAAGCAATGGAGGCAAAGGCATGCCTTCAATAATCGCGCTTCGTGCGTCACCAAGACAATAGCAATTTGATTAATGGTGATAATGAGAAATACAGTAAAAAGTGGATACGTTGATTTTACATTGATCTCATCAGCTTATCATCCTTTGAGTGTCAGTAAAAAGTGGCAGCTACAGTGGAACAGGACGCAACTTTTGCCGCCGCTGATGAGATCAATACATTTCTCTAAATCACAATTCACTAAATTGCTATTGTCTGGAGTGACGCACGAAGCACAAGTATTGAAAGCACACCTTTGTTTCCTTTGTTTGTCCTCTTCTTCTCTGACTCATCATGGATCGAACAGTGTCAGCAATCAAGTTGCACGAGTGAGAGCATCCTTGCATCGTGTTCATTACTGCCTGGGTAACAAAACGATAAATATTCAAGGTTTTACAATGCTATGGCAGACAATTCGTCAATTATAGCTTGGACTGGGCAGGCCCTATTTTTCTTCCTCTCTTTCTTGAGTTTTTCTTGTTCCGCTTTTTTCAGCTTATCCTTCATCACTTCATCTGTCGTATTTTTCGTCACATCAGCCTTAGCGGATTGCTTCTTCCTTTTTTTCTTGTTCTTCTTCTTTGCAGCTGCATTTTTCACCGCCTGTAAAGAATGATACAAACAATAAATTCCACAATAGTTCTGAATCCAAGGTCGCTTTACTGTTATTAAGGAAACATGTACAAAGAGTACGACATACATGCACGCACATAAACAAAAGCAGTTACCTCATGTGAAATGTAGACTTGGAATTTAGTGAGTTATTTACAAAATCTAGGGTAGTTATATTCTATGGACATAACCATATACATTTTAGCAGGCAGAATTAATTTCACTAACGTGTCTTCTGATTGTCGTAATTAAAGCCGTCATCAGATAGTTATTATTCCTATATTTGCTATAGGCTATTTCCTACATTGCGGCAATTTTGAATGATGAAAAAGTGAAATATGGAGTCGCATGTGAATTTCGAAGATGCTACTTCGACCCACTGATATTCTTGTGATAGAGCTTTCGGACATCAAACTACTATCACGCAATCTGGAAAGCAAGTTGTTTTTAAATGAGTTCCTGTGCATTGACGCACAAGCCATATCCTTCTATTGTATTCAAAATATACCGAATACTTTGTATGTGCATATAACGAAACGCTTTTTTAGAAATGGGGTAATATCACAGTTTCAATGACAGTCAGTAAAATATTCGTGTCAAGTAGTTTAGAAAATGTCATGAAATTAAAAGATATGAAAATGAAGTCCCCATTCGAACACCAATGACAATTTACTTTACAAAATGCAACATTCTACTGAAAATGGGTCAACATACACTAATGGCTTCTGTGCATAGTAAAAGATTTTAAATCATTTAAAAAAACAAAAAATCGGAAAATTCAACGCACTGGTCGTATAATTGAATGTACACATCGAGTTAGATATCTTAAACCACCGAGCCTGTAAGGATGAGTCATTTTATGGAAATCTGTAACTAGCATCTGGAATGAAATCTGATCAGATATATTTGACGCTTCGATGCGAAATGAGGCTGATTATTTGAATCGATATCATTCATACAGAAGCCACAGCCATGGATTTCTATATCGGGATGAGACATTACCGATATCTACATACATTAGTAGTCCTGTTATAAAAACAGTTGATTGCTAAGTATCACGATTATACTTTGACAAAGTGACTTTCAAATGTGTTGTCGATGGTTGTAGCACAAATTGTGAAACACAAATAGAAAACAAGATCATACTATTTCATTTCATTGTTTCCCAAAAGACGCTGAAAGATTCAGGAAAATATTGGCGGCAAAATTTTCGAGAATTTGAAGATGGAATTTGGAATCACATAATATTCAAGAACATCTACTCGCACAACTTATTAAAATCCGATGAATTTGTTATTCCTTTTGCTCCCAGTTGATTCAATTATAGCAACTCCATTCTAGGAAAGTTGTCTGATATTAAGGAACTCTACTATATCGAAAAGTCAAGACAGTTAAAAATGGCACATAATTATGTTGTACAACAAAGTTTTGGTTTCAAATGGAACATAGAAAAGTTCAGCTCTTTTAACTCATTCTTTCTTACACGAATTAGCCATTCAAGTACTGGAGCAATACAACTTCATTGACAATTTGGTAGCGCTCCAAATTTTCCGTTGTTTTATTGACGTGATTAATGTAAAGACTCCAACGATAGGACTTCATAAACGAAGTGAGCATTCCGATCCTATAAAATTAATTCAGAATTGTAAACTTGATTATCTGGAACGTTTCCTTGTTGTCATGCTAGAAGCTTGGGTGGTCTCAAAATCTCTTAGCCTGAGTAGAGAGTCATTTTACATGATCCAGTCCACCAAAACCCTTTGAGTGTAATTGGTGTTTCATATCTTTTTGTGGTTCTAAGTATGTCCTCTTCGGACAAATTCATTCGAGTGCCGTTTCAGCTGGTATCGACAGTCTGCATGTGGAAAAAAATTTGATATCTATAAAGGATGTAACTGATGCAGAAAGAGCAAAATGATTTCCTTTCTAAGCATTCTGAAGTGTCCCAAAGCTTTGAACGCTGCTGCTGATCGCTCAGAATCAATTGATTTGGATTTTCTCGAGATTTTTTACAATCATGCCTGAACCCACAAACTCGGACTTAAGAAGAAAGACATTATATGTAAAGATGGATTTATAGTCAGAAAAGTCGTCATTAAAAATCGCAGTCCTTCGTGTTATGTGATTCAAATCAAGTGAGAAGAGACCTCGTCCGACACTGCTTCAACGTAGATGAACACGATTATTTACTGCATTTTCTCGCGATGGTTGTTTGATTGTACCAGCAAATTGTCTGATGGACATAACCATAAAAGCCTCGATTTTATTGAAAATCCGCATAAAGAAAGCCCGAAAAATCCTTACCAGAAGAACTAATACAAAGTTTTCGAAAAACTCCTTTGCATTTGTTGGCAAGAACTTTCATCTCGATGATTTCACTTCCCAACAAGCACAATTCCCGTGACTGCCTGCCCACTGATCTCCTCAAGTGCAACATTGACATCCTGGCACCGTTCATTACCATTCTTTTCAACATGTCCCTTACATGTGGGACATTTCCCCGTCTCTGGAAGGAAGCTGTCATCAATCCAGTCCTTAAGAAAGGTAATCTCGATTCCTCTGAAGTATCTTCTTACAGACCGATTTCCAAGTTATGTACCCTCTCAAAAGTTCTCGAGCGCATTGTGACCCGTCAGCTTCTACGTCATCTCAGCGATCATAGCCTTCTCCCGAGTCTCCAATCAGCTTACCGTTCCTTTCACTCGACTGAAACAGCCCTCCTCAAAGTATCCTCCGACATTTTGTTAGCCATGGATAATGGCGACCTATCCCTCATTGCCCTCCTCGACCTCAGTTCTGCATTTGACTCAGTCCACCATGACATACTTCTCCGTCGCCTCGAAGTCTCGTTTGGCCTGCATGGACAGGTCCTTTCCTGGTTCGCATCATTTACTACGGATCGATCCTATTCTGTAGTGTGTGACACCTCCACTTCATCTCCAGTTTCGTCGTCTCATGGGGTCCCTCAAGGCTCCGTGCTTGGCCCTATCTTGTTTCTCCTGTACACGTCTGACCTTCCCAATATTATCACATCTCATGGTCTTTCCTACCATATGTATGCTGATGATATCCAAATCTACGGCTCCTGTCATCCATCCCAGATCCATGTCCTCTCCAACAAGATGTCCAACTGCTTATCTGCTGTTCACGACTGGCTAGCGAGCAATCGTCTCTTGCTTAACGCCAGTAAGACTGAAATCATGTGGCTCACCTCTAAAAGACGCCGCAATCTTGTTCCACAGTCTCCTATTATTATCGGACAACAAGACTCCATCACTCCGACTAACAAAATCCGCAATCTCGGGGTCATTCTTGATCCCTGTCTGTCCATGCAACACCACATTTCTAGCACGGTCTCCAAATGTTTTGGTGCACTTCGCCAGCTTCGCTCACTCCGTCGCTTCCTTCCTCTACCGGTTTTAAACACTCTCATGGTTTCCCTCGTTCACTCCCGGCTCGATTTTTGCTCCAGTCTACTTTATGGCCTACCAGACAATTCCCTCTGCAAGCTTCAATCAATTCTTAATGCAGGTGCGCGAATTCTGTTCAATACCAGCTCCCGCGACCACGTGACCCCTCTACTACGATCCCTTCAGTGGTTACCGATTCGCTATAGGATTACCTATCGCCTGGCAGTTTTCGCCTTCAAATGCATTCGCGGTTCAGCTCCTTCCTACATGTGCTCCATGCTTCAATCTGTGTCCTGCAATCCCACACGCTGTAATCTCCGATCCGCTTCCAATGATGACCTGTTGATCCCCTCCTCCCGCCTGAGGACCGTCGGAGCTCGTGCCTTTCCGATTGCGGCTGCTCGTATCTGGAATAACCTGCCGACAAGCCTTAAGACAACTTCATCCATTTCATCCTTCAAGAGACACCTGAAGGTTGAACTCCTGCGCATTGCCTACTTATCTTGAGCTTTGCTCCTTCTTCTGCTTCCCTTGTCCTGTTGACCCTTAATCTTTGACTATTGATGACTGTTTCACTGTAGAAAGTGCCCTTGAAGTCTTCGGACATAAATGTCACTTGAATCTGTTCGTATAATAATAATAATAATGATTTGAAATTGGACATCCATTTCAATTTTCTGTACTGAAATGATTCGGCAATTGTTGTATGAAAAATTACATATCAGCATGGAAATCTGGATGTATAGTCTATCCGTCCAAATCTGTATTCAAAAGGTGCAGAAGTCGTCTAGCAAATTCTCATGTATTTTTCTTGAAATAAGCGATCGATTTATACAACGTTGTTTGTTAAGAAATATTGAAATGGATGGCTCCGAAAATTCTACAACTTCAGTCAATTGCTTAATGCACAATCTATCCTCTGTCAAAACCACAAGTAAAGCTCGTGGAATGATATAAAGAAACATTCATGCACTAGTTGTGCTAGTAGATGTTCTTGAATATTATGTGATTCCAAATTCCCTCTTCAAATTCTCGAATATTTGACAGCCAATATTTTCCTGAATCTTTCAGCGTCTTTTGGGAAACAATGAAATGAAATAGTATGATCTTGTTTTCTATTTGTGTTCTACAACCATCGACAACGCATTTGAAAGTCACTTTGTCAAAGTATAATCGTGATACTTAGCAATCAACTGTCTTTAAAACAGGACTACTAATGTATGTAGATATCGGTAGTGTCTCATACCGATATAGAATACTATATAGAAATCCATGGCCACAGCATTGCATTCTTGCCGTTCTTACAATGCGAGCGTTGTGAATTAGTGTACTTCAAATCATCAGCAATGTGCTTGTGGAGACAGCGCAAAATGCTAAACAAATGCTCTGTGTTTGTGCATAAGAATGACGATGACAGTAAATTTGAAGACCCTTCCACTACATTTCATTGCTTTCCGTTGAAAAATAAACTGGATCCATGGATAAAGAACAATCAACGATCTGATTTACACCGACGATCAACTCAAGATTGCTCTGTCCATTTCACTCAATCGATTTTTGTCAATGCACATCAAGATATGAATACGATTCTCAATGTCATCATGATAATCTTCATAACCAGAAGACGATTACTTTGGTGATATAATAAATACATTTTCACAACTGCTGATTTTAATAGCACAGTGAAATCAACCGATAAGTCTCAATCATTATGTATTGATGAACTGTTCTCATTCGTCGCCTCAAATCAGAGTCATCAAATATCTGTGAAAAGCCTGCTCCTACTTTCTAATTTCGAAGCAACAGATTGCTAAGGCTACAGACGAGAAAATGCCCCTGAACTTATCCATGCAAAGATCGAAAAATTCAACACAGTCAAGATTGTGAACATATTTGTCCTGCTTCATGCAATGACTTTAATAGGAAAAAGGATATCTTATGAGATGGATCATGAAATTTCAGCTAAGTGTCGAGTGATACAAATATGATATAAGTTTGCAAATGCGATTATTGCGCTATCTTGAATCAGACAGTCGAAGTGCACATTCAGTGAAGATGTGGTAATTTCCGATTTTTTAGGAAATCCAGAGCTCGATTTTACGCTGGCACATCATGCGTTAGCATTCTTCACTTCCATGGACCGCTGTAGCCCTAGAAAGTAACAACGTAGTGTTTTCTTTGGTGCTAGCTCCCAGAAAGTTCACGAATGAGTAAAATCGTCTGAGGAAGAAAAAACAAAATATTACAATATTACTCTGTACTCGCAATTAATGCTCTGTGTTATTAAGTAAACTGCTTCACTTTGAAGATGGGAAATGAAATGTTTTGTAAAGAATGTCTACAGAGAACACACACTCTTTTGCAGACTTTTGCAGAGAATTTCATTTTCCGACGTCCCATGATTATTCAATGAAATCCTATAATATATGTTTTTCAGTTGGAAAGAGCCAGGAATTTTTAAGATGTCAATGTATGATTGTTATGCTGGTTTGAAGTGCGGCAATGACCATGAGATACGAATGCGCGTTAGCGCATGAGTATCTATGGTCATTGCCGCACGCCAAACCAGTATAATAATCACATTGTTCAATAGAAATCTGTGGAAGTCATGAAATGGATATTTACTTGACAGGCTTATCGATAGCTCTAATTCTGATTTCTAAGCTAATATTCTGGATAATCTATGTAGTCAATCCGTGACATAGTATTGTCTGCACGCTTTTTCAAATCTATTTGAAATATCTCACATCATTTAGTCATCTCAGTTCAACGTTATTACGCTATCATTATGGATGCCAGACTGATTAATTTGAGCAGATTTCCCAACAACATGATAAGTGGGCTCACCAGTGATCAAATTTCGGCTGAAATAGACAGACAGTATATAGAGGATAACGTCATTTGTGATGATGACTTCTCCGAACATTATATTGACGACATAGAACCGCTTTTTGGACTTGCACCGGATCTCAATGATGAAAATGGTATCAAAGATCTTGAAGGTAAGTAAACGTTTTATTCCTTACCAATATTCCATAACAATATATCGGTAAATATGCAGAACAAAATGAATTTCTGTGTTGAGTCGATAAAACAATAAAAACGTGGTTCATCCACTAATTACACTAACTAATGTACATATAATTACAATACTATATTTTAATCGATATTTCTGTAAATGACAACTTGCTAATTAAACTGCATCCTCAAAATATTGTTATTGCATTTCAGATGATGTAACCGCAATGGAAAAATCAATGCAAATTAAATCAAGCATCAAACAAGAAAAGCATCACATGAAGATGTTTCATAACTTCTTGGAAAAGTATCCTGCTTTAAGCATTGATTTTAAACAGTGTACTGAGAGTGAATTAGCAAAAGTATTACGTTTGTTTTATGGATCTTTGAAGAAAAATGATGATAATAATTATGCCCCCGCCAGCCTCATCATTAGAGCGAGCATCTTTCGGTATTTTATGAGGTCGAGAAAGATAAACATAATTACTGACGATAGATTTTACGATGCGAATAAAACTTTGAAATGCTTGGCCCGTAAATTCATCGCATGCGGAGGTCAAGTTAAGCATTTTCAAGCCATCGAATCTGAAGACCTCAGTAAATTATCGGTTTATTTTAATCGCAGTAATCCGACAGTTCTATTACACGAGACGTATTATAACATCATTTACTATTTCGGGACTAGAGGGAGAGAATGGTTCCGTAATTTGAGGGAGGATCGTTTCATATTTGATAAGGACTCTGAGGGACTCGATATCGTTAGTTTTAACGAAGGAAAAATTAAAAACGTAGGTAATGTTCTCACACGGGAAGGGATGGAGAATGTGAAGGAAGCGTTGATGATATCAAGTGAAAACAAGGCTTAATGCCCTGTTACATGCCTGAAATTATTTCTAGAAAAGCGCCGTGAATCAATTGTTGATGGTGATTCATTATCCACCCCTTTTTCCTTAAAGCCAGAAAAAAATTTTCGAGCAATTCTTGGTATTGCGAGAAGCAGCCCATAGGTGTAAATACTCTCGGGAAACTTATGAGTATTATTTCAAATGAGGCTCAGTTAGGAAAGTCTTACACAGCTCACAGTATCCGACCGACAGTTATCTCCGAACTATCCCAAACCGGTTATAAATTGGCGGATATTTGCAAAATAACTGGTCATAAGCAGACGAAGACTGTAGAGAGATATCTGCAATATGGATGTCGACGAAAGTCAGAAATGAAGAGAATGAGCCAAAGTTTGAAAAGAAGTTTGCATCAAGAGAAATTGGAAGAAGAAGATAAAGAGGAAGAGAAACAAGTCAGTGTGATGGTCAAAAGAGCAAAAGATGTGCAAAGTTCACAAGACGTGATCATATATGAATCGGAAGAAATAGTGCAAAAGACTGTTGAAAGAATGCCGACTGCCGTTCTTGAAAAGAATGGTGCCAGGCTAATGCTTTTTCTTTAGACATTTCTGTGTTTTTTGCACAGATGGTGTAATTTGATGTCATCATGTGTTTTTTATGGCATTTTTGAAAATAAAAAAAGCGTGCGGACAATGATTGTCTGCACGCCTTTTGGCATTGTCAGAACTATGACTTTTGCATTTCTATTGAACAATGCCGCATTATATCATGGATTTTTAGGGCAGTAATATCAGACATAGGCGAGGCTGCGTTAGCAGCCGAGACTGTCTGATATTTCTGCCCTAAAAATCCATCATACAATGTTATTGTATGTAACTCTTGAGAAGTCTATGAATATTGCAAGTCAATGAATATGGCGATGGTCAACTCGACCTGCATTTCAACTTCGAATGGATCTAAGCGAATTTAATCAGCTGATCCTCCATTTGAAATCCAAGGATCAGGAAATGTTCTTCTCATATCTTCGTATGACTCCTGCGAAATACGAGCATCTCCTATCCATGGTGCAGGATGGCTTACGAAAGTACAGCAAGAGACTGTCCGTTTCACCGAGCGAAAGGCTCACCATTACGTTGGTCTTCCTTGCTACCGGATGTTCTCAACAAGAGCAAGCATTTCGATTCCATCGTGGAAGGTCAACTATATCAAATATTGTCAATGAAACGTGTGATATTATTTGGAAAATGTTGTCATCTGAGTATCTTAAATTTCCAAATTCAAATCAGCAATGGAGACAAATAGCCGAAAATTTTGCAATTCGATGGCAATTTCCCCACTGCATTGGCAGCATCGACGGGAAGCATTTTCGCGTTCAATGCCCAAAGGCAAGTGGTTCGACTTTTTTTAACTATAAACATTTTTATAGTATTTTGGTCATTGCAATGTGTGATGCAGACTACAAATTCACATACGTAAACGTCGGTGCACCGGCCGTGAAGGCGATGCAGGTGTTTTTCAGAAATCTGATCTTTTCGAATGTTGGGAAAAACAATTACTCTATATCCCTTCTTCATCCTCTGTTCTGGTGCCAATAGCGATCTCCCCTATGTTATTTTGGGTGATGAGGCGTTTCCTTTGAAGAATTATTTAATGCGACCTTACCCTGGTATAGGAACAAAGTTGTTACCCAGAAGGGAGCAGATATATAATTATCGTCTCTCGAGAGCAAGACGTGTAATCGAAAATACTTTCGGTATCTTGGCAGCTCGATGGAGAATTTTTCATCGACCCATGATTGCAAATATGGAAAACTGAGAGAAGTATATCAGGGCAGCGATGACATTGCATAACTACCTTCGAGTCGAAGATATGAATTCTCAAAATAATTATTCGAAGTATATTCCTCCAAATTTACTGGATTTCGAGAAAATTGATGGTACATTTCATCCAGGTGAATGGCGAAGTGTTCCAACTTCCGGAGTGCAAGGATCGGCCGCTTCGGAACTAATAATAATACTTTAAGAAGTGGGGGAATCCGTGAAGCTTTTACGACTATTTTGTTAGCCCGCTGGTAGTTTGCCGTGGCAAGATAATATGATTAATTAACGTGATGTTCCTATGAGTTGTGCAAATGATCTTTCAGTTATCACCATCTTCTCATTATGTTGTGGAGTACACATTTTGTGCAAGTCTTTTTTCTGTTTATAACTGAGTTATCTACATGGCTTCCTGTTCTGCACTCATTAACTTTTCCTTGCAGGTGCAGAACATTATAGATTCATGATTTTTTTGAAATATGCATATGTCAAAGAATATGCATTGTGAAGAATGTGTATGAATATGCATAAGTGATTGGTTGATCGTCGCTGCGTGTACTTGCAAGAGTTGAAACAGACTGAACTCTGCGTTTACACGTACGATGGCTTGTGTGTTACACACAATCCGGGGTTGTGAGTGACTCACAAGACACTACGTACACACGCAGCGTACCTGCGTTCACTCCCAAGGCCTTGCGTGTACACACATGGGAGTAACACGCGCTATTGTGAACCCGGCTTTAGTAACAGATAATGGAGAAATGAAGAAATCTTTGATTGACTTTAATTGAAATCTATGAAAGTTTGCTCTCTCAGATGGTAATTCATGAAAAGTTTGAAAGTCTATGAACTTCTGCAGATGTGAATAGATTTGAAATTCAGATTTCTATCTAAAATGATTTGAAATGTCAGTTTACCAATTCAATAATTAATGGATTCTGAAGCTGAAGTGACGGACGACGGTTCATGCTATCTAGCACGCTGGGAATTCTATGTGAAATTGGCGGGCGTATAATGGTGCATTATATACCCTCAGTAGTATATAGTGTGACATCCGGCGCGACGCTTCGCTTCGCTTTGCTTCGCTTCGCTTGCGCCGGATGTCACACTTTTGCGGGTTTTTTCAAAAAAATCAAAATTTCAAAATTTCAAAAATTTAGGTAGACTTCAAATTTCACGTGGCCGAAGGCCGAAGGGCGAAAATTTAAGCGTTTTTAAAAATACCCAATTTTTCAAATTTTTCAAAATCTTAAAATTTGAGAATTACAATCGGGCGAAGCCCTAGAACCTTCGGTTCGATTTTCACCCCCCGCTTAAATCATGACCGTTGCAGGACACCGAAAAAATCATAAAAGTTAAGAATCTCAAAATTTGTGAATTACAATCGGGCGAAGCGCGAAGCCCTAGAACCTTCGGTTCGATTTTTCTCGCTTAAATCATGACCGTTCCAGGTCATGCAAAACCGGACACCGAAAATCATAAAAGTTGAGAATTTCAAATTCATGAATTTTATCTATCTTTTAGGTTTTTAAAATATAACATGTGACTAATAATATTTCTTTAAAATGAAGAAACAAAAGTGGATGAAACCGCAAGAATATATCCTTCATTATCATATGAAATGGTTATTGCAAACACAAAGATAGAGTACGTTATATGAAAGATAAGGAATCGCAATTATTACTTAGATTAGAACATTATAATAAATTAAGAAAGAGATGGTCGAATCGAAAGTTAAGAATGTAACACAAGGAATTGGCATATTCTTAACAATAAGTTTAGCTGCTTTAACAATTGTTATATCTTCAGGTGTTTTAGTAATTCCAGTAGTTGCTACAGCTTTAACAGGTACGGGTGTTTTTGCAACTTCACTTGTTACAATGTTAGATAAATCTTTAATAACTAAGAAACGAAAATCATTAAAAACTAAGCATTTACATATTAAAGAAGTCTATGATAAACTACATTACTACTTTCAAAGAGTATGTGATGATAATGTTTATTACGTTAGATGAGATTGAAAAATTTGATCAAATAGCTAATGAACCTAATAAACGCCCATTTCATTTAAAGTCCGAAAAAGTTGATGATAAGAATAAACAGGATGGCAAAATTTTCGAGTGATGGTAAAATTTTCTTAATGAAGAAAATGACAAAATTTTTTTAGAAGAGCTAAAAAACTTTTAATGCGAAAATTTAAGCAAAAAACTTTATTAAAAAAAACTTAAAACGAGAAAACTTTAAACGAAAAGATGTCAAACAAACCAAAGCAATAAAAAAATAATTTGTTCAGTAAAATTTGTTTTTGCGGTATTTCCAATGTTACCACAATAATTCAAATATTATATTTTAAAAATGTGATAAAATTAGAGCTGATAATTTTAATAAGAATAAAACCAAATTAGAAGAGTTAATAAAAACAAAGAAAAATTTATGAAAGAAAATCATCTTCAACATAGAAATGATATAAAAAGCTTGTTGGTATTCAATCTGATTATGTTTGAAAAAATGCAGCAAAACCGAGCCAAGTAAAGAAATGATTTTTGAGATAAACTATGAAACCATTTAAAAAACTCTTGAAAAAAGAAAGTACAAAATAATTGATAAACAAATTGATATAACAGATCCAGAGCACAAAACTATATTAGATGACTATTGGATTATAGAAATCAAACATTAATAAGAATATTACCAAAATCTATGCAATTTTATCATTCTATTTTTCATTTTATAGATGGAAAAAAAACAATACCTAGATTTTATCTCGGACAAAACAGAAATATTTCTCACAACCTTTTTCGAGGTTTAATTTTTTCACCCAGAATAAATCTCCTTTTAATTTAGATAGAAAATTTTTTGTTAATCTTTTAAGAGGAGCAGATTTAATATAAATTATGCCTGTAGATGATCTTATTAAAATATAAAAGCTATGGTTAGATAGAGTTGGTTGCAGTAATAAAAAAGAGAGGTGCAGAAAGTATACATAAAGCATTTGCAGATGTTTAGAGTTTATTAGCAGGCTAGTGGGCAGTAAAACAAATCAGAGGATAAGTTATATGCATGCAGTTGGCAAGTGAGTCAGAGTAAAAATACAGGCAGAGTGGCAAACATAATAACGAGGTGTGGGGCTAGTTAAATGGGGCAGAAGGTAGGCATTGTGCATGGTGGGCAAAAGTGCATGCTTTGGCAAGTTAGAAGATAAGTTGCAGTAAGGGCGGACAAAGTTGGTAAAGTAAGTAAATCATTGCCAGACGTAGTTAAGGTAGAATGTTGTGGTAACCCAGAGTAATTATGTTGGTGTGCTATAAGTTAAAGAGTAAAACGCCAGTAAGAGAATAGTAAAGTTAAAAGGGCACAAGCACGGAGCAAGTTTTGCAAACTAGGAGGGGCAAAGATAAAGATGCAGTTAGGTGGCTAGTTAGGGCAGGGCAGTAGTTAGTAAGTTTAGGAGTAAAGAGGCAAGTAAGCAAGGGTCTAGCAGGGCAGTTAAAAAGTGGTGTGCACGAGTAAAAACTCTTAAGACGTTATAAACAATTAGACAATTTATTAATCAACGCGGAGTTAAAGTAGGAAAGGGTTTTATCTGAAAAACAGAAAACAGAAAACATCCATTATTTTTGCACTGATGATCCACAAGGAATTACTAAATAGAATACCATATTTTAATATCTGCAATAAAAGAGGGAATTATTCTAGTTTTCAATGAAATTCATGCTATATTGAAAAGACTGTTAGAAAAGAAGATTCTAAATGAAGAGGATTATAAAAGTGTAGCTGAAATATGTTGTTTCTAATTATTATCTATGATTTTTATTTATGATTTTTATCTATGGTTTTTTATCTATGATTTTTATTTGATTTTTATCTTACGTTTTTATCTATAAATATTTATTTAATTTTTTTAGTTAAAAATGTGGTTGTTCAGCAGTTTTAGACAAAATTAATAATCATTTTAGAAAATTTACAGAGATTTTGGTTCATCAAAATTTAAGTAGACGTTAAAAATCTAATAAAACTCCTTCATCACACATTGTAATTTAGAACCATTCTCATTTGGAACAAAATAAAATTATCAATGCAGTTGACTAGTTTCACCACATTTTACACTATTCAAAACGTTATCAAAGATGTGAATGATCAATTTAGTTATTCTACTGATAAAGGTAAAACATGGTAAATATTAACTTTTCTTCCTTGGTTCTTACGAGAGTTGAATCAATAGCAAATGAAATTAAGAGACATTTAGTCTACCCTTTAAAGAAGACAACAATTCCATTTTGCAGTTGACGGCAGTTCCTAATTTTTCTTTACTACTTTAGACGAAACTCATCAAGTTGATTTTAACATGATAGAATCATTGTCCAAGCTATTAGGATTTAATAAACCAAACCTATAGTTCAAGGTTATCATTTAGGTGAGAAGATTCAAAAATAATGAAAAAATAAATTAATTGTTGTAAATGTGACCTTATTGAAGGAGGATAATATAAATGGTAAATTATCCAATTAATATTCAGTTTTCCAGCTTTTAACTGCTACCCATTGGTTATAGATTAAATGTATTTCCACAAACATTAATATATTTTTCCTTTACAAGAAAAAATATTAACAACCTTAAATTAAGAATCACTGATGGAAAAAGGACAAGAAATAAATTTTGGGGTTGAGAGATTTGATAGATCTTTTGGTTCGGGAGTCTAAACTCAAATAAACTAACTACTAAACTCTACTACCTACTAATAACTCACTACTAAACTCTACTTAAACACATAACTACTAACTAACTAACTTAACTAACTATAACTAACTAACTTAAACTCATTACTAACTAATCTAACTTAAACAACTAACTAAACTACCAACTAACTACTAACTTCTATTCTTCATATCTACAACAAACATACCTTATACTAACACTAAACTAAACTCTAACTTAAACTCAATAAACTTAACCTACTAACTCAACTACTTCCACTAAACTAACTAACTACAACCAAACTTCACTACTTAACTACTCACACAAACCTAACTTACTAAACTCACTAAACTTACTAAACTACTAAAACTAACTTCACTACTAACCACTCTTACTACTCAAAAACTAAACACTTAACCTCTACTACACTAACTTCAAACTTACTAACTATAACACTACTTAACTATTACTTAAACTACTCTACCTCACTAACTAACTTAACTTACTATAAACTAAACTACTCTAACTACTAAACTACAACTAATAACTAAACTCACTCACTTACTTACTAAACTAAACTACTACTAAACTAAAACTAATACTTTTAAACTTTACTACTACTACTAATAAACTTTTCACTAACTATAAACAAACTTAACTTAAACTACTACTAAACTACAAACTACTTAACTTATAACTACAAACTACACCTACTAACTTAACTAACTACTCAACTACTATTTAAACTTACAACTAACTACTATTAACTACTAACTACTTAAACCTAAAACTACTTCTAACTACTTAACTTACTACACAACATACTCTTAAAAACTCAAACTAACTTATAAACTACAACTAAAACAACTACTCACTAACTAATCTATTACAATTAAAACTAAACAACACTAACCACCATAAACTACATCAAACTATAACACTTTAACTCACTACAACTTAACTACACCTTTACAACTACTATTTCCTTACACTAAAACTAAACTACAAACTTACTACTACTTATATATATAACTTACAACTCTAACTATAAACTACTAAACTACCTAAACTTACTCATCAACTAAACACAACTAAATACTACTACATCTAACTTACTAAAAAAACATACTCAAACTATTTCTAACTACTTTAAACACAACTAACTAACTTTTAACTAAATTCTATTACAACTAACTACTATTCTTAACTCTACCTAACAAACTACTAAAAAAACTCTAACTACTAACTACTAAAACTTAAACTTAACACACTATACTTTCAACAACTAATAAACTTAAACTACTCTAACTTTAAACTAAACTAAACTAACTAACTACACTTACTTTAACAACTAACTCTTCTAAACTTTAAAACCTACTATAACTACTAACTACTTAAACACTTACTAAACTAAACTTACTTACTTCAAACTAAACTAAACCTACTTAAAACTCAAACTACTTACTTACACTAAACTACAAAACTAACTTAAACTAAACTTAACTAACTAACAACTAACCTAAACTATTACTCAACTTAAAACTACAACTACTACCTAAAAATAACCATTAACTATAACTCTCAAACACTTTTCAACTCAACATACTTAAACTCTAACTAAACTAAACTAGCCTCTAACTCACTTAACCAACTACTAACAACTTAACTTACTAAAACTTACCTAACTTACTTTCTCTAAACTCCTAACACTCAACAAAACTAACTTAAACTAAAACTAAACTACTTTAACTAACTCAAAAACTCAACCTAACTACTTTAACTACTCTTAACACTTATAATAACTACAATTTACAACAACTAACACTTTAAACTACTAACACAACTCGTCTATACTTACAACTACCCCTACTTCTTTAGAGACTTAACTATTACTCAATACTACATCAAGTACTAAACTTTAAACTACACAAACTATACAACACTTCTAATCACTTAAACTTTTACTACTACTCTAACTGACGGCCTAACTTACTAAACTAATCTACTATACAACTTCATAAACCATACTTAAACCTTACTCCTAAACTAACCTAACTCGAAACTATAACTACTAATCTAACAACTTACTACTTTACCTACTACGACTACTAACTTCTTCACTCCACCTTAACAAACTCTATGAAACTCCCATCTACTTCACTATATTCTACCTAAAACTAAGCTCACTTACTAAACTAAACATACTAAACTCACTCTAAACAAAAACTCTACAACTTCACTTTAACTCTACTAACTAAACTCAACTACTAACATGAACTAAACTACTAACTTCTTACCTTTACTTATCTACACTTAAACCTTTAAAAATCTAGCGACTACCTATAAACACTCTCACTTCTAACTTAAGACTTACTCAAAACTACTGACAAAACTCTGAAACTTACTCCTTACTACTTATTAAACTACCTCTACACTTTACTTAAACATAATAACTAAACCTTCAAACTACATGACTAAACCAACCTTTCAACTACCTATACTCAACTACTCCTCTTCCTTCTTTAAACTCTACAACTAACCACGATTAAAACTAAAACTTGAAACTATCTACTAACACTAAACACTACCTACTAACTAAACGTTAAAACTATTAACTAACTACTAAACTAAAACAATAACCTACACGTCTCGCTAAAACCTCCATCTTCATTTTACAACTACTTTACTTCAAACTAACTTACAAACTACTTAACTAACGCAAAGCTACCAAACTACTATAAACTAATCCTACTTAAACTTTAATAACTACCCTAAACTCTAACTCTCACACTTTTAACCTCAACTAAACTTCTAAACACTACTAAACTTCACACCACTACTATTCCACTTAACTGCTAAACTAACAAACTCAACTCCACTAAACTTTTTAAAACTATTAACTAGTAAACCTACGAATCTTCAAACCACACAAACCTAATACGTCTCTTAAACTCTAAAACTTTAACATATTTAAACTAAACTACTAAAAATACTCAACGTAAACCCTTTTACTCACTAACCTAACTACTTATCTTAACCTTAAACTGAAACTTAACAAGCTCAAACTAAACTACACACTATGACTAGAACTCCATCAAACTTCTAACTTTTTTTTAACACTCCTCACTCATAAACAAACTTACAAACTCTCACCTAAACTACTCTCCTTCCACTGAACTAGAAACATAACACTTAAACATACTAACTTACTTCTACTCACTCCATACTTTTTATACACTAACTAAAACTAACTTAAACTACACTCTACTAATAACTATACTAACACTCTCTAACAATCACACCACTACTTTAACTAACTTAAACTACTTACTCGCTTAAAACTTAACTAACGTCAAACTACTAAACTCTTACTACTATAAACTACTAAACTACTTTTAACTACTTTCAATACACTCCCCAAACGCGAAGCTAGAGAAGTTTAATTTTCTTCTTCTTTAGAAACAAAAAATAAAAAAAATAAAAATAAATTTTTTTATTAAAAAATGAGTGAACTACCTCCATTAAATAAAAAAAAACTTAAATTTAATCATCATCCAAATTTATCTAATAAAGTTTTGTCAGTTATTTGTGGAAGATCAGGATGTGGAAAAACATATCTATTATTTAAAATTTTAACGACTCCAAATTTTTTGGATTATAACAATCTTATAATTTATACAACAACAGCAGAACAACCCGTCTATCAATTTTTAAAATATGGATTTGAAAATAATCTTAAAAAAACAGCAATTGCTTCATTATTCAAAGAATATGAAAAATCTGAAGATGAAGAAGAAATAAGTTCGTGGTGTGAAGAAGCAGCAAAAAATAATCAGTTAGTAGAATCTAATAAAAATAAGCATATAAAGATACAATTAATAGATGATAGTGGTAATATGCAAGATCCTAGTAAACTAGATAAAACAATGAAACATTGTGTAATTTTTGATGATTGTGTTAATGATAGAAATCAGTCAGTTCAGAGAAATTATTTCACAAGAGGTAGACATAATAACTGTAGTGTATTTTATTTAACACAAAGTATGTATTCATTAGACGGAAGTGTTATTAGAAAGAATGCAAATATATTTATACTATTTGAAATAAATGCAAGAAACTTAAGTGATTTGTTAAGAGATTTATGTGTAAGAAATAAAGATGAATTTAAACAATCGTGTAACAATGCTTGGTCAAAAGATTATGGATTTATCACAATTAATATTGATAAAAAAATTCATGAAAGAGTTATAGAAAATATTTTCGAGGAGTGATCGAACGGAGTGACGAACGGAGAGACCGAATAATTTTTTCTTATAAATTTTTTGTTAATAAAAATAAAAAAAAATATGTTGAATGATTATAAGATAGAGCATGTACCAGTTTTAAAAGATTATCGTCATCCTACAAATCCTGTAAATTCGAAGAAAGAAGTTAGATTTTATTATCATCATAAATACGTAGCGCTCGTTACAGATTATAAAACAAAACATGGTATTAAACCGTGTGTTAAAACAAAAGACTTTCCACTTTGTTTAAGAAGTTTCCGAGTATTTTTGGCGTATAATAATTTATGGTGGTTGGTTAAGAAAGAACATTTAACAACACATGAATTAGAAACATTACATCAATTACATATTCCTGTGTATATGCAAAAACGGAACCGAGGTTCTATGTAAAAATTCATTTTTTCTTTTAAAAAATATGAATCGTGAAATGTCTCTCGGACAAACGTCTAGGATTGATGAATTAATCAAGAAACAAACTGCTGAGTTTGATGCGCAAATTAAACATAGTAAACGTAGTAAACGTATTAAAAAACAGAAACGTACTAGGCGTAGTATTAGACGTAATACTAAAAAACAGAAAAGTGGAACAAAAGAAATATTAGAAACTCCTATTACTGATATCTTTTTTGATGATAGAATTAAGGATGAACTTGGTGATGATTTATGTAATTTATTTAATCCAAATGAAATTAAATATGAAAATGTATCTTTTATTAATGTAGTAAATGATATGCGGAAACTTTTAGCAAATGGTAAAATTATTAATTTACTTGGAAAAGTTATTAAAGATCAGGAAAATATAATTCAAAATTTTTACGTAACCTTCTATAATAAAAAATCATTTGAAACATGGTTTTCGAATCTGGATGAGAAATCCGATGCTAACGAATGGATTTTTACAGGTAATATTAAATATGAAGATTTTGGAATGAAGTTAGTACAAAGATCGCATAGAGGGGCAGGGATTAATATGAAATATAGAATCAAAGAATATTTCGGTGAATATTGTTATATTCCTTCTGAAGATTTTTGTTTTATTAAATGTTATAATGTTTTACGAGGTTTTAATGAAGAACAAGGAGAAATGATGAAAGAAATGTTTAATAATTTTTTATATAAAGAGAAAGCCACATCTAGAACAGGAGTAATGTCAAACTGCAAATTTTCTCAATTCAATAAATATTTTGGAGAATGTGTTCAATATTATAGTCCTGCCAATCGTCATTTAAATCCTAGAGGAATTGAAACGTTTCATAATTATGTTTATTACAATTATTTTCACGCAGGTTCAACAATTGGTCACTATTGTTTAATTAATAAATCTCATAAATTAAAAGCTATTAGAGAAATTGAAAATAATTTCAAACCCATATATAAAACAGTTACTGATGAAAATCTAACAACGCGTCCATATAAAATCATAACAAAGAAAAAAATTGACTATGGTTCAACATATATTTGGGATCTCGAAACTTTTCCCGATCCTAACTGTTCAACAGCTCATCCTATTCCTTACGCTGTAGGAGCTATTAATTTTAATAAATTTATATGTTGTTTACCGAAACAAAGATTGAAAGAATTAGAAACACGTTTGTTAAGTGATATGATTAAAATTAAACGATCAAAAGATGAAGATGAAATTAAAAAACTTAAAAAACAGATTAATGAGTATAATAATTTAACTGAATTAGAATTTAATAAACTTCAAAATTGTGTGAAAATATTTACGAGAACTGAGGATGATGAATGTTCGATCGGGGAAACCCAGAGGACGTATGTCCGATCCATCAATTTTTTAAAACTCTTGGAAAATTTAATTATTCGAGAGTAACTTTAATAGCTCACAATTCATCAGGTTTTGATTCCTATTTTCCGATAAAAGCTAATTTTAAATTATCTAAACCGCCTCTTAAAACTTCAAGAGGAATATTGACTGCTTCATTACAAAATCCTTATACAACTGAATGTGTTAGTAGATACATTCAAAAATCTTTTAGATTTAAAAACAATATGAAAAAAGATTCACCTTCAGGTAAATTAGCACTTCAAACTATTATAATGAAATGTAGTTATCAACATGTAAAAACAAGTCTTTCTAAATGGTGTGAGAATTTTAAAATTCCTACGAATGTGTGTAAATTAAATTATGAAATTGGAGACATAACACATGAAAATTATAAAGAAAAAGAAAATGAATGGAGACCATATTTAGTTAACGATATTCTTTCTTTAGCTTTTTGTATCTACAAATATAATAATGTTATGCGAGATTTAGTTGGTGAAGATATAACTACTAATTTGACATCCTCTGCTTTAACATTTAACGGTTGGATGAAAAGCGTACAAAATGACAATATAAATATTCATTCTCATATAGATTTATGGGCTAGAAATTATATTAGAAAATCTGTTAAAGGTGGAAGAGTTTCAGCAAATATAAGAAAATACATATCGCCATTTTGTAGCATCTTGTTACCAATATTAAAACAGTATTTACCTGGTCGCTGCGCTGGGACTTGTCCCTGTCGCTAGCTGGGGCTTTGTCCCCTGGAAATAATTTAATAGATTTAATGAAACAGTATCGAGATTTAGGAGATAAAACTGAAATTTGTAAGAAAATTTCAAATCAACTACTTGAACAAAAAAATGAATTTCTAATGGCTTTTGATGCAACATCTTTATATCCATCAGCTATGTATGATGAAAATTCAGAATACCCTAAAGCTGAATCAGCTAGAAAATTTCGTCAAGAAGAAGAGCGGGAAATAGTATATAAATTTAATACTCAAACATTTAGACCTAAAACTGGAATATTCTCTGTTGTGTTTCAATATCCGAATGATATGTTTTTCCAACCAGTTCCTATAAAAGATAAAGTTAAAAATCAAAATAATAATTCTCATGTAAAAGTAATCAGGTTTAGAAATGGTATATGTTATGATGTATTAACTTCTGTAGACATACAAGAAATTGTTAGATGTGGGGGAAAAATCTTACATATTACTGATGGTATAATTTATGAAAAAAATTATCAAGTTTCACCATTTCGAAATTATATTGAAAAACTTTTTAATTTGAGAAAAAGATATAAAACAGAAGGAAATACTGTAGGTGATGAGTTAATTAAATTATTGATGAATTCGCTATATGGCAAAACTGTGCAAAAAGATATAACCACTAAATATCATTTATGGAATGAGAATACATTGAGAAAAAATTTCACTCAAGAAGTAAAAGATTATGAAAAATTAAATGATGAACAATATTTAGCGAAAGTAGAAATGGAAGATGATGAATTTCTCAAAACTAATATTGTAAAAGATGGGAAGACGTCATTCATGCCATCACACTTAGGTTCTTTCATTCTTTCTCACTCTAGAAGAATCATGAATAACTTTATTTTAGAAATTAATGGTTTCAAAGAAAAATACATTCATTATACAGATACTGATTCAATATATATTTCCAATGAGCTCTTTAATAAATTAGACGCTGCTGGATATGTTGGAGGAGAATTGTGTCAAGGGAAAAATGATTATGGAAATGGTGGAATTATTTTTGCAATGTTTATTGCACCTAAAGTAAAATACTGTATTACTGTAGATGAACAAGGGAGACTTAGTGAAAAGAAAACATTCAAAGGATATTCACAAGATAAAGTAAAAGTAGAAGATTTTCTAAAATTATATTCGGGGAAAACATTATCGACTACAGTTAATAAACCATGGAAAAGATCTTTAGAAACTGGAATTAGTATTCCTGATAAAAATAATAATACTGAAGAAAAAAAATTTTCTGGTCAAATAAATATTCTTAAACGTCAAGCACCTGATGAAAATGAAATTATGTTACCTTATAACGGAGAAGATATTCAAGCTGAAATATTTCAAACAATCATCTGTGAGAGTAATTTAAGTGATGATGATGACACGTGGGAATAATAATTTTTTTATTACATCTAAAAATTTTATAACATCTATAAATTTTATAACATCTAAAAATTATCATCTAAAAATTATACATCTAAAAATTATTACATATAAAAACTTATTACATCTAAAAATTCATTACATCTAAAAACTTATTACATCTAAAAATTTTATTACATATGAAAATATATTTATCGAATATTTTGGTATTTTCTATTAAGTTTTATCATATTAAGTTTCATCATATAATGTTTTATCAAAAGATAATTTAAATTTATTTTCACTAACTATTGATTCTTCATCATCATCATCAATTGATTCTTCATCATCATCATAAATTGTTCTTCACATCATAAATTACACTTTTTGGTATAGGATGCCATTCCCTGATAGGATACCATTCTCTTATTGGAATATCCAACTCTAAATTACATTTTTATCTGATAATAATATAATAGAGAAAAATATTGGTCTTTGATCTCTTTTGGAAAATTTAATAACACCACCATAATCTGAATCACTTTTAGTTTTTATTAAAGATGATAAAATTTTAAATTGATTAGATGTAAATCCTAATTTAAATTTTGTAGACCCGACACATAGTTGTCTAACAGTATCTTCAACTATACCATCATTATTATTTTCAATTGTAAGAAAATGAAATTTAGATAAATTTTTATAATTACTAATATTTTTATAATCTTTTTTACCATTTACACCATTTTCAGATGTTTCAGAATCATCATCTATATTATCATCTATATTATATCATCATTATTATCATAAGATTCTTTAAGATCGGGCAAAGCCCTAGAACCTTCGGTTCGTTTATTATGATTATGGTCATTGTTAATAGTATAAGGTGTAGTCCACATATAAATTTTCTCTTGTTGAGCTAAACCATTTATATAAGATTTTAATAAATTAATATTTAAGTTGGAATATAATCCTATATACGTATCATCATCATATCTTTGCGGCATTTCTAATGTTTCTTGTTTATAAATTGTGTCTCTATAATAAACTTGACATAATAATTCTTCATTATGTTTTTTACTCTCTATGTGAATGTTATATTGATTTTGATCGTCAACAAATAATCTAATTTTTTCTTTCGAAAAAGATTTTAATTTTTTAACTAATTCTTTAATATTGATATAATTAATAATTTTAGTTTCTATCCAATCAGTATTACTAATCGGCAAAACTGCTCTAATAAATCCATAAACATTATTATGACCTATTATAACCATATTTTCTTTATTTAATTCAACATAAGCTACATCATTATATTTACTTACAATCTCCATAAATTTAATAAATGGATCACCTGGAAATAAACAATAATTAGTTTCTATAGAAGGTAAACCTTTAGTCTGTTCTCTAAATATTTCGGCTTGTAATTGAAATAAAATATTAACATCTATACATGGATTATTATTATTATTATTATTATCAAAACATTTATTTTCAAATCCCGTTGATCTCGTCGAATAAGAAGAACAGGATGATGCGGACGAATATAATTTTTTTAAATTGGGTTTCCATTTTTTATTTTTATTAGAAAAATTTTATTTTTTATTTTTATTAGAAAAAATTTTATTTTTTTATTGTTAAAAAATGATGTTACCAAATGTTGGTGGAGGTGCATATATCCCGAATAATCGTGAATTAGAAATAGAGATAGAAAATTATATCATGAAAACTGGAGACGTTTTATCTGGTCCATTGCATCTTTCTATTCTTCCGCAACAAAATACAGAGTTAACAAATAAACAATATGTTGATACACAAATCAATGATTTAAAAGAAAAATATATAAACGATGTTTTGGTTCCACTGATGAATGAATTAAAGTTGCTTAAACTTAATGACAAATCATTAAACGAAAAATTATTAAAACTTGATAAAAAGGATAGAGAGCTAGAAGCAGATATAGCAAAACTTTTTAAAAAGATTTCTGAACAATCAAAAATTTTAATATTACTTTCTATAAATTTAAAATCTGCAGTCATTAAAAATAAACATCAGATAAAAATGTTAAAAGAACAATTAGAAGATGAAATAGAAAAACTACCTGAAAGAATTAAAAAAAATTTAAAGCAGTTACAAACTACATTCCAAAAAAGTGTTGATGAATTGAGTTCTAAAATTACTCAACAAATGAAAAAGATGAATAGAATAATAAATGAAGTAAACTCACTTAATCAAAAAGTTGATAAAATGAAAACTCTTAAAATCAATTTAGAAAATGAATTAAAGAAAAATTTACAAGAAAACTCTAAAGAAAATAAAGAACAGTTAGATGCTGTTAAAAGACAATTAGATGTTCTTAAAATTAAGTTAAATGCTCTTAAAACGGCATTGAAGATTAATCAGCAGAAAATGCAAGTTAATAGAAAAGAAATTAAAGTACATCACACGCTGCTTGACGCAATAGATAAAGTGCAACAGTCAATTAATAAAGTTATCTCGAAGTTGTTGTCCATTCACAAACGTAAATCTTA
>CAJQUW010000477.1:0-148030 GCA_907163375.1 Prostheceraeus crozeri | reverse complement strand
GATCAGTTTAATGTTAATGGAATTATAAGATGACAGATTTTCGTCTATTCACTGATCGCACAATGTGTGTCGCTGGACCAAGTCAGTCCGGTAAAACTAGATTTGTAACTCAATTGCTACAATATAGAAATGAAATGTTTAACAAGGAAATTAAGAGAGTCAAATGGTATTATGGAATATTTCAACCACAACTACTTTCTGCACTTCGCCAGAAAGGTTATGAGGTGAAGCAAGGGTTGCCATCAACTGAGGATATCAAAGCAGGTGACTTACTAGTATTAGATGATCTATTACGTGAAAGCAAATCTTCAAAGGATGTAACTGAAATGTTCATTCAAACTGCACATCATAGGGAAGCTTTTATTATCTACATCACCCAAAACATCTTCGATGGAGGGAAAAAGCAAAGAACTAGAAGTTTGAATACACATTATTTGGTAATATTTAAAATCCAACAGATAGCAGTCAGATACATCATCTCAGTAGACAGATATTACCTCAACAACCAAAAGTACTTTCAAAAATATATGAAGATGTAACAAAGAAACCACATGGCTATCTATTTATTGATCTAACCCAGGAATGTCAGGAACGACTTCGATTTCGAACAAATATCATACCTAATTCCGCTGAACCAATGACAGTTTTCTCGGTTCACAGTTAGTTTTAAGCAATGTACTTTGTTGCCTTATTATTTTCAAACATGTCGTATTCAAAGATGGCAGTCATTCCTCAAGAGGAGTATGTACAATTGACTACATTACAAAGTGCACAGGAAGTCAAAAATATAGATCAACCTATTACGAATCAACTTAAGGAACTAACACAAAAGTATATGGAAATTCAGAAGATTAAGGATCCCTATCGACGAATGCAGTTAGCAGCTGAACATTATTGAATTGTAACATTATTGAATATGCGTTTCGCTGATGCGCTTCAAGGTGAGGATATCGTTGAATCTATGAAAATGCGCGCAGCAATCTGCCATAGACGCATTAGATGATTTAACAAAGACGAGACGTACAGTTCGGAAGAAGCGTAGGAAGTCAAGACAAGTTGGATCCGGTCGAGTTACTAAGCAAAGACGCAGGAAAAGTAAAAAGCCGACTAGAGCAGCACGTTCTAAATCTAGACGTCGA
The DNA here is from genome assembly GCA_907163375.1 of Prostheceraeus crozeri. Taxonomy (NCBI): domain Eukaryota; kingdom Metazoa; phylum Platyhelminthes; order Polycladida; family Euryleptidae; genus Prostheceraeus; species Prostheceraeus crozeri. Next base: position 146,891 of record CAJQUW010000477.1, on the reverse strand, counting down.
GTGAAAACAAGAAAGCGCAAACGAAATTCCACAGCTACTAGAAACAAGTCAAAACGAAGGAAGACAACATATTTATAGAGCTAATACGATGCAGAGTATCAATTCGGCTTTGTGTTTCTTCGATTCTCCCCCTCATCAGACAGACATCATCTCAACAATTGTAGACATAGTCCCCACAACAAATATCGATGGTAACCAACAGCCTATTCAGTTTGATATACCTGCCAATCCTCAAGATTATATTGACTGTCATTCCATTGATTTAGAGTTGTGTATACAAATTAAGAAGACTGATGGTGCAAATATTGATTCATCCAAGGATAAAGTGGGATTGGCAAATCTTCCTATTGCCAGTCTGTTCTCAGATGTGTATCTAATATTGAATGACAAACAGATTGAAGGAGGGGATCGAGCATATCCATATGGAGCATACATACATACAATGACGCAATTTCAAAAGCAAGCTAAACAGTCACACTTGCAAGTTTCTGGCTGGTATGATGATCAGCAAGGGAAATTTGATGATGTCTCAAATACAGGGTTAAAAAGACGAATGGATTTAACAGCGGATTCAAAGGAATTATACTTGAAAGGACCTGTCTATCTTGATTTCCTTCGTCAATCTAGATATCTGCTATCACAGGTTAAAATGCAAATAAAATTTATTCGTGCAAATCCTGAGTTCGCGTTAATGGCTTTTGGAGCTACAAACTATCAAGTCAACATAAGTAATGCCGTGCTCAATGTAAGGCGAGTAACAATGAACCCGTCAGTCATCAACGAGCATGCGACAGGATTGAGGAAAAACAATGCAATATATCCAGTTAATCACAGTGTGTTGACAAACTTCACAATTGGTGCGGGATCATCCTCACATGCCTACCAAATCTTTTTCCCACTGCAATGCCAAAGGCGGTGTATATCACATTTGTGGAAAATGAGGCATTCATTGGTGCTTTTGAAAAGAATCCATTCAATTTCAACACTTTAATGTTAGCAAACTAGCACTCTACCAGGATGGGAAATTTGTATCTTGCAAAGCATATGAGCCTAATTTCAAAGATGGTAAATTCGCACGTGAATATGGTTCTACTTTCACCGCCCTCAACATGTTTAATACAGATGATTCAAATGGAATTACAATGGATATGCACAATAATGGCTACTTCATTATGCACAACCTCACAGCAGATGCAGATCTAGGTGGTGAAAGCGTAGGAGTTACAAAGCCTGGAAATCTACGACTGGAGGTATCATTTGAGTCACCTTTGAAGAAAACAATTACTTGTCTCATTTATGCTATCTATGATAGCAAAGTTGAGATAACAAGAATGAGAGACGTGACTGTCAGCAATCAGAGATGAGTAACTTAAGCAACATAGAAATCTTGAGGAAAATGAGGAAAGCTCATCCCTACTCCAAGACAATATTTCTCAATGTCTTTTCTAGAGATAATTTACCTGATTCAATTCCTTTCTATCCTTGTTCGCTTATCATCAATACGGATACCAACAATCTTCCCGGAAAACATTGGATTGCTGTATACATCAATCGTTATAAAGTGGCCGAATATTTTGAGTCTCTTAATCAACCTCGTTTACATGATATCGCATTATGGATGAACAGGTTCTCCTGGACTGTTAGGAAAGTGACATCGTTCCCACTTCAAAGTAATACATCTCTAATGTGCGGTGGCTATGTACTCTATTTTGTCAATGAGAGACCATTGAAAAATAACTGTAAAAGTGCTTTAGAACTATTTTCAAAAACTGTGATAAAAATGATGTAATTCTTACTAAATATGTCGAAACAGTTTTGAAATAAAGTTTTATGTTGTATCATTAACTTGCTCTCTTTCTTCCAAAACAAGGGTTTATAAGGAAAACGAAAATATGTTCATATTTCATTATCAATTCACATATATAAAATCTACAATTTGGTTTTCATGAAACATTTTTTCAAATCACATATGATGGGAGGCACATCACTTATGTCTTTGATGCCGGTTATCACAATCTTTCCATTATGGAACATGATATGGATGCCAGTTAGTCAATTGAGCTGCTGGAAATAACTCCTCTTCATAAGTTAGATTATGTGATGATGTAACTTTACGGAAGTCATAGTGATAGTGCAATTCACATAACACGGTCATTGTCTTCACTTTCCAATCAGATAATGAATCACCAAGTAAATGTTCTAAAGTAAAGTGTAGATATGAGAGATCACCCTCCATGACCCTTCCAATGTAAAGAATAGGATAGTGAGAGATTTATCCTTCCTCTGAATCCTTTATGTTAACATTGAGGGTCTTCCAACATGTAAGCTCGTTGTCGGCTTCAATTTGCGTTTTATCAGTAACTATTGTTTTCGGTTGGGTATATTCCTCTCGATCTCTTGTAGATTGAGTTTTGAGTTTGCTTTTGTAGTTAACATCCGATTTACAACTTCCAACCGTTTGATGTCCTCCATCTTTAATGAATGACGTTATCTGTGGTAGTATCTCCCTTGTAAAGGTTTCCCATGTGACGTCACTGAAACGAAAAAATCGATATTCAACATCTTCCCGTTTTGGTGAACAGACGTATAGTTTGACTGATGAATCACACTTTATCCATACCTTGTCATCGAGGGGAATCTTGATCCGAGTCTTATGGTTGCCAATGAGATCCGCAATGTCTTTCAGTGAAAGCAATGAGTCAATACTAATGCAAACGCCACGATGTTTTCGAACACTATTTGCTATTGAATGACGAAATGCTATTCTTTTAGAATTTGTTATGTGAACGTTTTGAACGTCACTAAGTTTCCATGCTCTAATGTAATGAGGCATGTTCCGAAAGCTATGTTTCAAATTTGAGTTTAATGTTTGCCTAAAGTTTGTTATTTTATTAGCTCAACATATCGGAATGATGTTGAGTACAAATTCTTCACATATTCATTCACATTAGAACTACCTATTTATTAGTAATCATTTCTACATATCGGAAAGATATAGAAATTTCAATTTTAGTAAGACTACTTATGTATTAGTAAGTGTTGCTACATGTCGGAAGATGCAGCAATCGCAAGATCTATTACAAATGGAATATTGTATTGTTTTTTTTTATTTAGACTTATTCTACATCACCTGTGACAGGAAGGCATCTCCCTCTCTTCGACGGTGGGGGAAGACCTAGGCTGTAGTGTCCATATGGTAATGATAAATTTTTATCCAGCCAACAGCGCTTATCCTCCGAAAGTGAAAGACCTCGCTTCCTAAATGATTTTGTGCTAACTATGTGATTTTTTGAATTTATAATTGTCATATCTTCAGTTGTATCATTCTCACTATAAGACACTCCTATAGTCATTATGTTTCAATTTTTTAACTGCTGCTCTCTGAATTCCTTTTGCACGTTTGATGCTATGATTCGTAGAGTCTAGGTATTTCATTGAATACATTTTCGGTTTTAGTAGGATCATTTCCTCAAGTAACTTTCCAGCACACTCATCCTTAAAACAACCTAATCTAGCTTTGTTTGTAGTTGAGTATAGTCGGTGATGACTGTCATAGTTTGAAGAGTCAAACTTTTCACCGAAGTATAGAAGTATATCCTCCAGACGGACAGATGGTGATGTGTATAAACATAGGAAGAAACTGTCGGTATCACCTCCACAAAGCCGCGTTCTATTCATCAGTGGACATCCTTTTAGATCATTGTAATATAATTGATACATTTCCAACTTACTATAGTCAAGTACTGCTTGACCAACATATATTAATTTATTTAAAACTATTGAAGGTTTGTACATTTCCATACTAACCAGATCTTCATCAAATATTTTGTGTTGAACAGAGAGGATGATTTGACAATTTCAGTAGTTGTTTCTCATTGTTGACTAGTTTAAAATTTTTCCTTCTCCTTACATTTTCCATTGTTTTACCATATAAAGAATTATTTTTCAATTTGTAGAATGACTTTTCGAAGTCAGTGCTTGATTGAGCCCTCTTTTGAGAGTTCATATCAATGTATGTTTTTTAACCAAGGCTTTTGTGTGAATTTTATGCCACTATGAATCTTCTTGATTCTCATGCCCATGGTCAAGTAAAATTTTAAAATTGAGTAGTGGACTACATAATTTTCCTTATCAAATTGATGGAGCAGAAGTTTCTTGATAGAAGAAAAATGTGTATTTGGTCTTACTTTTTCATATAGATTTTTCATACAGTGTGAAAACATTCTCTTTTCAATCATCTGCATTTCTGGAGCTAATGGGAAATCGGCAGTGTCATCATGAATGGCTGCAGGATACTCTAAATCTAAATCAAAAATGTAACCGATTTCACCATCATCATCCATATTTTGAACATTTTCTTCATTTAAAAAATTATCTAATTCACTTTCAATCAACCATTTGAAATTTGAGTGGGGTAGATTCCTACTGAGTGAAGAACCGTAAAGGTTATTAACATCTAAGTAGGTCAAATGTCGACTTTCACGTGTATTATTTCCTAATTCTTCAATGCGTGCACGCGCTCGGTGAATGTTGGTGGAAGTCATACCCCCTCTAATTCCTCGTTCAAATAGATTGTACATATTTTCATCTTGTATGTAGTGTGGGAGATCATTGGAAGAGAAATTTAGTGCTGAGGTAAAGCTAAGATGTGGGAGACTGACAAAATGTACAGAGTCGACTTCATCCTCACGTTGACTCAATGCTCTAAACACTTCAAATATGTCTGCCAACAATAAAACATCTAACTTCAGATATGCCATCATGTAATCACCAAATGTGCTACAATTAAATTCAATCCATGCCTTGTTAGCGTGTTCATATTCACTATCGGAACAGTGCTCACGAGTAAGATCATTATAGAATTCAAATTGTGGTGGTAGACAGTCTTCCGTCAACGTGTATAATATGAATATGAAGTGTGAATATGGAAACACTCCCTTCTGATATAAAACACTATCACCCTTAAAATTCACCCTTAAAATCACCCTTAAAATCACCCTTAAAACTATCACCCTTAGGAAATTCTACCCTTAATGTCTCTACATGCTCATACGTTTGCAAGCCCTTGGCTAATTCACTCAAGGATGCACTTAGAAATTGATATGAGTCTAAGAATTTTAGTTTAAAGTATACTGTCTTCCATTTGTATTCATTTACAGGGACACTGGCGGATAAAGTCATATATTTTTCAGCAGTTGCTGCTACAACATCTAATTTCCAAGATTTCATTCTTCCAATCGCTTTATAGCACAGCTTTTTTTATCAGCTTTCACTGCAGCCACCCAAATCGTCTATTCGCGTCAGTCTAAGTCCACGGATGGTATTATCGCTGAACTCGACGTGGACTAAGGTCTCTTTCTCATGTCGTTGGCTATTTGTTACTTGTGAGGCCAACAGGAGGTTAGATTGAGTTATGTTTTGTAAGGACTCAACCAAACCTCTGTTCTCCTCCATTAACTGAGCCTCACGAGCCTCGGACTGTTTCAGCCGCTCTTGGCAACGCCGTAGCTTGCTCTCGATGTCCTCCTTGTCCGTCGTTGCGTCTAGGTCCACGTTGTACTCGCGCACTGGGAGAGGAGCCTTAGGAACTGCGGCTGGGATAGGTGTTGGAGGTGAAGGAGCTGCGACTGGGATATGAGCTGCTGACGATGGGGCCAATGTCATCATCGCCTACAGTGGTAGGCGGACATTCCAGCTAGGAGACGCCCGGATGTTGGAGAAGGAGATCTCCTCTTGAGACGCAAACATCACGGAGTCCTGTAATTGAAAGGAACAATTGTTTATCATCTATTTACCATTTTTGTCATTGATGAGATACAAATGTGAATTCCTCTTACCTCCTGCTGGATTGCGGTTTTTTGATCGGATCCACTCTCCTTGTTAAGAATCACCGAATCATTCTGAAAGTTGAATTAATCAATTGTAGACGAATATATTGATAATCAAGTGAGTTTCAAAATAAATTTTGATGAAAACAATTCTGTACACATGCAGTTAACCAATCATATACTTACATGTACACCAGAATCATCATCTTCGTCGGAAGAGGACGTCGGAGATGAAGTCGCTGAAGTAGCGGATTCATCCTCGGATGAGGAGTCCGAATCCTCCGATGTTGAGGAGTCATCCGATGACTCGCGAATTGTGTATGGTTTCTCCTCATTGTCGTCTACCGACGTTGTTGTTGCCGGCGTAGACAAGAAGCTTCTCTGATGTTTCTTCAGCGACAGAGATCGCGTAGACTGCAACGAAAAATATGATGACATGTTTGCAACTCATTGACGAAGTATGTATGTTCTTAAAAATACTTGATGCCTTTTCAGTTATTGTTGACTGACACCTATATAATGACACTTACGGGACTCGAAGGTAGTCTGCTCCTCGGTGAAGGTAAGCGCGGAATTTTTGGGCAGCTTTGAACACTAGGAAACAGCTGAAAGTAGAAAAATTCATGTTTAATTTCACATTGAGAACTAATAAATAACTGGAATGCTTACATTTCGTAATTTTTCAGCCACTATATCCTCGTTAGCCTTTGTCGGTTGAGGTAGCTCACTCTGAAATGTTTAAGCAATGGTGATTTACTTTATGTACAGAAATAATTAAATTAGTCAATAAATACTTACATCTTTAGCGAAGTTTTTTCTGAACCAACACCTTGGCTCTCTTCGGTTGGGGCATCAGCACATCCTGAAATGTTTAACGACATATAATGATTTCATACATAATGAAGTAGTATTTTTATTTTTCTGCTGTGAGCCAGTTATCCTTTGAAGCTAGCATGTAGAATTGATGGCACTCACCTCACAATCACTAAAAGTCTCATCGATGAACTCCCGAGACTTAGGAACTCTCTTCTTAGGAACCCGAGACTTTTGAGGCTTATCCTTTGGAGCAGGTTCATCCAACTGGGAAAGCACGCCTTCAGTCGGTCGATCCTTTCCAAAAGACGCTCCAACTTCTTCTCAACTTTGGAGATTAGGTTAATCCCCTTTCTTCCATTTAGTTGAGCACAAGGGGTGTGCTTGGCAATGAAGGCTTTCGCGGAGTCACTATTTGCCTTTGCATCGCTCTTTTCATACCTCTTACACGTGAGACAGTAGAGGTAGGTGCAGTCCTCTCGGAAGAAGCATTCCTTATGCCCGCTTTTGTTCGCATGTCGAACGGGCAGTTGACAAGTCTCATAGAAATAGAAGATGAGACGTTGCCGTGCGATGCTTTCATGTCGTCCCTTTTCTGTAGAGGATAGAAAAATGTTACTATAATTTAATCTCTTATTAAATGAGAAATCATTCATGTACCACCTTCAAAGCTTTATTAAGTACTAGATTAATATTAGACAAATCTTAAGAAGAAATAAATTTATGGATGAAATAGAAACTGAGATTCGAAAGTTTAATTTCATTTCAAAGGGTTTGTTCATAAAAAGACATAAAATTTGGAAACAGCTGATTAATCATTATTTAATTACGAAATAATAATAGAATGATAATGAGATTTCGAAAATTTACACCGTTAAAAAAATTTGTTTAATTAAACAAGTTTGAACTTCATGGAAGCAGCTGATTTATATTTCTTTTAAATTGAAATAAACATAATAGAATGAAAGTAAAATTTCGAAAATTTCAACCGTTAATCAATTCGTTTGATTAAACAAATTTGAATCTCATGCATCTGCTATCAGATGACATTGAATTTTTGTTTAAGCATCTTTTTATTTAGAAACAATGTGTAAAAATACGGATGTTAATTGCACTTTTACTCAGACTTATACAGTCATGTCTCTTCAGGATGACTTAATATAGGAAGAAAATTGAAAAAAAACATGGTTAATAATGTAGCATAAAGTGTTCCTATCCTGAAACCCAGACTTCTATATTTAAAGCTATTTGGTTATAAGAACTTAATAATGTTCCTACTTCCGAATATCCTATAAAGTAGCACAACATGACAATAAAACTCACTTCAGAATTGTAATATGAACCGGAGAACGGAGGAACGAAGAACGACGTCTGCTATGGACACTGAATAATTCAAAAATGAGTGAAGATCTGATGTGTGCAAGTTCTTTATATATGAAATTGACAAAACAACTATGAACAAAGACTTTATGACATCACATCATCGCATTAGTACAGTTAAACGAAATTGATAACTCAAACAAGAATTGGAACAGCTGGTTTATTTTTAACCTAGAAATGGAAGTGCCATCACATGTGTTGAAAGATTTCTACATGTAAACAGTAGAGTGAATTCAAAGTAATATGAACTGATGGACTGATATATTATTTTGATATACATGTTATTATTAATAGTCATATAATGATGCATATTTGAAGATATAAAACGTGTGATTTGAATAAAACATTAAAATTTGAATTAAGCGCTAAATTTCGAAAATTCAAATTTCGCGCCAAAATTCGAATAATCAAATTTAAAGACTCTTTCGAAAATTCAAATAATCAAATTAAAATACTAGGGTTAGGGTTAAGGTAAGGGAAGCAAGAAGAGTATCTATGGCACCCGGAACCCATGGGTAAATACATTTTCGAGTGCGCTAAGCGCACTCGAAAATTTATTTACCCTATCATCCGAAAAGTTTCGAGGGCGCGAAGCGCCCGAGAAATTTTGAGCCCCCCCCCCCCGCCGTGTATGAATTGTATGAAGTGTATGAAGGTCAAAGGTTAAGGTCAGGTCTAAGGTCAAGGTGAAGTGTAGAGGTTTGTATATTATGGTCATTTTTAGTTGTAAGATTTTAACTTTGAAAATTTGTAAACTTAGTCATTTTTGTAAAAAAACTTGAATTTTTCAAGTTGCATACAGATGCATACAACTAGAATTTTTCCATCAAATGGGTACATACAATATATCATTCGAATGCTCTTTTCATGCTGATTCTAATAGTGTATTGTATGACACATGTATGACATATAACTAGAGAGCTACATACCTTTAACCCTTTCAGTACGGACGACACGCTGTACGTGTCATGTATCTATTAACAAATTAACGGAATTAGAATCAATGCAATAGTACGATTATACCGTGACACGCAGAGTCTGTCATAAAACCATCGGTGAATGTTTCTGAATTATGATCACTCTCAAAGGACATGTTCACCGAATTATTACGTAAGATTTCGTTTATTGAACAGATCTTTGAATATCATTCACACCGACAGAATTTGTTGATAGTTGTTGCTGTTCGAATTGCGCATTCATATCATAATGAGCACGCAAAGTGGTCGGCGGTATCCCCGGCGTTCTGCCATGACAGATGCGTTGAATTTGATGGGATTTGATACAAACGAAGATGGCAGTTCAGGCAGTGAGATTGAAGATGAAATACAAGATAATGACTTGCGAGATAACGACTCAAGTAGCAGCTCTGACGAAGATGCAGGTGGCAGCACTGGTGAATGGCGAACTGTCCAAAGTGGTACTGATTCCGTCAGACGTGGACCAGAATTTACTGGAACTACAGGACTACATCCACGCTTAGAGATTCCAAATGAATTAGAAGATGATATGTTTTTCTTAAATCACTTTTTTCACTGACGACTTAATGCAAGATATATGCGACTACACAAACAACAGACTTTGGCAAGAATTAGTTGATAATCCTGAAAGCCAGAAATTACAAAACAGCAGACAAGTTACAGTCAATGAAATCAGAAAGTTTATTGGATTGCAATTTTTAATGGCTTTGAACAAGAAGCCTACGCTTGCATCATACTAGAGTGGCGATTTGGTGTTTCGTCAAGAGATATTCTCGTCACCTGAATCTCTATCCCGTGACAGATTTCAGTTAATTTTGAACTATATTCGCTTTGCAGACCCAGAAAATTTGGAAAATGATTATTTAGCAAAAGTACGACCATTTCTGGAAAAAGTTAATAATATATGCCAAAATACATACCTACCAAACCGTCAGATTTCTATAGATGAGACACTCATGCTGTTCAAAAGGACGTTTAAGAATACGACAATATATCCCAAGCAAGCGTAGGAGGTATGGAATAAAGTCGTATGTATTGGCAGAATCCGAGTCGGGTTACGTTTGGAAGATGATGCTTCATGGTCTGAGTACTGAAAATCGGGCAGTCGGATTGTCTCATCGTGGTGCTGAAACATTATCAGTTACGGAACGAATTGTGATACAATTATCACACGACCTGTTTAATCAAGGTTACCACGTTTATCTTGATAACTTTTATACTTCCTGTAGATTAGCCCGATATCTGTTTCGCAATGTACATTTATGACTGGAACTGTAAAAGCGAACCGGGGCGTTTCCGAGCGATTTAAAGCACTTAAATCTGCCTGTTAAGTCTCAAGCTTATTCCCGCAACGGCGAAGTTCTTTGCGTAAAACTTGTGGATCAAATGTCGTCTGGAAAGAAGACGGTTTACTTGATGGATACGTTTGCTGCTGCTGAAGATTTTGAGGTCAGCCGCATAGTCAAAGGTGGACACCACGAAACGGTGAAGAAGTCACGATCTGTATTGAATTACAATGCCCATATGGGCGGTGTCGACCGGTTGGATGCCGCACTTCATCATTACGATATCAATCGAAAAATTCATATATGGTTTTGTTAAATACTGCTTGCACTTAATTCAAATCATGCATTACAATTCATGGATTCTCTACAGGAAGAATGATGGTAAAATGAACTACCTAGATTACTGCATGAAATCTGTCAATCGTTTGGTCTTACAAACAGGTATTGGACGAAATCCTGTCGGAAGACCTCGCCTGGTACCACGATCAACAAACAATCGATGCTTGGAGGAACGGAATCCACAACATAAACTTGAACGCATACCAGCAAGGGAAGGAGAACCTCGACCTCACAAGAGATGCCGTGTTTGCTACCAAGCCGGAAAGCGGAAAGAAAACTGTCTTCCGATGTGCTGATTGCCCTGGACAACCTGGTCTATGTGCTGCTCCTTGTTTTTCAAAATATCATGAGTAAACCTGAAACTTTTCGAAACGTATTATGGGTTTATTGCGTTGAATATATTTTGTAGTAATAGCAGTAAATGGCTTTTGATTTTCCGTTACATTCGAGGTGCAAAAGCAGAAGTAATTAAAAGTAAAGTAACATTAAAAGAGTAAATATAAAATTGAAATGAAAAGTGAGTGATTAATATTGAGTGGACTGTAAATAAAAGATGTCCAAATACATTGCAATAAACATAAAAAATTATACGCTCGAAAATATTTATAAATTTATATGATCGGTAATTGGTAATTGGTTCTTTTTTAATTGCACAATTTCTAGGAAAACATAAGAGGTATATCTTATTCAGTCTTATTCAAAAAGCTTTCATGGCACACTCGATTGGGAAATTGGAACCAAGCATATAAGCCTATATGTCTTATATGTTTGGTTCCCATAATGTGTATAATACAAGCTCGAAATAGATTGTGTTGTTTTAAAAAGATTAGCAAAAATGTGTAGAATTATTTACTGTGGTCGTAATGAGAATTATTACTGTGTGAAATGAGAAATTAAGGAAAACTGTTTACGGTGTTATCATCGCATAGTACTGTACTTATTAGTCAACTCTAAAACACCCAAAGATTTTGAGAACACCTATTTGCATTCCTTGTAGCAGTTTTCTCCGTCTTTTCTTCCGGAGAAAACATGTGCATCATGACAAGATCTAATGCTATTATCTGTTGCAATAACACCTCGAAATCACATAAAATGGACAAATAAAATATAGAAAATATACCTATTTGACACCTCTGGCGTGTCACCGTAACAGTGGACAATGATAGTAACGACACGCATCGTGTGTCATCGTAACATCGAACAATGATTAATTTTCAAATTTTGTTACGTTGAATAATTATTGCATGACACACTGTGCGTGTCACTAGGACAGGTATCTTAATGATTTCGTGCTGAAAGGGTTAAAGAATGGGCTAAAAACTTTGTGAATTTAAAAATCTAACATTTGTCTGCTTGCATACAGTTGCATACAACTAGGAATTTCCCATCGAATAGGTACAAACCTTATATCATTCGAAAGGTCTTTTCATTCTCATTCTTATGGTGTCGTGTATGACACATGTATGACATCATCGTGGACTGCTACAAGCATTTTAAAATTAACAACATAACTGTTTCTTTAAAAGTTATATGTTCCTATTTATTTTAAGTTGAAGTCTTCATATTTGATTTTTTGTTTCAATTCAGTTATTGAACATCATTAATTGTAGATAGTTATTCCCCTTTCCCATTCAGACCTTAATTGAAGACCGATTTGTGAAATGATAAAACAAGTCTGTTCATATATACAAATGAATATTGAATAGAGATTAAAAAACACACTAAATGTCATCAAGGTAAGGAAATGGTACAAGTTTTTTCAAGTCCACTTGCACATGGATCCTGGTCTTCTTGGGCGCACAGGGACAGCGATGTGGTGTGTCAAGGTCGATGATTGAAAATTCGAGAGCGGTTATGAGGTTCCGCTCGTTCGGCTCCATTCGCATGAAGACCCGTTTGGTGTGGTATTTCTTCGGCGCGTTCTTCACTTTGACAGTGACCCTTCCATAATGGATGGACTACTTATTCATGAGACGCATCGTCTCGATTGATACGCCACTATCATCACTCGAGTAGTCGGGCGATGCAGGGGCTTGGGTGAACACCACCGGCTCGTTTGGTGTTGTAGATCGCTCCATCGGAGATTGGGGAGGTGTATTGGTACGTTTCCACTGGCGAAGTGGTACGATCACAGTACCGTTCTCAACTGCAGCTTCCTGTTTGCGATCCATTATGACTTGTAGATTAAAATAATTGTAACTTGTAAACGTGAGGATTAGAACCTATGATAAGAATAGGTACAAACCTCGGACTTATATACTTTTTAAACAAAGTAAATCATAACAGCCAATCGGAGAGGTACCGAACTTCCTTAAAGAATATATAACTATATAAAGGATGTCATTGTTCCAGACTGTTAAGTACTTATCCTCAACGTTCCATAACAAGAAGCATGTCCTCAAAACATTTATTCTATTTTCAAAATGACAGTCCAGTCATTATTGGAGGTCAGTTGGATATGACCGTGCATCTCTGTTGCGGCTGCAAAGTGGCCCTGTGGAAAACTTTGACTGTGACAGCACTTCAAAGGCGGAGTGGACTACCAGTGAAGTGTCCGGTACACGAGTGTGACCATGACTTTAGCAACAATCAGACATTTCATGAATGGTGTGATGACTTCCTGAAAATAAGGGAGTCGCCTGAGGGACGTGATCTGTACTCATCATTTATTTTTAATGCATAAATTAAACTTACATTGTAAATCTCTTGTCTTTTTCATTTTAAACATAGTTCTGGAATTGGTTTTCTTATTGGGGAGCAACTAAATCATAACTGCACATTAAAGTTTCACATCTAAATAGTGCTACATTTAAAATAATTGTCACAATAGTCGCAATTGAGCAAACCCATTCAAAATCAAACAGAAGACGTCTATCGGTACGTACCCAAGTACTCAGAACCAAGTCACACAAGTTCGATCATAGACGTTCCGAAACACAGTGTACTCAACCGAGTGTACCAAACACATGTACCTATCCAGTAAAACAGAAGTCATGCATGTTCCTATTAATAACACTGAATTATACATTTACCTATCCATGTTCCTATTCATAACACTGAATTATACATGTACCTATCCATGTACCTATTGATAACACTGAATTATACATGTACCTATCCATGTACCTATCCCTCGCAAGTAGGGCACAGTTTTCACTACTGCCGAGGCGCATTGAGTCCGTCATTAAGGCCAAAGGTGGTCATACCAAGTATTGACGCCATTTCTTTTTTTATACCTCTAAATAAAGGTAATGCAGGAGAAGACGTGTCTTGGCATCTGTTCTATTTTTTTATAAAAAATATCGGTCAAAAACTAATTGCAAAGGTAAATTCTATCATAATACAGCAAGATTTAATCAACGCAGAAACTTGAGAGAAATATCATTATATTAGCGTAACCGTAAAAAAACATGTTAAAATTCAGGTGTCCCTAATAAATTGACACGCACTGTAAATGTAAAGACTTGATGTTTTCATGACGCACATGAGATGAAACGTAGAATTTCAATTTGTCAAACTAGTGGAGTTGCTTCATAATTTCGTTGCAAAAACCTATGCCATGAAGATTCGGAAATGTGTTTCTCTAATTCAGAAGCCAATTTACTGAACATGAAAAGGCCAGTTGTGCTTCAAGCCTCAGATGGGTGCGATGTGGAGGACGACATAGGCCGTCAATACGCATTTCAGAATAATCTGACCGTGTTTTCTTCGGATCCTGTAGAGACACATGAAGATACACAGCAGCTTGTAGGGACGTACACAAGGACGGAAGCATGACCTGCTGTGCATACTCTGACGCCCATGAGTCCCATGGTGGAACGGCAACTAAGCAACGCAGCTGCAAGGAGGACAGCGTAAAGCTTATGGGGAACACCTCATTCACAACTGAGTTTTTCCGGCCTGTCATCGAACAGATAAAGACGCATTGTGTGCCTGAGATGTGAGTTCCAGCTCTACCTCAGTCTGTATGTATATGCATAAATTTGACCCTCCGGAAGTATAAGAATCTCACTATCTCGAAGAATCGTCGAGTCGGCATGTCGGTTGGAGAAGTCAGGATCCATCCATGAATGAGACCTTACCTCCATCGTTTACTGGTCAGGAATATACTTGTGCAATACGAAAGAACATAAATTCTAATTTTCCGGTTATTAGGGATGAGTTTGAGCAGTTTCTTGGCATGACCTTTCACACAACTTCTACTATCTGGAGAACCGTCGTATGCCGAAGATGCTCTGTCTGGCGAATAGTCGAACTCTAAATTTGCAACTTTTCAATAGAGAAAATTACAAATTTTGAGTGAATGAAGATTAGATTGTGATGCTCTTTAGGTGCAATGTCTTTGCATGCGTGACTATGGCAATAGTCCACGCATATCAGCTACCTTAGTAATGTGCATCTCTTTATTACTTTAATATTGACATTTTGTGAAAGAAAAGACGGTTCGCCTGATTGTAAAATTGATAATTCTATATCTGAAAGCCTAAAGAACTGTTTTAGGTAATATTATGGTATTGCAAAGCTACCCAGACTTCGTATGTATTGGAGTCCTGCGAGACGATGTAATAAAATCGCCGACGTTATGCCATTGAAAAGATCTGAAGAAATAGAAAGAAATTTTCACTGTGTTGATAATAATTCCCGTCATGCAGATTGCATGCAATGATTAATTATTCAAAATTAGATCAGCTTCTGATAAACTCAGACAAAAGTTCAATAGTGTTACACCTACGGAAATGATGAGAATTGATGAACAAGTCGTTCCTCTTGAAGGAATGTCACCACTGCACACATATAGCCAAAAAACAAAAAAAATGGGGCTACAAAAATATTTATATGTTCCGGATCAAACGGCTTGATTTTCGATTTTGAGATATTTACTGGAACTATTGACGTTTATCCTAATCAACCCGATAATGGGGCATCCGGCAATATTGTTCTACGACTTCTTCAGCATGTTCCCAGAATTACTGGATTCAAAGTGAACGTGGATAATTGGTTCGTATCTTTAAATCTCCATAGTGTGCCTTGGAAACAAGGAATTTCTTGCTTTGAATTTTTTGATTCACTTATTACCGTTCTCCCATCAGATCAAAGAAAGCATATTTGCGTCTTCTTTTCCATTTCTTTGACTTGGCAGTCGTTGAGCCTTGGTTATTTCACACGCGCGATGCCGATATCTTGGGAATACAAAAGAAAGATCGACTTCTTCCGTTGGCCTTCAAGTGCAAATCGCAGATGCTCTTGTGAATGAGGCCAAAATTGACACTACAAAGTAGTGATCCCATCCCAAAATCAAGGACAAAATGTGAAATGATGAGTCATCCCCTCTCTGGAAGGAAGGAAGGAGGTGAGGGAGGTGGCCAAGGATGTACTGGAAGGGATGGGTCCGAGTGGAGGAAACTGTTCCCTCCTTCCCCCCTCTGGAAGGATGGAAGGAAGGAAGAGCTCTCCTGTGAGGCAAGGGTAGGTAAGTGTTTTACCTTTAGACAAGGGCAGGTGTTGGACGTTTTGGGATATATTTCGGGCTGAAGGAGTGTCTGCATTAACAAACGGAGGGCAGATTCGGATTCTACGTGAAATTTTGGGTTAGGAAGGTTGTTTCCAGCTCAATCGGAGAGAAAAAGTGCTGACCCCCCCCCCCCTCCAGTCAGACTTCCAACTTTGGTTCCAGAGATGGTAGAAAGTCGTGCGATAGCTCATGTGAAAGCTAAGAGTGAGAAAAATACAGTGGAAAGCATCATATGTCCAAGTTGTTTAGAGTGGGTTTAGAGTTATCGGTTTAGAGTGGAAAATGACTTGAAAATGGCAGGAATCTCCGAAAAACGACAGAGTTAGAAAAGGTAGGTTTTCGACGTTTTGGGGTGAGAAAGGTCCTATTTCGGGCAGAAGGAGGGCTCGCATGGACAAACGGAGGTCAGATTCGGACTTATAGTGAAATTTTGGGTTAAGGAGGTGATTTCCAGCTCAATCGGAGAGAAAAAGTTTTCACCCCCCCCCCACCTCCCTGACAGGCAAGTCAGCAGGCAGACTTGGATGGAAGGTTTGGGGAAAGAGAGAAGGGAACACAGATAGAAGGTTTGGGAAAGAGAGAAGGTGGGAGGTAGGACATGTCTCTCGGCCGACTTCCCTCAACTATATAAGTGGAGTCTCTACTTGTGGGAATCAGTTCTCCTCCCGACTGGGTCGAGGGTGGTGAACTCCGAAGCTCCGATGATAGCATTGGAAATCTCCAAAAACCGGGTTTCCATAGGAAAACAAGGCAGATTTTTCGATTGCCGCACTCACCTAAGGTGTCAGAGTGAGTGGAGAGCCAGGACATGGCCTGGAGATCAGACCATCGTAGTAGGCCTAAACTTTAAAGGCATGGTTCTCTGCTTGTAGGAATCGGATTGACTTCGTTCAACATTTGTTCGAAATGTCATGATTCAGGTCAAGTCATAGATTACTTATAAACGTTTTATACGTAGTACTAAATGCTGAAAAATCTAAATTCACTATTTTTGGAGGTTTTCTGGGGTTTTCGACCCTGCTGAAGTCAATGAAGGCATGGATAAGTGTGCATGCCTTGATTGGTATATCATCATAATAGGGTTGCGGCACTAAACCTGAGCATCGTATCTTTTTAACACTATGAGCATCTTTCATAAAACCCTACCTGGCGATATACATTGCAGTGATGAACGTTTTCCAGTCGTTATGTGACTAAGCATGAGGTTCGAAGAGCTTGCATACTAAATAAGAGAGAATGTTTTCATGTTCGTATTTGGTACGTGAGTGGCCTCTTTTTCATTCCATTCATCATTTCGTCGCAGGTCCGTGATAAAGACAGTTCTTAAAAGAACTCATGCTCATGACTTCTTCTCATCAACTTAGGTTGTCAACGTTTTCAACACTCAGTGCAATGGAGATGCTTTAAAGTAACCTTCGACAGATGCCTAAATGTCACCCTGGCGGTCAGAGCGCTACGTCGAGACGATAAGGCAACCACTTGCAAACATGACGCAGAGAGGTTTAGCCAGGATTACAATTGCCGAATATCCCATGCGGTACTCCTCGCTACTTACGTTTTACTTATGCTCTATAACTGGGTCAATATAACTTATACTTATCGTATAAAAAAAAAAAAAGACTGTTACTACTATACATTGTCACCTCTTTCTATTTACAACTAAACTCTACTACTTCGTCTTCTAGATCTTATCTCAATACTTTTGTACACTACTCTCTTTAACTAAACTTATGACCTTAAGGTCTACTTTCTACTGACTCCTAAACCCTTTCTACTCCTCTTGTTACTCTAACAATCTATTATTACTCTACTAAAACTACTAACGAAACATACACGCCTCACTTTACTCCTCTAACTATACTAACAACTTATTTCCTACACATTGCCCTCTTTCCTAACACCTCAACTTTCTAACAAGACACTGCTGATAACCTACCTTCATACAATACTTAAACTCTATAACTATCATGAACCTTTGGGTTTATTTAACTCACTGGGTACTCGCGACTCTGAACACAACCTTCAATAAACATATATCTGATATATCTCAAACTCCTCCACGTTTTCAGAACTATATATACACAACCCTATATACAAAATATCCCTCGTAGACTCACTTCGCCTACCAACTTCTCCAGTTAACACCTGAACTATACAAACAATAAATATAACATAACTTAAAAATAATATCCCGTGATATTCTTCGAAACATGCCCACCTATCAGAACTCTTTCTGTACATATGCGCTAGAATACCCAAACCTCCAAACACCACTTTACTACATTTACCTCCCTGTTTACTATGTCCACAAATAACCAATACACCTAACAACACTTATTAAAATTTCCTATTCCCTCTCGTTACCATAGAACAGCTACAACATTCTCAGCGGATTCCATCGCCGCCCAAAAGGGACGCCCGTCGATAGGAAGTATTACACCGAACATCTCCTTAGCATGCACACTTTGAGTGTGGGCAAGACGTGAGAATGACTTGATAGCAAGCCACTTCTGTTAGCAGAGAATGGATAAAGTGATTTGATAGCAGACCCTCTGATATCAGAGGGTGAAAACTCAGCCAAGATTTCATCTATTAGCAGAGACATAAAACTTAGAGTGATTTGATAGCAACGTATCTGTTAGCATACCAATGAGCATAAACCATGGTCATGATGATTACGATGATTACGATCACTCCCACCCAAGTTGGAAGTTTGACAGGAGGGGGGGGGGTCAGCACTTTTTCTTCCGATGGAGCTGGAAATCACCTTACCGATGTAAAATTGCACGTAGAATCCGAATCTGCCCTCCCCTCCATTTGTCCACTCTAAACCCAGGAAAACTTGGACATATGATGCTTTCCACTGCATTTTTCTCACTCTTAGCTTTCACAGGTCAGCACATCAAGCATGAAAATGAACCATAGGTTGACACAGTCGTGTTACAACTACCAACCGATAGTCTAGAGCGATTTGATTGCGCGAACAAGACATTTGAAAGGATGTATCATTCTTATATAAAGCAGAATCAAGCGTGACACAACGTGGCGTGATGTTTCATCTGAGTAAAGAAAACTTGGTGATAAACTGCGTTAATGATGGCCCTCGCATAGATACCGTGTACTGATGTAGATAGACCAATCAGACTTCCACAAATTTCCATCAATCCATTCACATATATTTCGATAGAGAATGAACTTGTCCACACCCGAAGAATGCTAAGACGGACCTGAACCAGAGAAAGAGATAATCAACGGACCTGTTTGATACTGCTTTTGAATGTATCAAAAACGTAATCTATGATTCTATCATGCCTATGAGCTCATAGTGCACATACCTTGAAAGTGAGCTATCGCACGACTTTCTACCATCTCTGGAACCAAAGTTGGAAGTCTGACTGGAGGGGGGGGGGGTCAGCACTTTTTCTTCCGATTGAGCTGGAAACAGCCTTCCTAACCCAAAATTTCACGCAGAATCCGAATTCACGAATCTGCCCTCCGTTGTCCATCCGAGCCTCCTTCTGCTGTTCTGGCCGATATAGGACCTTTCATCTCCTAAAACGTCCAACACCTACCCTTTTCAAAAACACTTACCTACCCTAGCCTCACAGGAGAGCTCTTCCTCCATCCTTCCAGAGGAGGGGAGGGAACAGTTTCCCCCTCCTCCACTCGACCCATCCCTTCCAGTACACATTCAATTCCTTGGCCACCTCCCGCACCTCCGTCCTTCCTTCCAGAGGGGGATGACTCATCAGTGCACATTTCACATTTTGGCCTTGATTTTGGGATGGGATCACTACTCTCCAAAAGGGGCCGCCCTTCAAAGGAAATTGAAAATCAACTACATGTAGAATTAAAACGGAGGAGATCGAGGACACACGCACCATCGTTCAGCATTCTAACAGACAATGTCGGTCATTGCCCGTATACAAAGAGAAGACAGGGAGATGCAGAATGCCGGTGCAAGCTGGATGTTCAATGTGCTGCATGTTCAAAATGTGATGTCTATCTTTGCTTCACCCCAAAAAACTGCTTCCAAAGGCTTCACACCATACCTCATGAACAGACTTTCAAAAATTCAATCCTTCTTATAAAGAATTCAATAACATAGGATTCAATAAATTCAATAACATACGTGGTGTGATCCAAAATGTCCCGGACTAACCTACTTGCAGATAACCTGTGATAACGAATACTACTTCAGATGTAAATTTAGGTCTTTAAGGCATGAGAAATATGGTCGCCGAAATTTTTCCGGTCAGTTTTCTATTTTTAAAAAATATTTTTACATTTTAACATGAATTTCTGTATTTTCTGAATTGATAGAGATCCGATTTGTCTTATTGTTATAGTTAGATTGATTTTGATTTGTACCTTATTTGACGGATACTTTGCCATGATATTGCACGTCTTTTGTTAATTGCTTCATGTGTTACGATATCAATCAGCTGAAGTTCATTCAGCACGCATTCATTAAGAAATCCGTGTCAACGATGGTTCTTTGTTCTATCAGTTTTCATGATGGATGTGACAAGCGTTTCTTCAGTCGAATATCGCAGTGTGATACGATACCTCCTGATCCGCGGCTTCGCTAATGGTGACATTCTAAAGGAATTAAGCCTGGCATATGGAAGCAAAGCTCCATCGAGAACTACTGCTTATTTCTGGATAAAGCGAATTTAAACGCGGAAGACAATCTGTGAGCAAGATTTTTCAACTGTTGGTCGGCCGCAGGAGATTCCGGAAGAGAAATCGAGTCAGTGCGATGAAGTGATTACAGCACACAGAAGGATAACCATCCGTGAGTTGTCAAGAGAGTTTGCGAATCATTATCACTCCTGTCATGACATCATCGAAAGACTTGGATATCGCAAACTGCATCACGTTTCGTACCGAAGTTTCTGTCACCTGAAATGAAGGAGAACAGACTTCTGGCGGCACAGTCAAATTTGGATCTCCTGGAAGGAGAGGAAAACGAAATGCACGAGATCAGTTCTGAACTGCATCCTTACAGAGAGATGAAACACCTTTAAGTTTGTATCTGCCTCAAAGTAACGAGAATCTGCAGAGTGCGAAAATCAGGCGAGTCTGCCCCTTTGAAAATGCGATCCGGAACATCACATCGCCGGTCGTTTGAGCTGACGGTCTTTGAACGCTTCGGGAATCCAACTGGTGGACTTTGCGGATAAAAGGAGTAAGAATCAATAGCGAATATTATTCCAATCTGTTATCTAAGCGAGGAAGAAAATAAGAAAGCCACGAAACATTCCCCTCTACTTGCTTCAAACAATGACAATGCTCCGATTCACACCTCGCAGGAGACAACCAATGCTTAACGAGAAAACGGATTTCAACTATTGAGCCATCCTCCTTATTCACCTGACTTGGCCCCAAGTGACTCCTATCTGTTTAGATTCCTCAAAAAGCATCTTCGTGGACACCATTTTGAATCGCCAGTTGAAACTGCGGGATGCAGTTACTGAGTTTTTTGATTCTTTTGACACGAATTTTTCATAAAGCTTTTTGTGAATTGAGACTTCGTTGGCAAAAAGTGACGAATGCTAACGGCTCATACATTGAAAAGTAAACTGTTTTCTGGAAACAAAACATTTGTTTTTCCGTTAATTATTAGTCAGGTTATTAGTGATAGCTTAAACTGTTAAGTTAATCTAAATATATTAATTCTAAATCGCTAGAATTTATAGGAAAATCTTGAAATTCAGACAAATGTTTGAAAATTTTGAAAAAATAGAAAACTGACCGGAAAAATTTCGGCGACCATATTTCTCATGCCTTAAAGACCTAAATTTACATCTGAAGTAGTATTCGTTATCACAGGTTATCTGCAAGTAGGTTAATCCGGGACATTTTGGATCACACCACGTAGGATTGGATAAAACAAGAACATTTCACTTGATACTTTGAAAAAAGATCACTTATGTAAATGATGCCATTCGTACACTATGCCTGAGTTGCTTGTGGCAACACAGCCGTAAGTGCATTCAAAATAATAAAATTAAAATAAGATTTCTATAATCGTCAATTGTGTCAAAATATCGCAACAAACGTAAAGAAACATTTTTTTCGTACATTCAAATTGTAAAAAAAATGGTGCAATATAGGGTTAGACGATAATGTTAGCTACACAAACATTTCTCTCCAAGATAATAATTATATGGAAACCTGGTCTATTTACCTGATGAACATTCATACATTGCATTAGCCACGTCCTCGACTATACCCTCTTTCCAAAAGATGTTGACCTGGAAATTATTGAACCATTCACAAGAAAAGTGGGGTTTTGTCCCCTCCTCCAAAACTTTTCGACAAAACTCTCAAGCAAGAATTTGTGGGACTTTATCTGTCACACACTGAATTCCAGATGAAACAAAATTGTAGCAATCGAGGTTGCAGATACATACAGGTCTTCGAGCTAAATTGAGACTATTTCTGATTAGCTGTAGCGTCGTCCAATCAGGCTGATCTATTTATGACGCGGGCCCCCGCGCAGTTGTAATGTCAACGATAGGTTAAACGCGAAATTCACGCGAGCTTTGTTCCTTTGAAGTTTTTTGCATGAAAATATGTTTCACTTTTGAAGTTAGTACAACTCAGTGCGCCGAATAACCGTATTTTAGCAACCGTTCGGAAGTTGAGAGGAGATATGCCGTCCTTGCTGCCCTACGTATTGAGAAAAGTCCACGTGAAATCATGGAGTTTTTTGGATATGCAAAAGCTACCGTCTACCGACTGAAGAAGGTTTTCGACGAGGCAGACGACAAAGAAGAAGTGACTAGAAAGCGCAAGAACCATCTCGCCGTTCCGATGACCCTGCCGAAATGAAGAGTTCCCTTCGACCTTGGAGGTGTCGATTAACGAAGATCCTAGCAAATCCATGGGTGCCTTGGCTAAGGAGATGGGCGTGGCAAGGTCGACGATACACAAAGTTGTTCATGAAAATCTGCAATATCATTCGTACAAGCTCAGAAGACGACATTTGTTAACACAGAGGACCAAAGAGACTCGACTTGCCAAGGCCAGGGGGGGCCCCCCCCCCCCTCCTGAATGAAATGAAGCACGGTAAGTCGATTGGAATCCTCCGTTTCTTTTCGGATAAAAGAACTTTGTCCAGACATGAAAATGAATGTCCAAACGACAGGTGTCTGCGCAACGACCCTTCTGATGTCCCTATCGTCATGCACAGCAAGGTGCCAGCATCTGTGATGGTCTTGGGCGTCGTCAGCAGCGAAGGACACGTCATGACACCACACATCTTTCCGCAGGGTCTCAAACTCAATGCCGACGGATATATCGACGTGCTGAGGACTGTGGTTGTGCCTTGGATAGAATCAGTCTCCGCAGAGAGGCCTTACGTCTTCCAACAAGACTCAGCTCCTGCCCACAAGGCAAAAAAGATCCAGTCCTGGCTTTTGGACAACGTGCCACATCACTGGAGTCCAGACTTGTGGCCTCCCAGCTCTCCGGATTGCAATCCGTTGGACTTTTTTGTGTGGGGCGCTGTTGAGAGAGATGTCAACAAAGTCCCTCATTTCACTATTGACTCTCTGAAGGCTTCCATTATTGACGCAATGGCTCATTTAGACAAGAACTGCCTGGTTAGGGCCTGTGCCAGCTTGTTTTTTTTTTTTCCCGAGCCCGTTTGGAGAGAGTCATCGATGCTGAAGGTGACCACATTGAGTGATTTCTTAAGTTTCTGACTTTTTTTACATCTGTCATTCAGTTATAGATACAATAAAAGTATCAGTACAAGGATTATTTGTTTTGTAATTCATTTAACTTGTCTTAATGTCATTTGCCTAAAAATAGTCTCAATTATCGCGAACACCCTGTATAGATGGGTCAGCATGAAGATGGCAAACTCCTCTCTAGGATTCTTACAAGGAAGTTTCAGAGAGGACATGGCACCATAGTTCGGCAGCCAAACCCCAAAAACGAGCCGAACCTTGTTTTGACGGATAAAGTTTTTTCTCTGCATAAATAAATAAAATATAATTTGGTTAAAAAGAATCAGGAGGGGCCATCCAATACCCTTGACACTTCGAGAAAATCAAGATGATGTTAACTGCAATTTTCATGCTGAATTCACGTGAGTTGTTTGCAGTGCTGCCACTCCTGCGTAAATTTACGCAGTGCGTGAAAAAAAATATTCTGTTCTGCGTGAAATGCGTGGGATTTTTTTTTTTTTATTTTTTTGGGGAAGAGGTGCGGAAGGGAAATATGGATAATACTTACATATGATCTGTTAAGGAATATTATATAATTTTGTATCGTATGTTGATGAAAACACAAAAAGATTGAAAATTTCATTTGATCAAGATTCACAACTTCCAGATTCTGCCATATTTAATCGTGAAAGACACCGGAAAGAAATTGGATTCTGTTAGTTCCATCGTTACAAGTGTATGACTAGCAAGCCAACTCCTTTACAGACTGCATTGGCACTTAAGTTTTTGATTCAAAGAATTTGATAAAATCTATGCATTCTTACGGTGACGTGCACCTACGATGAAGCACGTCGCTTTAAAAAATCTGCTGCCAAGGCCGCTGTCGATAGTCGTCGTCAACTGTTGAATGCTAATGACGGATTAGTACAGGTTGTTATTGATAATTTTGATGCGGATATTTCAACGCAAAACGGAAGCTATCAACCCATTCATTGGCCCTATTGATCACACAGCCCGAACTCCTCCATTCCCGAAAAGAACACCAAGAATAGGCCTAAGACGTATCACTAAAGCCGAAATGGTCGAATATCGTTTATGGTGTAGATATACATACATTTCACGGCCCCAAACAGCCAAAAATGCCTCCACATTCAGCATTGAAAACCGCTCCATCTTCAAAATATCTGGCCCACAAATCTCTTTCCATGCAAAGAGCTGGTGAGACTGACTTGCAGTTTTTTAAAGCATCTTGGAATCTTCTGATTGTCCAGAATTTAACGGTTACAATACGAGCCTGTGTAGAAGATCTGGGCATCAGGAACAGCCGAAAACTACCGCCATATATGAGCCTTTGATAGACATGAAGACAGCCGATCCTAATACAATTCTATCAGCAGATGCTTAGGCACAGTCGATAACTAAAGAGACAGGACAAAATTTTACTATTCTTAACATGCGATCAACAGCTGTTTCTTTTTCAGTATTGCAATACAGATGTTATGGCCACCCCCATCCTACCTTGTTCCACGGTATGTTTCGTAAGATTATGGGGGGGGGGGAGGTATGCATGTTCTAATGAGTTTTGTAGTGCAGTATGGTACTCTGATGGAGGAAAGTGATTGTACGATGTCTTGTCAAGTGTGTTTGGTGTGTTATTAAGATGATGAAAGGGAAAAAAGTTTCCACAGAATGTTCGTGCCTTGCGTTTTTTAGCAGAGGAGGGTCTTGTTTCTTCTTCGAGTTTTGAATGTACACCAATTTGCTTGTTTCAGTGATCTTTTGCAAGAGTTAGACAGACGTGCAAAGCAGAGTTTATTTTTCAACAGTTTAACTGTGGGTTGATGTCCTCATCAAGCCCGTTTTCTGATCAAGGCTTTCATTCGAGCAGAAAGAGAAGGAATTGGATCTTGCATTTGACTGTATTTAGACAAATGCTTCCTTATTACTTTGCGTCGGGTCATGTCAACTATGCTAGATATGGCCTGCTCTACCTGAGAACATGGGAAAATATTCCTGAATATATTTTGAAGCATTTTCTCAAAAGTGAGCACGTCACACGCCATTTGAAAGGAGTATGGAACGGACTGTGGTCAGATATGTTCATTGAAACAACATTTATGCGGCTCGGGCATACAAAGGGTGGATTAATCGGAATTACTTTGAAATCGGATGCTTTGAAAGTTTGGGCTCTTAGTGGCCATATCTCATGTGATGTTTTATCAAGATTGAATGCCATGGAGAATGGTGATAGCCAGAACCGCCCAGAAAAACATAAGGAAGAAGGAAAATCGAGGATTGACGCCGACCGAAAGGATAGAGAAGGGATTCGTGATTGTTTGAGACTTTGCATTGACCCATTGGAACCAGAATCCCACCTGACAGAGTATTGTAGACACAGTTATGATTAAGGATCTGCTCTCCTCTGACCATTCACAGCCTTCTGATGGAATAGTTGTGACTTCATCAAATTTTTTCACTTAAGATTCGTCTCGTGTATATTTGTATCATAGTGATGTATATTTGATTTTTGATCGATACCACGAGTTGAACATCAAAGCTGTCGCTAGGGACGAGAGAGGAAGTGGTATGACTAGGGTTTGCCAGTTGAATCCCACGACAAAATTACCGGCACAGAATATTATACTAACATCTCCAGAAAATAAGAAACGATTGATATCGATGATATTCGATGAATTGAAATCAGATCAGAATTTTGATTCGAGAAAAATATTGTTTGTCAATTTCATAAGCTTGTTATCGCTGGAGAACAATTTTGTCCAATTGAAATAATAAATGAATCCATTATAACAAGACCCGAATTATGGACACCACATGAGGAGGCCGATAACATTATTATTAAGCAGGCACTCAGCTGTGCAGCAAAAGTTAGTTCACATAATTGGATATCAGTTGTATCAGATGACACGGACGCTTTCCTTTTGTTAATGCATTATTTCAAATCGTCAGATGTTTCAGTTCTAATGGAGTCTCCGATAAAAGACAAAATATTGCCCATTGATATCAATGCTTCTTGCAACATGTACTCCAACATACTTGATAATTTACTCACAGCCCACGCCATAACAGTTACGATAGTGTAGGTTGCTATTTGACATAGGAAAATCTAAAGTGAAAAAGGTATTGGAAGCCGGATTGATCTTCAGCTGTTGGTGACCCAAATTCTGATGTGAAGATGTGTATGAAGCAGGCCACCGTTTTTATTTCAAAATGTTATAATGTCGCTAACAGCTTCATCTATGTCAAAAATCCAGACTTCAAGTAGGGCAAGAAAGAATTTGGCAAAGGATGTGGTCTTCGTCTCCAAAACTGTGTGTTCTGCCACCCACCGATGAGGGCCTTCGCTGAAAATGTAGAAACGAGCGCATTACCAAATCTATATTACCGGGAAATCGTTTTTAACACGAAAATGATATGCCGGATTTACGCCCAGAAGATTTCGCTGGACGAGACTTCAAACTCATCATCCCCTGTGACAGAGTCCCAACTGGCGTAAAACTGGTTCCAGAATGCTATTGAAACTTGCTCGCTGTGGATGTAAATCCGGCGATGCCATTGTGTCAGAAGATGCAATTCGTCGAACTCTATTGGCCTACCGACCATGTAACTGTTTTTTGTGCTTGCTACAGTGTTTGGGATGTTTGTAGGATAGAATAAAGAATGTTTGTGAGACTTGTTATTCTAAATTTAATCCATGTACAATTTCATGGTCAAATTTATAACATGTAGGCCTACTTCAAACCCCGGCCCGATTTACCCCATTTTTCAAACAACACGCACAAGATTTATATGAATGACAACCTATTATTTTTCACAGATTCTTCTGATGATTGTAATCGAAATATATGCCGTATACCATCAAATTTGTGCGATTTATCTACAACTATGGGACAAAAAACTATTTGCAGGTGTGTTCTATTCATCAGTATAGGGCTGCTAACAAAAGGTCATCGGAAAAGCTGCATGACTACTTCTGTATAAGAAATAAGAAATCCGAATAATATCGATGTAAAGGTGAGCTGCATGTTAAGTAGTAGTCAATATCGATATACTATGCACAATTATACATTTATCGTATGCCCAGAGGCTGCATTGCAATATATTGACGAACTAGATACAAACATGAATTTATCAAAACTGATTACTATTTTCTAGACAAAATAGGCCAAAAAGTCAAACTCAAATTAAAACAAATCATATGTTTTTTGAGCTTCATCATATGAAACGACATTTTATATTGTATACATCAGCGTTAATATGTACTAAAATCAAAATTGACACAAATTGGGCTATTTTATTATGAATTATTTTCGAAAATGACCTAACTTCTATGACAAATAACGCATATAATCTCAAAAATGCTCAAGGGTTGGCTGGGGGGCTAGGAGGGTGGGGTCGGACTGGGGAGTTAGGGTTGGAGAGCACTGGGGGTGTGCGGTGGTGGGCAGGATGGGTGCGTTGTGGTTGGTGAGACGCGGTGACATGGGCAGAAGTAGGATGGTCATTGTGAGGTGGCAGGTGAGCATGGGGTGTGAGCAATATAATTGGGAGCGAGGGGAGTAATGAAAAAGCTGAGGCCTGGTGTGGTGAGCTGAGGAAAGGTGGAATGGTGTCTAGGCAGCAAGGTCGTGACGTGGGATGCTGTAGGTGGTGGGTTGCAAGAATGAAAGGGGAGATTGAGGCGAGAGCGGACCGGCGCGGTCTGCGCCCCGGGGGTGCGGTAGTGGAGTTGGGATGGTGGCGATGCGTGAGGAATGAAAGAGTGATGTGAAGGTGAGCGTGCGGTGGAGAGTGATGGTGGAATGAAGTGTGGTGCTAGGGGTGATGAAGGAGTTGTGGGAGGTGAGTTACATAGTGGGGGAAGGCGATGGGGTGCGCTGGTGCGTGGGTGGGGCTGAGAGAAGATTGTGCGCGTGGAGCATTTGGTTGCGTCTGATCCTGTGGCTGGGGTGATGGGGAGATGTGGCAGCGGGTAAGGTGGGAGGTGGGGACACTGGGAGAGGGGGATTGAGGGTGGAGGTCAGTGCGGTTGGTGGGGGGGTGAATGTGCTATGGTGCAAGTGAGTCGTGCATCAGTAGAGGGGGTGGTGCGAGGTACACGTTGAACTGGGGCGATCAAAGGGTGCGGGTGGGGCGTGGGTGTGCCAGGTGTGTGGGGGGGGGGGATGGGATGCCTGTGCGGGGATGTGAAGATCCTGACTGCACGAGTGGGTGTAGGGGCAGTGTATGGGTTTGGCTGTGGAGTGGTGAGGTGCTTGGAAAGGGGGGGTGGTGGTGTTGTGGTAGTTTGATAAGTGGACTGGGGATGGATTGCACAGGAACGAAGTGGGGGGGAGGGGTGTGGTGGTGTGAGAGCGTGGTGGGTGTGTGTGCAGAGTACGTGTGTGCGGCATTGTCTAGGTGTGTGAGAGACGGCTGATGAGGGTTTGTGGCAGGGGTGCCGAGAGCCATGGGCTGGGGACGCATGCCGGTCGGTGGCGGGAGGGGGCGAGGACATGGTAGATAATAGGAGGGTCTCTCCAATGCTCAAGGTGCGGAATTAAGCCGTGATGTGGGTGGCCGTGTGACGAAAGTGTGGACGTGGGGGGCGGTGGTGCAAGAGTGCGGTGGGGGGGTGGTGAACTCGGGGGGGAGGGGGGGCCGGCATGGGTTGTGATTGTGAATTGTGAAGGGTGGGGGGACTGTTGCGTTCCTGGCATGGACGGGGGCTGTGTGTATGTAGTGGAGGTTTGGCGGGGGGCTAAGGAATGGAAGGAGGCTGGAGGACGTCTTGGTGGTGGTGAGTAGTGGGGGGCGTGAAGTGGGTGCGGGTGGAATGCCTGAGGGGGGAGGAGGGGGTATGACCTGGGAGGGTTGATGGATGCATGATGAGTGGCCGCGGTCGTGAATAGTGGCGCAGGGATGGTGTGGGAATCGGGGGAACGGATGGTGAGTGCTGGTGGCCAGCCACATGTTGAGTGATGTGTGGGCTGAGGCCTGCCTGTGTGGTGGTAGGGTGGAACCTATTCAAAGATGGGGAGGGGTAGGGAAAGGGCGGCGGTTTCTGGTGGGTGCTGTGAGAGCGGGAGGCGGTGAGGTGCTTGGGACGTGGCAAAGTGATGGGACCCCGCCTAGGGGGAAATTAAGTGGGTGACTCTGTGCGTACGGTGCTGAGGAGGGGGGGTGTGTGGAAGATGGGTGAAATGTTTGTTCGTGCAGGAAGCTCGTGGCATAGTATAGTGGCTAGTTGAGGTGCATGTTCCTGACATGAGCGGTGATCCGAATGCAGTTGGCGTGGTGAAATGCGTGGGGAGGAGGTGGTGAAGGGGAGAGCTTGTAATCAAGGATTGGTCGAAAGGTAGTGCAACTAGCTGTAGGAGTGGGATTGACGCGGGTAGGCGTCGATGGGTGCCAGTGATGCATGGGCGTATGCATCCCTCCATTTTGCGCAGATAGATGATGGGTGAACACATCCGGGAGGGATGGGTGTGTGGCAGTGAAGGAGTGGGGTGGGGGGGGGGTGTGACGTATGATGTGATGTTAGTGCTGTGTTTTATGGGGGTTGTTTGAATGGCAAGTTGCAAATCGTCTGGTGGAGTGAGTTGCTGGAAGGGTGTATGGGTGTTGCGTGTGAGGTGAGTTTGAGTGGTCTGAGAGGTAAGTGAAGGTAGTTGATAATGGTTGGATGAATTGGATCGAAACCGGTGTGGCATTAGGGGTTGAAATAGTTTCCAGCCGGTGGTGTGGTGAGGTGGGAGATGGGGGGCATGGGAGGGGGGGTTGCTGTCGTGGTGACTTGTGTGGTCGCGAGGTAGATGTAGCCTAGTTCGGGTCGATTAGTTGGCTTGAGCTGGGTAGGGTTGGGGCGGCTAGTGGTGTAGTAGTAACGGAAGGTGCGGAGGATAACAGGTACAGGTTGGGTGCAGGGGTGGGTGCGGGTTGCGTATGAAATGTGGTGGTGTGAGTGATGGTAGAAGGTCGGCGGGGGGTCGTTGTGTGGTTTTGGAGTCTGTGGGGCGGGGTATGGGGGTGACGGTGAGGGGAAGTGAAGGGCGTGCAGGGACGTGGTGTGCTGGTGTGAGCCGGATGGTGAGGTGAGTGTTGGTAGGTTGGAGAGGAGCCCTAGGTGGGGAGAGTACGGTGGCTATAGGCCGCCCGTGTGCATCGGGTGACCGTATAAGATACAGGTGTCGGGAGTTTAAAGGAAAGGAGTGAACGGGGACTGGATTTGGGATGATGAGGAGTTGGGGGTGTGTGGCCCCAGCCAGGTGCTGTTCGGGGGTGGGGATTTTGTCGCTGTAAGTACCTGGATGGCTGAGGGACATCTGGCCGGAGGCTTGATTGTTCCAACGTGGTAGAACGAGACTGCGGGTCGAGTGTACTCGATGTCATGGTGGTGGGAGGAAGTGTAGTGGAATTTGGGTGTGGGATGTTTAATTTGAAGTACGGTGATGGAAGGAGGGTGACGGAGTGGCTGTGGGAGTGTGGTTGAGCTGTCAGGACGGTCAGAAACCCGGGTGGATTGTAGGTGGCAGACATGTGGGGGTTGGTATGGTGATGGGTAGTGTCCCTGCGTTTTTAGTGGTGCGAGAAGGCCGTGGGGTTTCCCCAGAAAATATTATATATTTATATAGTGTGATTGGATGTGAGAAATCGGGAGGTGTGGAGGTTGTTCGTCGCCGAGTGTGGTGGTGGTTAGATCGATGTCGGGGGAGAAATCGACGACCTTGGTTTAACTGATGAGGCTGAAAAGGACGCATGGCGGATGAGCAAGGGAAGTGGTGGTGGAGTTGGGTGTAGTATAGATCAGCGGTACTGTGAGAGCAACTGTAGCAGGCAAGGTTTCACTTGTTGTTTGAGGGGCCATGCTGATTTGGATCTATTGTGAGTGATTTATGGCGTTGTGGGAAGGTAGTAGTGGATTGCAGTGGGCTAGTCTCCGGGTTAGTGTGAAAGGGGGGGAGCTTAGGTTTTACAATCGAGTGAACTTACAATCAGTTGGAAATTTGCGTGACAGGATTCGACTAAGTGAGTGTGTTTAGAATTGGATAAAACTGGTGTGACGGGTGAGTGGGAATGTTTGTTGTTAGGTAATTGTGGGTTGGTGAGAGTGGGTTGTGGTAGGGGCGAAGTGCGATGGAAGGCCTGGGGTGGTGTGAAATAAGGAAATAAACTGCAGTATAATAATTGGAGGTCTGTACGATTAGGAGTACTCTATCTTAAATAATAAAGATGCGTGGGACTCAGGTGGGAGTAGAGTGTGTGATGGTATACAGTTAGAGGTGCGTGCAGTGTATTCAGGTATAGATTCGTGTAGGGGGTGTGGGGGATTGATGCGAGGCGGGTGGCTGGGCCGGTGGTTTGATAGCAAGTGAGGGGCCATGTAGGGGGAGAAGAATAATGTGTTGAGGGTGTTATTGTGGGACCCTGAAAGTGGGATGGTGGTCGATAGTTGTGCGCATCAGAGTTTCTGCTTGCCTTGTGCGAGTAAGTTGGCTTCAATTTTTGAATGTCTGTGATGAGGGGTGTTGGCATCGTGTAATGTGTGTCCGGGAGTTGTTCGGGCGTGGGGTGGAGGCGAGATGTGTGTGATGGGGTTCGCCAGTGCTGAGGTAACGATGAATGATGGGGTTCACCTGATGGGTGGAGGGGGACAAGGAGGGGACTGGATCTTGCGGTGCTAAGCGATGATGTTTGTTTGATAAGCAATTCTGATGCGTGGTGGTGTGTGGCGGTTAGTCTTCTGATAGACGTTAGTAAGGCAAATTGTTGTTGTTGAATTTAGCGATGCGTTTCCTATTAGTTCCCCAGTTTCTTTATCTTTAATATTTAGATTGAAAACCTTGATTTGTGTTTAGACCACGCGAAGACTTGGATATATAGTGTAGGTGTGAAGGAGAGTGTTGGAATATCGGGCGGGAGCGCGATGTGTTAGTATCATGAGAGGGACCTTCAAAGCACAAATATGATTGGAGTTGTTGACGTCCAATATGCCCCACGTTTGATTCAGTTAGTGGAATCGGGATTATGTTCCATTGTCGCAAACTATTCTGGTGTTTCTGGTGTTGTTTTATTGCTTCACTTCTTAGAGTTCAAACGTGCCAGGATGAAACAAGTGAAAGGTTGAACGGTGTCACCTGTGGACGATGATCGACCGCCGAGTCTAGAGGAGTTACTCATATGTGTGTGATACTGCCAGCCTAGTTAGGAGAGGGTTCCTAATTATATTATAAACACAGGTATAGGTTGTACTTCTAGATGTGTTGGAATTTATACGTGAATGTTGTTACCGCTATCCTTACAGTGTATCTTTGTTTTACTGTTATGTGCCGTTAAGCTCAGATGACCCGTAAGATCCCTCGTTTAAGTTCTTTTTGTGTAGTTTAGGATTGATTTAATTTTCCACTATCATGTAGTCCTCAGTTCAGATTAGTTGTAGGTATTAAAATCCTGGGAGTGACACCCTTGGATAGTGAGCCATTGCGTACCCATATGTCTTCAGAGATCTCGCCACATATTGGCTGTGCAGAAGATTCGTGTACTTATGTCTTTTGCCAATCCCCGGAGGGGATGTCATGAGGCAGGACAAGATAATTACTGAAAGATGCCTAACGACGGTATGCGTGGAGAGAATATCTGTTATCTGTTACTTGCGATATATGGTATTTGTGTTATTTGAGCAGACCAAAAGACCTTTAGATTAGTTTTGTGTTTCGTCAGCCTTGTTTATGGATTATTTTATTAGTATGATACGCCAGAGAACCTGCGTTTAGTTTGCAAGTATTTTCTATAACTCAGCTACACTCAATGAAACAAATTCGGAATGATCTATCCTGGCTAGATCGATGTGAGTTTGAAGATGCGTAGTGATTCGTAGTGAATCCCGGTTGTTGAGGTTGTGTAGGAGGCGATGTGGAAATAATAGTTCTAGCGGTGAGTGTGAGAAATTATTTGGATATAGGAAGGTTGAGTTTGGCTAGTGAAGATGAGGGGGGGGGGTTGAAGAAGTCATGATTGGTGCTCGAGAATTA
This sequence comes from Prostheceraeus crozeri, assembly GCA_907163375.1. Lineage (NCBI taxonomy): Eukaryota > Metazoa > Platyhelminthes > Polycladida > Euryleptidae > Prostheceraeus > Prostheceraeus crozeri. The sequence goes on along the minus strand of CAJQUW010000477.1, from coordinate 113,046 downwards.
CATTTGAGGTGAATTCAAATAAACCGGGCTATGGGTTTGTTTAGGCTGGCTGGGCTAGGGTGTGCACAGCAAGGCATATTGGTGTCTTCCTGAGTGGGAGGTACTCCGTACGGGCGATATGTCTCTTTGCAGTAAAAGTGGTCAGTGAGATTTTGGGGGTGGAGGGGGGTTTGACCTTGAAGAGAGGGTGGGTTAATTGCCGGTGTGTAGTGTGCGGATGTAAGGTTGTCAGCCCGACGCCACCCTCGAATTCTTCAAAATAGACCCTCTCCGCTACTGAAATCCGTCAAGGAAAAAAAACTATATCAAGCTAATCAAGGTTGAGTCACTTGCTGCCGGACTACCAGGATCAGTGCAAAGGAGGTGAACAAGTCAAGCGCGGACTCGAGTTATACATTCAGAGGAGGAAGACTTCGTAAATTTATACTTAATTACTTCGCTATTATTAAATAAGAAAGGGTTTCCATCAATTGGTGAAAGCAAATACTGCTTCCGAACATACCGATCATTCTGTAACGAATCGTGAGAGCAACGACAGGATTCCGCTGACTGCTAAGTTTGAAGGTGTCCCAATCTTAGTCGATTGAAGCATCACAATTTGGAATTTCGGATATTACAGACTACAGCATCAAGGTGGCCACCGTATTGTGGTCGGATGACGAACTAAAATCTATCCGATTACTGCCTACGAGAGCAACAGGTCGAAGGAAAAAGCGGGGGGGGTGGGATTTTGTTTTTTTTTTTCGGGATTCCATGTCACCAACGCGAACGAATTTGTTCTTAGAAGCATTGTGAAAGCAGATTCCATCCAGAAGATGAAGAGCTGTCTTCGTCTGTGGGATGTTGCGAACCAGTTGGATTCTGACATAAAAACGGGGGAAAAAGAGAACCCGTAAATAAACAAAATCAACGTGCTACTTACAGGTAAGAGCAGATGACTTTTAGTTTGGCAAATCATACAAAAGTTCAATATTTGATCAACCAATTGGTCTAATAATTGGTTGATTGAAGTAATTGTCATAATCGATTGACCAAAATTGGGCAGGCTTTTCAGCACACTGTGTTGATTTGGTCGCAATTATTGGGTCAGATAAAGTTCCCGAAGCGAAGAGATTGTGTGCTGCAGCAAAAACCTTGATAACATACACTTCAAAAGGCTTTGCGTGCATGCATGGTGGTGCATGCGTGCATGCGTGGTGGACGGACGTTCGATTAGTGAGCTCCGGTGCGAAGTGATTTTTTCTACAATTCCTTTTTTTTTTCTCTCACAGAAGTCTGTTTATAGTGATTTTCATCATTCTTTTCGTCGCATCGCGGGCATTACATTGCTGTAAACTTCCAACGTCGAAATTAAATTTATACGAAGAAAAACAGCAATTATTCGAATTTCAAGTCCTGACCTCCGTCTCTTTGTGCTAAAACGATCACTTGGGGAAAACAAGGATTCTCTCTCCCAAATCTTCCCGATTACATCATCGCTCCCTTCTGCAACCACTACAAATTCTGACCGACCAAGTAAGCCCGCTGGGGGGTTTTTTCAATGCTGCTGCTGCCCAGACACCAATGGTCAACATGTAGAATCATCCTTTCGCGCGAGTAAAGACGACTGCTGCTGCTGATAGTGACGTCACAACATCAGTTTAGTCACGAACAATCTGTGCATTGCGAATTGCTATCCTCATCCCTTCTCGGTGCGATCATTCACGATGACTAAGAAAAGTCAAAGCATCGCTGCAACACCGAATGACGACATAAAGACTTACATGAAGGCGTACATGGAGGAATTGACTAAAGTCATCAAAGACGGATTTGACAGACAACTCGATGTATTGCAGACTGAAATTTCTAAAAAAAAGTCTAAAAAGAGATCTAGGCCGTGAAAGAGAAGCCCGGCTGGAAATGGATGAGGAAAACAACAGATTGCGTGATGACTTAAAATACATAAATGGAGAATTAAGCTATCTCCATGAAAAACTCGACCTATTTGAACACAGGGAAAAGGCGAATGACATTGTCATGAGCAACTGTGACCGACCTAGTGGAGATGCGAAAACGATGATGGACGTTGATGGACAGTACTTTGAACATTTACGTTAAAAACATGTATGTATTTTCGCATTATAACATGTAACATACACGGTATCGTCAGTTTTGATATAAATTTGATTTACATGACTCAAAAATTAGTTTTTTTAACTGCCTACATAGTTCTGAGACACCCTGTATATTTTTTTCTTCTGCAACAATTGGCTACAAAAGTAGTCGTGAATGAGAGTATGAAAATGACTGAAAATTGTAAATAAACATGTTTATATAACTGAGTTAAAATGTCCTGTATGATGCTGATGTCATGTTGATCTACATGCTGTTAAGTGCCTTGTGTCACCTGCGCAGGGCCAGTTCAAATACCCCAACTATGTGGGTCCTCTGGTCCTTTTCTCCTTCTTTTATGACTTTGTACCAAGCCAAACACAAGGGCCCGTAGTTATAAAGAGAGTGGAAACTCATGAAAGTCATAACTCACAATGAAAATCGGTAGTTATAAAGAAAGTTAATACTCATGAGTCTTAACTCATCAAACGCTTCATTCTTTTTAGTCGAGGTAGGATTCTCGCAATCCTATTGGCTGTCTTAGATTTTGATGACAATTTGTTAGGGAACTTAACGAACGCACAGTTCTGTGGTCACAGACATCGAGTTGTATGGTCGTAGTGTCGTCTTGAAAGTGCGAGAAACGAAATGAATGACGAACATTTTTTGAGTTTGATTGAGGACAATAAGGTTGTGCTTTCTAAGGAAAATAAGTCGGAAATGAAGAAAGCCAAAAAGCGAGCATGGTGCGATATTGAACATGGATTAAAGGAAAAGGATATCATAATGTCAATTGAAAAACTGAAAAATAAGTGGATGAATATGAAAATTAGGGTCCTCGAGAAGATGCGTAAGCGTCAGGCAACTGGTGGAGGACCACCGATTCCACTAACATCAGTAGACGACCGTATAATCAACCTGTTATGAGAAAAGAATCCCAAAATCGCTAGAGTGCCCGGAGCGTGCTCGACTTCTTTTTTTGAACACAAGCAACGCTAATATTCTAATGGGCAACGAAGGATATGACAGTGAAGATGACATAGACATGAACATAGAACATGACAAAGAAAATGACTGGGAAGAGCTGAGCCCATTACTGAAAACTTAAAGAAAAGTTATGTTTCACTTTCTCAATTTTTAATGACGAACAAGTAGGCCTAACTATCTTTATTACTTTACAGCTAAAAAGGAAGATTATGCAGCTCTACAGAAGGAGTGCCTGCTTCTTGAGCGCCAGCGAATTAAGGAGTCAATGGACTTAATTCAAATGCAAAAAGAAAAGATCAAGGAAGAACGAAATCTTATTCACTTGCAGACGGAGTATTTCTCTCGTTTGCTCTCGGCGAATAGTGGAGTGATTCAGCAACATCCTGATGGTTCAAGCGTCTTTCAATTTCATTGACTCACATATTTGAATATTTAATTTACAAGTTCTGGTGATTATTGTTATAGTTTTGAGAATACAAAATTAACGAATTTGTTGATTGTCTTGATACATTAATGTGGTTTTAAATGATTGTTTATATAATCTTTTGAAATAATTATAATTGAAAAAATATCTTACGATGCTTATAATTAATAAAATGATAATTTATGATAATAGTAATTTGAAAATGTAATATTTAATAGTAGAAGCATGAAGTGAGCAAATATTTAAGAGGGATTCTACGAAAAAGTGGACAAAGTAGCTAATTTTGAAATCTTAGAATAAGTCATCAACCACTATCCAAAATTACCACCAGATATCCTAATCATCACATTCTAATGTAATTTTATGATATTTCGGGCTTAAAGTTGAAATTGTAGGTCACTTTTGACCAAAATCTAAAAAAATGCATAAATCCGGATTTTTGGACTTGTTTCGTTACTAACTAGAAAATTCTTGCGAATCGAATTATTTTGATCAGGGGCAGCAAAAATTATGATAACGCGATATAAATGGAGGAATGCTTGGTGTTGCACTGAAGCGATGAGTGGAATTGACACCGCTACTACAGCATTAGAGTGGGGGTACGTCTTATTCGTCACGTACATCACAATTTCTGGTGTAAGTTTTTTCACGCAGAGAACAACTTCAGCAATAAGGCTGAAATTCGGAATCCAACTAAAAGTCATATACGCCCAATACGATATTATAGTTAACTCGGAGATCGAAGGTCGGGGAATTAGGAGTGACAGGTGCGTTCGTACGTGATGCGCAGAACGTTCGTACATGATTAGCATAGCGTTCGTACGTGATGATGATGTTCAATGTCATTCTCATATCTGCTGACGTGCGTCCTGAGTGGGTAACTCAGAGGATTTGTTTTTCCTGGAATAATGCCGCAGCAGGATATCTATCGATAAAAACGAGAACTATAAATAGCGCAATTCCTGGAACACATCCGAAGTACCTTATTTCTCGGAAATCTACATTTCCTCCCATACTATTGGTCGGCACTCTCAACTCTTCATTCGAGATAACCAAGTACGTGCAACTTCATGGCTAAGTCATCCTCGGAGCGATCAAAGCAATACCGGGCCAAACTGGCTACCAACGCAACGTAGAGAAAAGGAAAGAAGACGGGCTGCAGAAAATCGAGCAAAAGAAACTCCAAGACAGAAAAGAAATGCTAAACGTTTGGGTAGAGCGAGGAGTCAGCGATACCGGGATCGTAAGAAGAACAACCAAAGTACATCCCTGTCTTCACCGTCCAGTCAAGGATCTGCTTTCGGGAACAGAGCTTCAAAAATGAAAGCAGTTTACAGAGCAAGGAGACAATTGGAGAGTGTGTTACCCAAATCCCCCAGGAGAAAGAGAGAGGTCATCTCAACTATTTCTACGATGCATTCAGTGATTCCTGATGAGGCAAGCTTCGAACTTTCTGATGAGGTGTCAGAAAACAGTGGGCCTACTCCTCTTATTAAAGACTTCCTTTACCGCGATGACATTTCACGACCTTGTCCTGGAGAAAACGACTTCGTCTCAGTGATAAACAAAAGTGGCAAGAGAGAACGAAGACAAAAGAGAATTCTTTGTTTTACTCTGATGGAGGCCTTTCGAATGTTCTCAATGGAAAGCTCTGAAGAAACTCCGGTGTGTTTTTCGAAGTTCGCTCGTGTTCGTCAACATGAATGCCCTGAAGTGAGATTGACATCAGCGATGCCACATAATGTATGTGGCTGTAAATACCATCAAAATTTCATCAATTTGATTGAATCACTTCAGAAACACAACTCTTCGTTGGTATACAGTGACCATTTTCTTGAAAGTCATGTTTTATTCGCTGGTGAGGATCATGAGGAGTGTAGATTTAATCCTTGTTCCACATGTGTGTCTGGTGAGAAACTTATCAACTTTTGTGATGGACTTGATTTCGAAACAATTTCGTACGATAAATGGATTCTCGAAGATGGACTTTGTCAGGACTCTCAGTCTGACAAAAGAGGATGCAATGGATGAATTGCGGCAACAGGTACAGCCTTTCATTACCCATCACTTGACAAAGCGATTTCAACATAAAGCATACACGGAGCAGAAACTCTCAGCGTCTGAAAACAATCTTATCATGCAATTTGATTTCGCAGAGAACTATTCATGTGACTTCCAGGATGAGATTCAAGCGGCGTATTATGGCAAGTTGCAGATTACCCTGTTCACGTGTTGTGTTTGGTTTGGTGATGCAGCTCCAAAACACATGGTCGCTTCTGATAACCGTCAACACAACAACACAACCGCTGCTGCTTTTTTAATGTTGATACTCAAGGAGATCTTTGAGCAGCTGCAGCCATCTTCACTTGCACTCTGGTCTGATGGACCGAGCTGCCAGTTCAAGAATTCGTTCATGACCCAATTTCTGATATACATACGTCAATATTTCAATCTAAATAATGTGATGTGGAACTTTTTCGCAACATCGCATGGAAAAGGTCCATGTGATGCCCAGGGTGGCAATGCGAAAAGAACAGTTCGACGATTGGTTACATCCAGAAGAGTTACTGTTCAATGTGCCTCAGACTTTGCCAGCGCTATTGCAGAATCAGATTTGCAAATTCAAGTTTTAGTGTGCAATGATATCGACGGAGCAATTGAATACTTTGGAATCAAGTCTATCTTGGAAAAAGAAGTAAGTTATATTTATCTTTATTCGATATTGAGCATCTACAGCATAATAGACGATCAAATACTTATGACTATAACACAACTGGCAACCTTACATAAATTAGATACTAAGGCATATTCTAATGTTGTGTCTAGATGTCCAGTGTACAAATTTGGATCATTTTCAGAAAAACAGTGCTAATGTGTACCTTAAGCAATTACATTATGTGGGTGTAGTATGCTTCTATCTGGGAATCTGCAATTTACTGAAGTAAACATTCTCCGAAAATGAAATAGTATACGTCAGCAAAAAGTGGCATGTGCACTCGGAAACTAAGCTAACAACGTTCACCACATAGGCCTACAAGAGTGACACAGTACGAATCAGATTATCATATCTACATTAATTTCTCTATTAACGCAGCGCAACATCTATTTTACGTGTATAGATACATGCATGTCATGCAATGGTCTCCGATGGTACAATGTAATAGTCCCCACACCCTATTATGCTAGTTACTTTAGGGGTTGCATGTTATTTTAGGCTTGCTATCAGTATCAACTGCCACATCCGTTAAATGTTTTGTCATTTACAATTTGTTTCAATTTTAATGTCGAGAACATCTTCTTTCAGAAAAATGTCTCTGGTATACGAAAGGATCATTGCTGGTTTGCTTCTCGTGATGATCGCTTGATTCGATCCAACTTGTCGAAGGATATATGCGGAGATACTCAATTCATCGACAGCCATCTTCGGGTTGGCACTGTTGCCATAACGCGAGTACGCAATCAGCTCAGTGGTTATCGAAACTTTCTTGGAATTATCCAATCAATTGCGGACGAAGAATATGAGATCTTATTCTTGAAACAAAGTTCTCCCATTTGTTTCACCTTGTGTGGACGGCCTGATATCGCATGGATTGTGAAAGATGACATTCTGGGAACTGTAGCAGATTATTCATTGGATCAACGGGAAAGATACATTTTCACTACCCCACCATTATAGTGTGACTTCCTAGACTGATGAGTTTGATCACAAAAGGAGATGTGTTTTTTTACTATTTTGAGTTTGTACAATACATCTGTTGAGTTTATCCGATCCATGTGTTCATAATTCTTAGGCCCATTCTGCACGGGGAACATCAAAAATCCATTACTAAAAGGTTTTATAACGGTAATTTTTTTCATTTTTTTGATTGCTACATAAGTTATTAATCGCTTAAGTTGCTTATAAGATATTTTATAGATAAGAGAGTAATTTCCGTATGACAGCCAACACAAGTAATGAATAGCATGACGAAAATAGCAGAGCGTCACGTACGACACAAGTGCATCACGTACGTCACATGCAACATATTTCAAAATTTAGGCATCATAAAGCTGAATGAAATGTTATAAGCTTGTTTTCGTAGTCTCGATACAGGTACTGGTACATCGATTGAGTGACCGAAGTGTTTCATCGAAGGACAAATTGAAGTTTAAGTAAGGTATGTGAAACACCATGTCCATTTTACCGTCACGTACGAACAGGAGTCTAAATCATTGCCAGCAAAAAAATAAATAAGCATTTGAATTTTCTTCTACAGCCGAAGTTTCAAGTGAAGTTGTGTCTTAATGCATGTAAATTGTTTTGATGGAATTCGAAGTTTAAGTTGTTCAAAATTTGAAATATGTTTCTCCAAAAATCACGTACGTCACGCGTAGAATCCCTCTTAATAATTTCATGTAGTAAGATAATAAAATTAACAAGAAAGATAACAAATAATATGAAATGTAGGGTTGCAATATTTTAGAAATGTATTAAAATGTAATAATTGTTTTAGAAACATAAAACATCGTTTTACGTATAATCGCAAATATTTTATTAAAACGAAACATTAACAGTCAATTTGAAACAAAAGAAGTCAGGTCTTGACGTTTCCTGGTGCCTTGTCTATGAAAATAGTCATCAGTTCTATTGATATGCAGATCATCGATTGATGGCATATCATCCAAATGCTCGACATCATCAAAGTCTGGATCATTATAAAGCATTGCCAAATTATGAAGGATAAGGATGCAAACAATCAGCCGGCACACTCTCGAAAGTGGTACTTGAATTATGCGATAAAGACAAGCAAAGAGGCGTTTCACTCTTCCAAAAGCCATCTCGATGGAAACTCGTGCGCGACTCAGATGCATGTTGAATGATTCTTGAGCATCTCCATTGGTATCACGATAAGGCGTCATCAAAAATGAATACAAGGGATATCCTCCGTCACCAACTAAATATGCGCCGTGGAACTCACCCGAACGAAGTCGATGAAATAGATCCGAATGTTTGAAAATACGACTGTCATGAGTACTGCCCGGCCATTCAGGTACGACATCAAGAAAATATCCTTTACTATCACAGACGGCCTGAACATTAATGGAATGGTGTCCTTTTCTGTTTATATATTCGTTGGGAAAATTATCACTGTTTGGACGGAGTATGCGAATGTGTGTACAGTCGATTGCCCCGCAGATTTCAGGTAAATTGGAGATATCACGAAAGCCTGCTTGTATACGATCAATATCTCTCAATTGAATGACTCCAGCATGTTGTTGATTAACAGCTTGCACAAATTTCCAGTAACATTGTGAAACAGATTTTTGACTGACACCCATAACCTCTGCCACGGTGGTCTGGAAACTTCCTGTAGCCAAATAGTGAAGTCCAACACAAACGGATATTGTAGTAGGAATGGAATGATTGCGAAGAGTTCTACTTTCCAGAGAAGGTGCAAGACTGTCTATCAGTTGTAAAAGATTTTGCCGCTCAAAGCGAAATAACTGCTTCAGTCTGACATCATTCCACTCCAATGGATGTGTCCTATCTCGAAAGAGGCGTTCTCGACGGATCGCAGTGTTGCCACATAGCACGATGTTCATCGTTGACGGATAGAATTAAAATGCACGAGACTGCTTCCTACCAGTCTCGCTGAATGTGAGTTATAACTCGATAGTTTTAACTTTTATAACTACCAATAAAAGCATAAACTCCCCATGCCGAGTGAAAACTTGAGTAAAGACTTCAGTATAAACGTTTATAACTATCAAACAGGAGTCTTAACTCAAAAATGAGTTTAAACTCGAGTAGAGACCTTTTATAACTACGGGCCAAGATGTATCTTTGTACATACATGCATGAATTCATTGATTGTTATGTGGAGAATAAAGAATTATTCTATTCTATTCTTCAAAGTAGGCTATTAAGAAAACTTGTGCAAATTGAACCGACACGCTGGAATTCAACATTACTCATGTTGACGTCAGTTCTTCGAGCTTGGGCTAATGTATCACAAATATTGGTGGAACGGAACGAAGCTGAATATGTTCAGCTGTTCGTGAAATGAAATGTGTGGGCATGGAAGCGATTCAAGGCAAGTGTGACAAGCTTGTGAAATCAATTCACTTTGCGGCCTGTCTACTTGATCCAAGAGCAAATACAGTAGTGGCCACTTTAATTGCATCACTTTTTGGACAAATTAATTGCATCAAAGGAGAGCCAGTGTCAGAGTTGTGTGAAGCTAATTCAGAAGATGAATCATTCCAATGTGAGAGCTTGGCAGATATCCATGAACAAGATATCAATGAAGTCGATGATCAGCAATAGGATTTGTCAATTCAAATCATAGATATCTTAAATGAATCAATCCTGTTGTTACATTATGTTCATCATATTCTTTCATTTCACTGTTCATGTCTGCTTCGTACACGTCGCGTCGGTCATGGACGTTTCGCCTCAGCTTCGAACGAAAATTCTGACTCTGCATCAGTTTACGACATTGTCGCAGCGGAAGATTGCAGCAGAAGTTGGAGTAAATCAATCAACGGTCTGTCGCATCATCGCCCATCAAAAGAAGAATGGTAGTCTAACACCAGCGAGAAAAGGCAAGTGTGGGAGAAAGAGGAAGTTAACATCTAGAGAAGAACGATTGCTTGTGTAAGAAAACAAGAAACTGCCACTTACGTGGTGTGATCCAAAATGTCCCGGACTAACCTACTTGCAGATAACCTGTGATAACGAATACTACTTCAGATGTAAGTTAGGTCTTTAAGGCATGAGAAATATGGTCGCCGAAATTTTTCCGGTCAGTTTTCTATTTTTAAAAAATATTTTTACATTTTAACATGAATTTCTGTATTTTCTGAATTGATCGAGATCCGATTTGTCTTATTGTTATAGTTAGATTGATTTTGATTTGTACCTTATTTGACGGATATCTTTGCCATGAATATTGCACGTCTTTTGTTAATTGCTTCATGTGTTACGATATCAATCAGTGAAGTTCATTCAGCACGCATTCATTAAGAAATCCGTGTCAACGATGGTTCTTTGTTCTATCAGTTTTCATGATGGATGTGACAAGCGTGTCTTCAGTCGAATATCGCAGTGTGATACGATACCTCCTGATCCGCGGCTTCGCTAATGGTGACATTCTAAAGGAATTAAGCCTGGCATATGGAAGCAAAGCTCCATCGAGAACTACTGCTTATTTCTGGATAAGCGAATTTAAACGCGGAAGACAATCTGTGGAGCAAGATTTTTCAACTGTTGGTCGGCCGCAGGAGATTCCGGAAGAGAAATCGAGTCAGTGCGATGAAGTGATTACAGCACACAGAAGGATAACCATCCGTGAGTTGTCAAGAGAGTTGCGAATCAGTTATCACTCCTGTCATGACATCATCGAAAGACTTGGATATCGCAAACTGGCATCACGTTTCGTACCGAAGTTTCTGTCACCTGAAATGAAGGAGAACAGACTTCTGGCGGCACAGTCAAATTTGGATCTCCTCGAAATGCACGGAGATCAGTTTCTGAACTGCATCCTTACAGAGGATGAAACACCTTTAAGTTTGTATCTGCCTCAAAGTAAGCGAGAATCTGCAGAGTGGCGAAAATCAGGCGAGTCTGCCCCTTTGAAAATGCGATCCGGAACATCACATCGCCGGTCGTTGATGCTGACGGTCTTTTGGAACGCTTCGGGAATCCAACTGGTTGACTTAGCGGATAAAGGAGTAAGAATCAATAGCGAATATTATTCCAATCTGTTATCTGAAGCGAGGAAGAAAATAAGAAAGCCACGAAACATTCCCCTCTACTTGCTTCATGACAATGCTCCGATTCACACCTCGCAGGAGACAACCAATGCCTTAACGAGAAACGGATTTCAACTATTGAGCCATCCTCCTTATTCACCTGACTTGGCCCCAAGTGACTCCTATCTGTTTAGATTCCTCAAAAAGCATCTTCGTGGACACCATTTTGAATCGCCAGTTGAACTGCGGGATGCAGTTACTGAGTTTTTTGATTCTTTGACACCGGAATTTTTCATAAAGCTTTTTGTGAATTGAGACTTCGTTGGCAAAAAGTGACGAATGCTAACGGCTCATACATTGAAAAGTAAACTGTTTTCTGGAACAAAACATTTGTTTTTCCGTTAATTATTAGTCAGGTTATTAGTGATAGCTTAACTGTCAAGTTAATCTAAATATATTAATTCTAAATCGCTAGAATTTATAGGAAAATCTTGAAATTCAGACAAAAATGTTTGAAAATTTTGAAAAAATAGAAAACTGACCGGAAAAATTTCGGCAACCATATTTCTCATGCCTTAACCCTTTGGGGTTTTGTGGTATAAATATGCACCACATAAGTAAACCCATCTTTATGTAATTGTAATGATAACATTTAACAAAATCTATCTATATATCGTACAAACACAATCTAAAAAATATATTTAAAGTGATATTTCATTCCAAATGATATATTTAATGTTTGTTTGTCTTCGTAATAGATGATGATCTTTCGAAATCAATTTCAATTTCGACACCTGTTGATTCAGAGTGATATTTTCGGACAAGTAAGTGATTCAACATTACTCTTTCTACGTATTATCCGAGTATATTACAGTACTTTCTAAATACATATATCAGCAATCGTATATGATCAACTGATTTAGCGTAATTGAATGAAAAAAACAGGTGGTACAAAAATACACCACAAAACGGAAAGAGAATTTTACATTGCAATAAAGTAAAATTCATATCTTGCTAATAGTCAGGGATAAGACACAGGTTTACTAACTGTAAAACCTACAGAGTAATAAAGAACAATATTATCAATATCAAACAGATTCTGCATCGAGTAAAAATATTAAATTTCTGAATAATGGAACTAAAATCATTTTGAAGTCTGCAAAAATAGAGAGTTCAGCAGCGGGATTCGAACCCGCTAATTTTACTTGTGCTGTGTCGGTGTTATCCACTACACCACTGGAACACGCATGTAACTGATTGAGCACGCGGTTTATATTACGGCTTATCAGTTACTTATCAGTGTCTCAAGTAGTAGGAATTTTACATAAAATCGGATTTAGTACAAAATTTACATTTCATGAAGATCCATGTATTGTTTGGTCAGACCTACTGATTTTTTATAGTTACTGTTTCTAAACATACTCGCATACAGTGCTATAAGCGTGCATGTGTAGCCTGCATACAATGCCATATTAGAGAATAAACATTATGCTTTTTTTCAGGAATGTCAAGGGCGAATGTGAGAGTCGTTCATTCAAGGAGGGGAGCTGCTCAAGCTGCAATTGCCCTGCTATATGCTGACAATAGTGACGAGGAAATTGAACCATTAGACGATGAAGACGAATCTTTCATCACTGATGACCAGACAGTCGAGGCTGATGAAACAATTATTGGCAATGAAGAAAGTGAAGACGAAGATGAACTAGAAGGCGAAACACGAACACCACAAGCTTGAATTGGACTCAAATATATAAGATGAAATCAGTTGAAGTAACGAATCCTATTTCTTTCGGCAGCGTAAAAATCGATTCTGAGCTAAGTGAAGCTGCAACACCTTACGAAGTGTTTGAGAAAACGTTTCAGGTTCAAAAATTGATAGAAGAAGTAATCCTACCCCAGTCCGTTTTATATGCCCAACAGAAAAGGAGTTGACCTGAAATACCAATACTGAAGAAGATGAAGGCGCTACTTGGCCTCCATATACTGATGGGATATAATAAATTGCCTGAGTTGAGAGACTATTGGAAGCAAGATGACGATCTTCATGTCAGCAAAGTTTCCCAAACCATGACCAGCAGAAGATTTGAGATCCTGAGAGCTCATTTGCACTTCAATGACAATGAAGCAGAACATTCTGGAAGGTCCTGGAAAATTCAGCCAGTCCTGGATCATGCCAACATGGTTTTTCAAGATGCTTATGAATACGAAGAAGAGCTTTCGATAGATGAGCATATGGTGAAATTCAAGGGAAACAATTCCAACAAACAATACATGAGAGGAAAACCGACTCCATGGGGTTTCAAAGAGTGGATTCTGGCGGCAGCTAAATCTGGTTATGCTTATCAGATACATCTGTATACTGGAAAGGATACAGGAAACTCCAATCTTGGCTTGGGAGAACAGGTCGTTACGAAGCTGAGCCAGTGTGTGGAAGGAACTGGATGTGTGATTGGAATGGATAACTTTTTCACTTCCATCAATCTTCTTGAAGACCTCCATGCAAAGGAATCAAAGCTATTGGAACAATTCGTTCTCATCGGAAGGGCCTGCCTCCAAAAGCAAAAGAAGTAAAGAAGATGAAAGAAGGAGAAACTCACTCTTTTGTCTCGCAGAATGAAAAGGTTTCCGTGTGCCTATGGATGGACAAGCGACCAGTCCTAATCGCGTCTAACTTCGTTGATCCCTCACAGACAACAGTTGTTGAAAGAAGGAGACGAGGGCAACCTGGAAAACAGCCGAAGACCATCCCATCTGTTGTCGTGCAATACAATTCAGCGATGCAGGGTGTTGATTTGTGCGATCAAAAGAAAGTTTCGTACGAGATCGGCCACAGATCCCCAAAGAAGTACTACCTTCGTCTATTCTTCGATCTTTTGGACATGGCTATCAACAATGCATATGTTGTCTACTGCTCTAGGAAACTGGGAAAGATGTCATCGTACGAATTTCGACGATCAGTGGCAAACAGCATGATTCGTGGATTCTCAAGTAGAGAAAGAGAGCCAAGATGTGCACCTCCTGCCAAGAGATTACGTGTTCGAAGTTCAAATACACCTCTACATCTCCCAAGAGTTGCCGCGGACAGAAAACGTTGCAAACATTGCAGCTCCCGATTGGTGGACAACAGGAGTAACATTCAGTGCACAGATTGTGATGTTGCGCTCTGTCTGAATAGTTCTCGAAATTGCTTTCGGGACTATCATTCATGACGTTACAAATCTAAGGAGATCTTTCGTAACTCAATTTTATGCTTCTCCATGTGAACGATGAGCTCTGTTTATCGTGAATAAAGTCATTCGGAATAGCGGATGTTTTACTCAATTTCATGTCTAAATTCAATAAGTCTTATTTCAAAGTGTAATCCGTTTTGTGGTACATTTTTGTACCACATCAAAAAATCAATATGTCAACGCTTTATATTAGATATTTTCTAATATATTCACTAATTTACCATATTTAAGCAAGATAACATTGATTTATTTATGCTTCTTAGGTTAGTTACCTTATAAACCTCAAAGGGTTAAAGACCTAAATTTACATCTGAAGTAGTATTCGTTATCACAGGTTATCTGCAAGTAGGTTAGTCCGGGACATTTTGGATCACACCACGTATGACTTCGAACGAACACAAAATGAGTCTCAATTTGAAAGTCAGCACGCGAACTGTCCGACGGGTCCTTGTCAAGAATGGAAGAATTTCTAAGTGACCATACAAGAAGCAGCTTCTGACGTCTCAGATGATAAGGAAGAGGTTAGCGTGGGCAAGGAAACATCATTCCTAGACATCCGAGCAATGGAAGAACGTTCTCTTCACCGATGAAAGTCACTTCATCGTGCAAGGATATCAAAACCAATTCATTCGTCGTGCCGCTGGAGAACCTTCGTCACCACAGCATGTGAATCAATGTGTGAAGCATCGTCCAAAGCATCCTTTGGGGATGTCTCTCTTCATCTGGTTCGGGACGTCTCCATGTCTGTGAAGGCATGATGGACTCACAGCAATACGTGAATGTCATCGATACCAGAATCCTGCCCGAATGGGCCCCTCGATACCAACGTTTCCCCAATGGCGATGGGATACTCCAGCAGGACCAAGCACCTTGCCATCGCAGTAAGAAGTCGACCAAGCATCTTGAGTCAAAAGGCGTCCGAGTTCTTGAGTGGCCAGGAAACTCACCCGATTTGGCACCAATCGAAACCTTGTGGGCCATCCTGAAGAGCCGACTCAGGAAGGAGGACGTGTGATCATCTCTGGACTCATCTCCAGTGTGATCAGGCTCTGGCATCACGATGAGCGCCATAAAAGAGTCGCGTGCGAAACTCGCCGAGGGAATGCCGAAGAGGATTGAGGAACTGACCAAAAATCGAGGTGGTCATATTCGCTATTGATCTGTTTGACCTGTGTACCCCAGATGGTAAGCTTCATGTGACTGATGTGATCCGAATGTTATTTGTTTTGAGTATGCTAATTACATGATTGGCTTGGAATATATGTTGCTTTTGATCTTCCACATTCGTTATATATTTTGATGCAATTAATTTGTCCAAAAAGTGATGCAGTTAAAGTGGCCACTACTGTAATACCCCGAAGCTGACAGATGATCAGAAGAGAGACGGTGTCACTCACTCTCTTAGAGAATATATCAAAGAAAGTGCAAGCTACTGATAACTTAATGCCGCAGACGCTGTCTTCTTCGGGGACCAGCTTGTCACAAGAGTCAAAATTGGATCACTATCTCTCAGAAGTAACATAGTGCAAGAACTGTTGACGATTTGATACAATATTGGAAATCGAAGCCAACAAACTCAGCACAGAGGAAAGTAACAAGCATCGATGATACTGAGCATTCCGGCGTCATCGGCAACATCCGAAAGAGATTTCTCAGAAGCTGGTTTCACAATGAATGTTCGCAAAACAAGACTACCTTCAGACAATGTTGACAAACTATTATTCATTCGCTAGATGAGTAAAGTTCCTATTTTTGTGATGACATTGATGAATAGAGGCTGTCAGTTATATTGCAGGCCTAATGACTGTCAGCATAGCAAATCACTAATGTATTTCTAAGTTGTCGACACTTGAATAATATAGCCTTCGGAACTTGAGTAAGTGGAACTGTAATTTATGAACATTATGTATACTGCTCGCCAAAAAAAAGTAGGACAGCAAATTCTTTCACTTTCAATCAAACATCTTCACTGTTATTACTCTGGTATAAAAAGTTTTGTAGTTGATTGATTGCATTCATTCAGAAGCAGAACATCTAACAGTTGATAAATAATACTCACCAAGTCAGCAACGTATAAATTGGAATGTTGTGAGGTCAGAGATCTGCTGAGATCAAGAAATGCCACAATTAAGTGAATTCGACAAAGGTCGTTTGATCGGCATGCTTGAAGCTGGTCTGTCAATCAGACAAGTCGCAAGCAAGATGAACTGCTGCAAGCGAACAGTGGAGAAATGGTGGCTAAGGTTTAGAGAAGAAGGCCATGCAAGAAGGAAGGAAGGAAGGCAGTGGAAGACCAGCAGTCACTGATGCAAGGGAAGACAGACGACTTGTCTTAGCCGGGAAAAGGGAGAGATTTTCCTCCATGCGGGTTATTTACAGATGGTATCCTGGAACTCCATCATTTTCGCTGCGAACTGACTGCCTATAGAAGGATGGGATCTGCTGGGTATCGCTCTTACAGACCAGCTGTACGAATTCCACTATCGCTGCGTCACCGAAGGGCACGACTTGACTGGTGCAGAAAACTGGCTGATGCCCCTGATGATTTTTGGCGAAAGATCTTGTGGACAGACGAATCGCGTTTCTGTCTTGATTTTCATGATGGGCGAGTGAGAGTTCGTCGTCTACCCAACGAACGCTACAATGACTGCTGTATCACTGAGCATGATCGCCATGGAGGTGGAGGCGTGATGGTGTGGGGAGGAGTTTGGCACGACGGGAAGACCGAGCTCATGCACATCGAGGGAACACTGAATGCTGACAAGTATCGAGACTGGTGATGACACCGATCATTATCCCAACTTGTGAGGAATTCGGGCTGACCCTCCAACAGGACAATGCGAGACCCCACACCGCCAACTCCGTCAACGCAGTGCGGCGAAGCTCCAGCATCTTCACCATTGATTGGCCTGCGCGATCCCCAGACTTGTGGCCAATTGAACATGTGTGGGACGTTTTGCAAAGGAGGCTGCAGCAGGAATACTCTCTGCCACCAGCAACCCCCCCCCCCAACAGCTTCTGCAAAGACTGCGTGAGCAGTGGAATCTTCTTCCCCAAGACACCATTCAGCATGTCATTGACAGTGTTCCCAGGCGTCTGCAGCAGTGCATCCAAAGTTATGGAGGACACACAAGATATTAGTAGCACAATATTTGTGCATGTTTTTCCAAATATATGTATTTCTATCGATTACACTTCATTTTTATTCACTAAAATTTGGTTCGAATAGCTGTCCTACTTTTTTTGGCGAGCAGTATATTACATTTTATGATATTTCAGATCATTATTTTTTGTAATCTTCCATGCTTTGTTAGATTATCGTACCGTAATTTGAATAACTATCAAAAAGTATTTTCAAACTTTTTCGTGCATTGAACTGGTGCATATTTGTCATCGTTTTTACTGCGTTCGATCCTTTGTTAGTAACATGCAATTAAACTATGTTTTTCACAATAAAATTTGCTTTGCATGAAGCAACGAGCAAGTCTTAAAAAATGAGCTACTACATGAAATCAATATTGGATCATAATTATCTTGCAATTTTATATCGAATACTCTTATTTTATTCTCCGAAAGATAAACGGATAGGCCTACCTGCTTGCGTATGAATTAAAGGGGAATTATAACCTTTTTACAAGTTGGATTGAAATCGGAAATGAGGAAGATACTTTCAATCCAATACATTACAATGATAAAATGAATGACAGAATTCGAGCAATCGAAATTATAACGTATATACATGGATCTGATCAGCAATAGGCCATCAGATCTATACTTTTAGTCCGGCACGCCCATTTTCCCTGTGCTATATTTTGAAGAGCAATCATTTAAAAATAGGATTGCCGGCTCAATTGCATTGTGCATGTGACCTACATATACTAAGTGTACATCTACAATACCGCCGTGTTAAGGTAAAAAGCCGTAACAGCATTTTTGGCAAAAATGAGTTAGTATAACAGATGATGTTCTCAGTTAAGTCTACATCTTATACTTAATTGAAATAGTCGCATGTAAAAGTCGCATAGTTTTAACAAAACAGCAACATTCTGTTAAGCCTACTTTACATTGGCAGTTGCTGCAGTTTGCAGCAGACGAGTGACACTTTGTGATTGAAACGCAACATGACATAGCCATGAAACAGAACTGCATATACAGCATCTAATTTACATAGCGAAAAGCAAATTAGCTGCTGCACTGTCCAGCCATAGTGACACATGGAACGTAAAAAGTGCAATGCTCTTTTAGAAATTCTTGAGGCTACTGTGACAACATTTGGTAGCTTTAATAGAGACAATTAACCGATCAGATGATCCTATCATTGCAGCAGGCTGCAAAGAAATAAACTTCGGTCTAATCGCTGAGCTGCACCTGAACTGCCACTGCAGCACTGACGTCATGTTTCTTGTCAGAAGAAATTGCGACAAAAAAGAGGTCACTTTCGTCATCTGCTGCACAGCACATGAACTGCCAATGTAAAGCAGGTCTTAGCCTTATCTGCATGACCAGCAAGTCTGACAAGTTGAAAAGCCGTAACTTAAAATTGCAGCATCCTGAGACCATTAACAGTCCAACACCCAGAAGTTCACCACTAAATAAAAACGCCCGTGGCGGCCTGTTCCAATCAGAGTTTAGAGAAAGGTCGCAGTGGACTTAACGGGCACCTAGTGAGGTGCCGCAATCTTTAAGATTGAATCGCGATTTATATAATTAAATCGGTTACTGGAGAGCGTGATGTAATATCATCTAGTTCTGCTAAGTCATTCGCACTCATGTTTGACAAGCTGTCATCTAGTTCTGCAAAGTGACGTGCCCTCATGCTTAACAAGATCCCGAAGCAACGGCAAAAGTAGACATTTGATCCACACGCTATGTTCCTTCATGAAGTATCAAGCTGTAGTGATTGAATTATTTTGGGTCTATTCTGTGCATTCTCTTGGATGCATCCGCTTTCATGGTTTCAGTATTGTGTCGCTGTCATTCGTTGAGAAGTGCTTCAGCTTCTGAAATGACTCCTTTGTTTTACATTTCTTCATTTTACTCTTGCCCACCAAAAAATGCACTATTAATCATATCAGACAATTTTCGGAAGCAACACCGCGTAGAGTCAATACATCTGACTTGATGAGATTTGATCTCTGCAGCTCTTTTTGAAAAAGTGTGAAGATACAAACAAATGTCGTAAAAAAAATAATCGGATTCCTTGAAGAACACTTTTGCTAAATAGCCAATTTTTGCTTGGTTAGAATCTTTTCTTTCTTGAACATTTTCTCCATGGAAGCATGAATGATATCTTGCAAGACTCACGTGTGATCATGAACTGATGTTTATTTACCGAGTCACATTTTTAAATGTTTTATTTCTCACGAAATCGGTCAGTTTAGTTATATACTGTGGATATAAAAGTGTGGTTACCTACTTTTCAATTTCCCACAGGGCAACGTGAGCCCCTTTTGCGGGCAACACAACCATTTGGTTACCTAGTTAGCATGTAGAAAAATACCCTGATCTGTAGCATGCGGAGAGCAACGACCTTACAACGCAACAGTAGTTCGCAGGGATGCTAATTTATACATTTATGTGATGAAATGGTGCAAAAGTGGATGATGATAAATGCAAATCAAAAATCAAAAATGCAATAATCAAAAATGCTCTGATCAATAACCAATCAAATCATGCATGGTTGGACGTCGGTTTGACTACTCACTCGTTCTAGATCAACCACCTGCGAATCCGAATTCTCCAACATGGTGATGATTAAAAGCAAACAAAGAGCTCGTTTGATGTTGGAGCATGACTTTCGCCGCGCTTGTGTTGTTACACAAGCGCGCATCAGTTACTTATACTTAAATTTTTGCGTTATTAAATTACAAAAATGCATGCTTCAACACGCAATTAAATTTTGGTACGACTGAATTCTTACTATTTTTTTATGTATAGGTGAGGGTACGTAGAATAATGAAAAATCCCATAAGTTTCTAACTTCGGATATGCAGCATCAGAAGGCTAGGAACCACTGCGCTAAATCGCATGTTTTCTTCTAATGCTGCTGCGACCGCTGCTCCGTGCGGCACATCGGTGCAAGAAGGAGACATTTCAATACTCGCATCATTGGGCATTTGTACTGGATATCCTACTGCTACTGAGACATCCACACACGAGCACAGCCACAAAGCAGAAACTTCTTACTGTCGGTCGTTTCAGACAACCACCAACTCTGGAATATATATTGATAAAAGAAATATGCAACCTATTACACAACCACTTTATACCAAATTTATACTGCATTTTTGCATTTGCACCCGATTCTTGAATGACGGAGGCATTCCAGTCGCTGAAGAGCAACAGCTGAAAGACATTCCACAACCTCTACCTGGGCTTTCAAGATTCATGAAATAGAGCAATAGCTCCAGAACACAACCTTAGTGCAGCAAGATTCTTGTGTCATGGACAACTCATGGCAAGAAACTCCAAGATGTCTTCATTGACTGGAGAAAAACTGTTCTGCTGGAAATAATTCAACGCTGAAATCAATTTCTTCGATGTGTGGGAGAACATGTGAATAACGTTTGAGAATGTTCGTTACACTGATTATATTGAGTATCTCAGAAGAACTCTCGAAGAAACTATTCGTGAGTAGAAAAAGAAACAAGAGTTTCAAGATGGAACTGGAGATAATGGCGAAGATGAAGAAAATAGGATGATGCACATGACACTACCCATCATCACGCACGCGCGCGCATTTCCATGCAATTCACCGGCAGATTCATATCGATTCCGAAGGATTACAAGAAATAATGCCACAAAACGCTCCAAACCGGCCGCATTCATCCATTTTCCCACATCACATGACGTCACCGCATGGCATGTTGCAAGTGGAAGATGTTGCAGCAGGTTCAGGGTGAAGTAGCAAACAGTCTAGCTACAAAATATGCCGTCACATGAATTACTCTACATGCAGGTCGTATAACCACATGGCAAATACATGTGTGGCAAAGCCAAACGTTGGAGGATCACATACAGCTTCGTGCAAATTAATTGACTCACTCGACTTTTTTGACATTATTTCCACAAAATCCAACTGTCACGTGGTTTTCTTTGTTGCTTTCTGTTTAGTTTGCATTGTGACTTGGTCTACAAGTTGCAATACAGATTAATCCGTATTTAGATCGATAGTTTTGTTGTATTATGATAATATTCGACATTTGATTATTCACAGACGACAGTTTCGCATATGGATTCTTCTATGACCGAGTGATGTTGTCCAGCAGATTTCTACAACGAGTAGAACTTCCGCTTTCTTTGAAACAACGGCAACTGGCTGATCAGCGTCAACCAATGACGCAAAGCTACCCACGTGACGCGTGAATGATTCAATTGTTACTGTATCTTCAATTCTGTAGTTTAAACATGGTGTAAAGTCTAAAGTTTACAGACGGCAAGCATTAAGGCGACTTCACTCGAGAAATCGGTTATTGAAAGATACCAATTTCAAAAATGATTATTCCTCATTTTTTGAAAGTATGTTGCAGGGTGGCTACATGGAAAAGGTTCCCGATGATGAATTATCCTTGACTGACCATATTTGGTATTTAGCGCATCATGGTGTCTATCATAAAGAAAATCAGAAAGTCCGCGTAGTTTTCGATTGTTCGCTGAAGCATGAGGGGGTCTCTTTCAGCTCGAGATTGCTCCAGGGGCCAGATTTGACGAATAATCTTACTTCGTTTTCGACAGAGAAACGTAGCTTTCGAAGGAGACATTGAAAAAATGTTTTACCAAGTGAAAGTTCCTAGAACTCAGTATGATTACATTCGATTTTTCTGGTACCCAAATGGTCATCTTGATCGCGAACCATGTGAATACACTTACAGGCTTACAGTCCATGTATTTGGCGCAATATCTTCCCCTAGTTGTGCGAACTTTGCACTGCGACAATCTGTTCTTGATGGAAAAGTTCGCATGCAGGAATCAGTTGTTCAGACTGTGTTGAGAAATTTTTACGTTGATGAAGACCATGAAGAAGAAGCGATTTCTCTTCTGCACAACGTAAAAGATGTCTGTTCTTCTGGTGGTTTTCGATTAACGAAATTCATGAGTAATTCAAAAATAGTGATTGATTCTGTCCCCGAAGCCGATCGAATAGTCGATCCCGAATCATTTTCCCGAGATCTTGATCATCATGCACCTACCCATCAAACTCTTGGAATAAGATGGAACTGATGTGGTGACACATTGAGTTTTAAGGTCAATATACAGGTTCTTAGTCAGACACGCCGTGGAATTATTTCCTTGATATTCTCCATTTTCGATCCACTTGGCCTAGTTGGTCCTGCTGTGTTACCAGCAAAGCAAATCTTTCAAGAAGTATGTCGTTCGAAACTCGGATGGGACGAACAAATATCAGAAAATGAAAGTACTGGCGATAAAGAAATGGGTCTCAGATTTGCCAAAGCTTACAGAATACGATATTCCACGATGCATCAAGCCTTATCATTTCATTGATTCAGATTGCTCAATTCATATCTTTTGTGATGGTAGCGAAATTGGCTATGGAGCTGTTGCATATGCTAGATTTGTTGACTCCAATGACCGCACACATTGCTCTATTATCTTCGCTAAGTCTCGTCTTGCTCCCATGAAGAAAATCAGTATTCCTAGACTTGAGCTAGCCGCTGCAAAATTAGCAGTTTCGATCAAAAGTGTGCTAAGTAAAGAACTGGACATAACAATTCAAGATTTTACATTTTGGACTGACAGCACTACAGTTCTGAAGTACCTTCAAAACACTACAACGCGTTTTCATAGATTCGTAGCTAACCGTGTTTTCGTATATTCACGAACGCTCCAACGTTTCACAGTGGCGATTTGTTCCCACTCATTTGAATCCTGCTGATCCGGCAAGTCGAGGTGTCAAGATAAAGGATTTTATCAGCAACATGACATGGCGCAACGGTCGTGAATTTCTTCGAAAATCTCAAATCAAGTGGACGAAGAATATTTGAGTATGAGCTTGATGACGACGATGATGAAATCAAAAGAGCGCAAGAAGTTCACGTTTGTCAGACTAAAGTAGCAGAATTTACGACTTCGATAGAAAAGTTGCTCTCGTCCGCCTCTGATTGGTACAGATTGAAAAGGAAAGTAGCATGGTTCCTGAAAATTAAAGAGTTTTTTAAAGACGAAAACAAAACTTGAAATTCTTTATCGTTAGATGATTTAAGAGTCGGTGAATTGGCGATCATCATGCACGTTCAACGTACATATTTTGCCGAAGAGTTCGATTGCATTGAAAAGAAAAGAAACTTACCTAAGAATAGTCCAATTTAAAAACTGAATCCATTCATCGACAATAAAGGTATACTTCGTGTTGGCGGGAGAATATTGAGAGCTTTAATATCTTGGGATGAAAAACATCCGATATTGTTGCCAAAGAAACACTACGTTTGCGAATTGATTGTCCGATATACTCATCTAAAACTGGGTTGCATGAGTCGAGAAGCTACGATGAATGATATAAGACAAAAATTCTGGATACTCGGTGCTAGGCAGAACTGTCTCAGTGTGATCAAAAATTGTCTACAATGTCGAAGGCGTCATGGAAAACCAATAATCCCAATGATGTCGGATTTGCCAAGTCATAGTCTTCAAGGTGATCATCCCCCTTTCACTAACGTATGTGTTGATTGTTTCGGTGCTTTCCAAGTGATTCAAAAGAGAACAAAATTGAAACTATATGGAGTCATTTTCACATGCCTTGCAAGTCGTGCTCTTATCAAAAAGAAAAGCGACTATAAAAACCTTACGTAAAAATACGGAATTGATTAGACCGGTGTCGAAATTAATACTTTTGCGACCCAAAAGTGATTTATAGTTTGCAAATAAACTGTGTTGTATTTGTGGGGCCGGTGGAAAGTTTTTAGGGATCATCCTATTTTATAAGTTCCAATCGTTCTCTTCTTGACTTTTATGTTTATGGTCATCATAGGATTCTTGGTGTTGAGTTAATCAGTGTACTATGATTGTGCTATGTACATGTCTATGACATCTGTGACATTTATCTCATTATAGATGTCCATGTATATCTCAAGTTTAAATTTTCCTACCTATAATTAGCCCACAAAGCAAATAATTCTATGCATGGTGAAATGTCAAACTAAGTTGGTGAGTTTTGTGAATTCTCAATTTCTGTAATAAATGCATGTTTCAGTCCCCATTTACGTCATTTTTAGAAACCGTCTCCCTAAGGCCATCCTTTACTTGGTGTATAATTACTGAATACAAGTCCATGAAATACCGAAAGGATGAGTTTTAACGACGCGTTTTACACATGGATACCAGCACATCAACTCGGGAACGGATTATTGCTCTCAGTTTCCATACGAACAAATCCCAACGAACTATTGCAATTGATGTTGGGGTTTCTCACCCTCTTATTGTTGGACGCATAATTAATCTATACAAGCAAAATGGATCCACCGCAGCATTGCGAGTCAATAATTGTGGCCGAAAGAGAAAAACTACTAACAGAGATGACAAAATGATACTTCGAGCCAGTATTAAAAATCCAAAACTCACCGCAGCTGAGATAAGACGAAACCAGGGCCTAAAAGTGTCCGTTGACACGGTTAAGCGGCGGTTACGTGAAGGTGGGAGGAAGGCAGTCAGAACAATCTGGAAACCAATGCTTACAAAGGTAATGCGACTGAAACGATTGAGATGGGCGAAGCGGCATCGATCCCTGACCGTGGAGGATTGGAAAAGGGTAAGTTTCAGTATGCTCTCATATTCTTTGTAACGCTAACTAAGACCAAGTCCTGAATTAAGCCTGTTGTTGTTAAATTATCTCATTACGCAAGCCTAGGTATCTGCCATGCACATCAAAAGAGACTATGCCCCTTGTTTGAAGTTTTATGCTATAAATCGATGTAGAAAAACTATTCGTGACTATTCGTGAGTAGAAAAAGAAACAAGAATTTAAAGATCTTTTTGAATTTGAAGAAACGACTCCAAACCGGCCGCATTCATCCATTGTCCCACATCACATGACGTCACCTCATGGCATGTTGCAAGTGGAAGATGTTACAGCAGGTTCAGGGTGAAGTAGCAAACAGTCTAGCTACAAAATATGCCGTCACATGAATTGCTCTATATGCAGGTCGTGTAACCACATGGCAAATACAAGTGTGGCCTAGTCAAACGTTGGAGGAAGTACAGTATATACCACATTATCAGTCACCCCTCAAATTTTCAATTTTTTCGCTATAAAAATCAGGTTTTCTACAACTATTCGTTTAAAATGCTATCAGATTGTTTCATTGATGTCGGAAAGCGTTTCTAGGCGTCAGATATTGATGTTTTTCGTGTGAATGCCAGAAAACTCTAAAATACACGTATCACATTATTAGTCACCCCCTGATACTTTTCAGTTTCTATTGTCTACCATAGAGCACTTTTGTATTTGCAACCTACACAGAACATAGTTTTTAGTTGAAATATGACCAAACAACCCAATGATATGGTTTCACATAATAATAAGTCCATAATTGCTACAAAATTTATCTCTTAGCATATTATTAGTCACATTCATTAAATGGTTCATTCATTAGTCACATTACATGATTCATCGTATTGGCTCTGTCAATGACTTCTACAACGCAGATTTCTAAGTACTATGGCAGGATAATGTATGACTCAGCTGACTTCTCTGTGCAATTGGTTAAAGCAGAAAATCAATTACTATCGTCGCTTGCTCTCAATTTATAACGCTTGCTCTGACTTGAGTCATATCACCTCCAAGATGAGTCGTACGAAAGATGTAACACCGCGACAGAAGAACGACATCTTGAAAGCTATGGTCAATAGCAATGGTAGTCTTACAATGGAAGATATCGCCAATCGTCATGTTGTTTCCAAAAGGACAGTCCAACGCATCAAGAAGCATGGAGTAACGTATTGGAAAATGTGAACCGAAACGAAGGACGTCCATGACTACTGATCGCGCGATTGTACGACAGGCAGTTTCAGAGCCACAACGGACACTTGAACAACATACCGACATTTTACGAAGAGGTGGTGTTCACATCTCACTCAATCATGTCATGAATTTAAGTCGACGTTTAGGGGAAAACGGTTTCCGCTGTGTATGTCCCGAGAGGAAACCTCGACTTACCGACAGAATGCGTCAAATGCGTTTTGAGTGGGTGAAACGACACCAATCGTGGACACAAGACGACTGGTCCTAAGTCTGTTTCTCAGACGAATCATCATTTCAGTGTCAAGATGCAAATCGACCAACTGTATGGCATCGAATGGGAACTCCGATGCCTGTAACTCAGTGCGTTAAGTTTCCTACTAAGGTCATGGTATGGGCCATGATGTCTATACGCGGACCAGGGCGCCTAAACGTAGTAGAAGGAACAATGAACGCACAGAAGTACGCGGACGTATTGAGAACCAGAATGCTTCCTCAAGCGAGAGAGTGGTTTAGCGATGAAGAGTGGACTTTTATGCAAGACGGTGCCATGCTACACTGCAAAGTCGATCAAGGAATATCTTCTTCGGGAAGGCGTCTCAACCCTGCAATGGCCGGGCAATATCCCGGGTATGAATCCAATTGAAATCTTGTGGGCTGTTATGAAGTCACGTCTCAGAACTCAGACAATAACAAATAAACAAAGCCTAATTTCCGCTCTCATTAAGCTATGGCACAGGGATAAGACGGTTATCGATACCTGCAAACGATTGATTGCTTCAATGCCACGACGTGTCGCAGCTTTAGTTGCAGCAAAAGGTGGACATACCGAATTTTAGCAGAGACTATTGATCTGCATCGATTTCTCTCTTAATTTGAAATAGAATACAGCGCATCATACCTGGAAACATGAGTATTTTTCATATAAATTCTGTATGAAGGTCCGATTAGCTTATTGAATTGTTCATCTTATATTCTTTAACATTAATAAAGTAAACTTGCAAAAATCAGGAAAAAATGAATGTGACTAATAATGTGCTAAGAGACAAATTTTGTAGCAATTATGGACTTATTATTATGTGAAACCATATCATTGGGTTGTTTGGTCATATTTCAACTAAAAACTATGTTCTGTGTAGGTTGCAAATACAAAAGTGCTCTATGGTAGACAATAGAAACTGAAAAGTATCAGGGGGTGACTAATAATGTGATACGTGTATTTTAGAGTTTTCTGGCATTCACACGAAAAACATCAATATCTGACGCCTAGAAACGCTTTCCGACATCAATGAAACAATCTGATAGCATTTTAAACGAATAGTTGTAGAAAACCTGATTTTTATAGCGAAAAAATTGAAAATTTGAGGGGTGACTAATAATGTGGTATATACTGTAATTACTCACATAGGTCGAATAATAGCTCCAGAATACAACCTTAATGCAGCAAGATTCTTGTGTCATGGACAACTCATGGCAAGAGACTCCAAGATGTCTTCATTGACTGGAGAAAAACTGTTCTGCTGGAAATAATTTAACGCTGAAATCAATTTCTTCGATGTGTGGGAGAACATGTGAATAACGTTTGAGAATGTTCATTACACTGATGAAACTATTCGTGAGTAGAAAAAGAAACAAGAAGAGTTTCAACATGGAACTGGAGATAATGGCGAAGATGAAGAAAATAGGATGATGCACATGACACTACCCATCATCACGCACGTGCGCGCATTTCCATGCAATTCACCGGCAGATTCATATCGATTCCGAAGGATTACAAGAAATAATGCCACAAAACGCTCCAAACCGGCCGCATTCATCCATTGTCACACATCACATGACGTCACCTCATGGCATGTTGCAAGTGGAAGATGTTACAGCAGGTTCAGGGTGAAGTAGCAAACAGTCTAGCTACAAAATATGCCGTCACATGAATTGCTCTATATGCAGGTCGTGTAACATCGCTGACCTACGGTCTCCAAGGTTCCTGCAAACACATACAGCGTTGCTCATAATTCACCGACCACCTGCGATTTGTAGATAATTCTACTGCAAATCTTAATATGATTTGACCTTGTATAAAGGTTGCACTTAACGCTTTTGTCGATATCAACTACCAATGTCGATTCTACTAATGGACAAGTAACAAAATATTAAACTGAAAAACAAAAATTAATGCTTTTTTGATTAATATATTTTTTGGAATGGTAACTAGCTCTATGTTTACCTTTAAACATCGTGCTAGAATTCATTATGATGATATAAAAGCTGTAATGATAATTCAAGGCCAGTTTGATAGAAAAAGCGTCAAATCAAGAGGTGGCCGGTGAATTATGAGCAACGCTGTACATGCAATTTGACAACGCTCTTCAGGCACATGAGAACTCAGCCATCCTCCGATTCCAAAATCAGTCACATGGAGATGAAGGACATCTCAAATGACAACGAAAGATATTACCCGCTGAAGGACTATCTTCAAACAACTGATCCCAGTTCAGCCAATCTATATACAGAGGAGGCCGAGAGGTTCCTATATTGCAGCGTGTGGCCACACACTCCGGATTTCCTAAAGACATGTGAATTTAAGATGGCAAGCCTCTCCCCCACGACCATGTCGAACATAACCCCATCAGAACAGGAGAAGCCACTCCCATCAAGCAACGCTGCCGCCATTTACCCTTCCACAAGACGGCGGAAGTTAGTAAGCAGATTTCCGAAGCCCCCAAGAACTCCCCTTGGGCGAGCCCGATCGTAGTAGTCACAATGAAAGATGGTGGCTCCGCATCTGTATTGAAAGCTGAATAAAGTAACAGAACAGCGCCCCAAGAAAATGGCGCTGTGGAGAGATTCCACAGAACACTCCGCCAAAGCCTCCATGCCCACTCCCAATATGAAAGGGACAAGTGATGTCTCTGGGCCTACCGTTCCATTCGGCACAATTCCACCAACTTCACCCCTGCCACCGCACTGTATAGTAGAGAACTGTGCCTTCCCCTCGATTTCGAGCTTGGCCCTACCGAGGATGGATCCGAAGAAGTTCACCAATACATGACCAAGTTCTTAGCAACCATGCGCCAGACGTGAGATACGATCCAAAATTTCTCCGAACACCGCCAGACATCCCGAAAGTCCTATTACGATAAAAAACGAGCAGGGCCTACTCGATTTCAGCCCGGCGATTTAGTCTATCTGACCAACCCCACTGTACCGATTGGGCAGAGCAAAACGTTAACCATCCCCTATGTTGGGCGCGGTTGTAACCCGTCTGGTACCTGGGTTTTAATTAAGGAAATGGGCGAGAGCACTACCATATCCGTCTCTGGGGCTAGTCGTAGAAAGTCCCAATTTGTGCACTCCAACCGCTTGAAACCCTTCCATTCCAACACTGAGTTCTTCTCCCCTTTACCGATTGAACCCTCCCCCTCCTGTTGATCATAAAGAAATCGTGTCAACTGTCATCATCTCCCCTAGCCTAACATCATCTTATTCCCTGCAGGACCTGGCAAACGAAGTCAACGACGTTGTTGGCCTCTCGGTGTGCTCCGCCCTGCGCAGCTTTGGAGCACAATGTCCTCCGGGCCCTTCGAACAGACTACTTCGTCGCCTATTCCGAACGCATAGACCTCGTCGACGTCACGCGCGCCTGGCGCCATCTCGCCCCGAACCTCCAATCAACCCACGCTGAGGCAATTATTCTACCATATGCAAATTGGACCCGACAAGCGAACCGGGACCGCATCCGCCGCCCGCGCCACCCCTCCCGCACCGTCCGACAGATAATATTAGAAGGGAGCCGCCTTATCCATCGCAATCCCACCTGGTTCAGGGTCTGGACTGAACTTCGTAAGCGTCTCCTCCAACAACCGCGTACGTTCCCCCGATCTTGTATGGCGACACTGATCTCGGTTCCGAACCCGACATCGAACTCCTCCCGCCGCCACCAATTCCCCAACTTAAGGACCTCCAACTGGAATATCCGGTTGGACCCCTCACCGCCAGCCCCTTCCAGTCGCCTTCCACCTCTCCTGTTTCGAATCCGGCCTCCACTTCGCCCGTTCCAGCCTCTCAAGCGACACCGTCAGCCTCCACACCAACCGCGCCCGCCTAACCGCCGCTCAATTCGCCCCCTGATGGATCTTCCACTACAGCTTCCAGCCGACTCGCGGAACTGCCGTCCCCCATCCGATGGCCTGACCAACCGTAGCCAGTCGCCATTAACACCGTATCATGTCCTACTACCCCAAAAAGCCCCCCAGGACCGGTCTCCCCAACCGCATCGGCAGCTGCAGCTTTGGTTTCTGTAGCTACCCAGACTGTTGTTAATGCATTTGCAATTTGACAACCAAGGATCACGTGTATAGATTCATCGTTCGTGACGCTTACACTGTCTATCTCGTGATTGGTCAATGCACTCTCGGCGGCTGTGCGTCATGTGATGATCGCTCGTGTGCGCGCCAGACAATAAAATGTCTGCGCCTGCAGACGAATAATCAGTTTCTGTTCATCGTTAGTGGAAGCAAGTCACTGCGGTCATTAGTTGTGATTCTTCTACTCATCTGCATCAAGACTGTAATTTGTCTATTGCGTGTACTACAACTACACATATATTTGATGTCATTGATGTTTGTTTAATACACAACGTGCAAACAAAAGCCTCCATGTAGTTTTGAATTCTACACAGACCTCTCCGGCTCCGTGGCGAGGTCAAGACAAACATATCCACCTCAGGCGATGGCACGACCGCCAGATGAAAAAGGAGAACCCGATCGCCAGCATGATTCCTCATCTACGCAGCCTGCCAGAGATAATGGTCGACAACGTCTGTTTCCGAAAAGAAACTGAAAACTTGGACTCCTACCCCCGCTTCCTGACCTTATATTTCTCTGAAAACGCGGAAGTCCTCACCTCCATCGGCCTCCATCCCTCCCAAGTCGAACACTGGCATCGTCTCGAGCTTACTATCCGCAACTTGCCGCCACCCCTCAGATCGCTGCATTGGGCGGAACTGGACGCCACCGCCATGACCTCGACTGGCAGGAAGCAGCCCTTTTTGGCCACCTATCTTCGCCAGTAAGTTCCATAATACCCATATCCTACATATCAGAGAGTGAAACGCCTCAGAGACCGCGAGTTTTCCAATGTCTCCGATCCGCCTGCAACTTCACCACCCCGCTCCGCCCTTCGAATTACGTGCATTTTATCCCGAACTTATACTGCAGTCCACCCGATTCTTGAATGAGGGAGGCATTCCTGTCGCTGAAGCGCAACAACTGAAAGACATTCCACAACCGCTACCTGGGCTTTCAAGATTCATGAAATAGAGCAATAGCTCCAGAACACAACCTTAGTGCAGCAAGATTCTTGTGTCATGGACAAACTCATGGCAAGAAACTCCAAGATGTCTTCATTGACTGGAGAAAAACTGTTCTGCTGGAAATAATTTAACGCTGAAATCAATTTCTTCGATGTGTGGGAGAACATGTGAATAACGTTTGAGAATGTTCGTTACACTGATTATATTGAGTATCTCAGAAGAACTCTCGAAGAAACTATTCGTGAGTAGAAAAAGAAACAAGAAGAGTTTCAACATGGAACTGGAGATAATGGCCGAAGATGAAGAAAATAGGATGATGCACATGACACTACTCATCATCACCCACGCGCGCATTTCCATGCAATTCACCGGCAGATTCATATCGATTTCCGAAGGATTACAAGAAATAATGCCACAAAACGCTCCAAACCGCCGCATTCATCCATTTTCCCACATCACATGACATCACCTCATGGCATGTTGCAAGTGGAAGATGTTACAGCAGGTTCAGGGTGAAGTAACAAGCTAGCAACAAAATATGCCGTCACATGAATTGCTCTACATGCAGGTCGTGTAACCACATGGCAAATACAAGTGTGACCAAGTCAAAACGTTGGAGGAAGTAATTACTCACATAGGTCGAATAATACCTACAGAAATACAACCTTAATGCAGCAAGATTCTTGTGTCATGGACAACTCATGGCAAGAAACTCCAAGATGTCTTCATTGACTGGAGAAAAACTGTTCTGCTGGAAATAATTCAACGCTGAAATCAATTTCTTCGATGTGTGGGAGAACATGTGAATAACGTTTGAGAATGTTCGTTACACTGATTATATTGAGTATCTCAGAAGAACTCTCGAAGAAACTATTCGTGAGTAGAAAAAGAAACAAGAAGAGTTTCAACATGGAACTGGAGATAATGGCGAAGATGAAGAAAATAGGATGATGCACATGACACTACTCATCATCACCCACGCGCGCATTTCCATGCAATTCACCGGCAGATTCATATCGATTCCGAAGGATTACAAGAAAATAATGCCACAAAACGCTCCAAACCGGCCGCATTCATCCATTTTCCCACATCACATGACATCACCTCATGGCATGTTGCAAGTGGAAGATGTTACAGCAGGTTCAGGGTGAAGTAACAAGCTAGCAACAAAATATGCCGTCACATGAATTGCTCTACATGCAGGTCGTGTAACCACATGGCAAATACAAGTGTGACCAAGTCAAACGTTGGAGGAAGTAATTACTCACATAGGTCGAATAATACCTACAGAATACAACCTTAATGCAGCAAGATTCTTGTGTCATGGACAACTCATGGCAAGAAACTCCAAGATGTCTTCATTGACTGGAGAAAAACTGTTCTGCTGGAAATAATTCAACGCTGAAATCAATTTCTTCGATGTGTGGGAGAACATGTGAATAACGTTTGAGAATGTTCGTTACACTGATTATATTGAGTATCTCAGAAGAACTCTCGAAGAAACTATTCGTGAGTAGAAAAAGAAACAAGAAGAGTTTCAACATGGAACTGGAGATAATGGCGAAGATGAAGAAAATAGGATGATGCACATGACACTACTCATCATCACCCACGCGCGCATTTCCATGCAATTCACCGGCAGATTCATATCGATTCCGAAGGATTACAAGAAATAGTGCCACTAAACGCTCCAAACCGGCCGCATTCATCCATTTTCACACATCACATGACGTCACCTCATGGCATGTTGCAAGTGGAAGATGCTACAGCAGGTTCAGGATGAAGTAGCAAACAGTCTAGCTACAAAATATGCCGTCACATGATGTGCACCTGATTATCGTAATTTATGACCAAGTTACTCAGTAAACAATGACTACATTCATGTCTAATGCATCGATCAGTTAATATTGCATTGTTTGATGTACGATTATCTGTGAATAGGCAACTGATGGCTTGAACGATGCTCGAGAATACAATGAGTCACTGTTTTCGCTGTTCAATTTCATTCTTGACAAAATGGTCTTGACTGTGCAACAGAGAACATTCCTGGTTGAACACACGTTTCGCTGTAATGGGCAATACACAGATGAGGTTCGAAAACGATTCGAAGAGGCTTTTCCAAATGAAGATCCTCCACACAGAAATTCTGTCAGAAGCCTGATAGCCAAGTTCAGAGAGACCGGATCGGTTCACGACGCAGACCGATCAGGCAGACCATCAGTTTTGAACGCTGAAAAGATGGATGCGATTTCTGAGGCAATGACCAATAGCCCAAGCAAGTCCCTTCGACGCTTGTCCCAAGAAGCGGACATCTCTCTTGGATCGGCTCATAACGCAGTCCGCAAGAACCTGAATCTCTATCCGTACAATCTCTATCCGTACAAGAACCCGACATCGAAACTCCTCCCGCCGCACCAATTCCCCAACTTAAGGACCTCCAACTGGAATATCCGGTTGGACCCCTCACCGCCAGCCCCTTCCAGTCGCCTTCCACCTCTCCTGTTTCGAATCCGGCCTCCACTTCGCCCGTTCCAGCCTCTCAAGCGACACCGTCAGCCTCCACACCAACCGCGCCCGCCTAACCACCGCTCAATTCGCCCCCTGATGGATCTTCCACTACAGCTTCCAGCCGACTCGCGGAACTGCCGTCCCCATCCGATGGCCTGACCAACCGGAGCCAGTCGCCATTAACACCGTATGATGTCCTACTGCCCCAAAAAGCCCCCAAGACCGGTCTCCCCAACCGCATCGGCAGCTGCAGCTTCAGCAACAGCCTTGGTTTCTGTAGCTACTCAGACCTCTCCGGCTCCGTGGCGAGGTCAAGACAAACATATCCACCTCAGGCGATGGCACGACCGCCAGATGAAAAAGGAGAACCCGATCGCCAGCATGATTCCTCATCTACGCAGCCTGCCAGAGATAATGGTCGACAACGTCTGTTTCCGAAAAGAAACTGAAAACTTGGACTCCTACCCCCGCTTCCTGACCTTATATTTCTCTGAAAACGCGGAAGTCCTCACCTCCATCGGCCTCCATCCCTCCCAAGTCGAACACTGGCATCGTCTCGAGCTTACTATCCGGCAACTTGCCGCCACCCCTCAGATCGCTGCATTGGGCGGAACTGGACGCCACCGCCATGACCTCGACTGGCAGGAAGCAGCCCTTTTTGGCCACCTATCTCTCGCCAGTAAGTTCCATAAGACCCATATCCTACATATCAGAGAGTGAAACGCCTCAGAGACCGCGAGTTTTCCAATGTCTCCGATCCGCCTGCAACTTCACCACCCGCTCCGCCCTTCGAATTACGTGCATTTTATCCCGAACTTATACTGCAGTCCACCCGATTCTTGAATGAGGGAGGCATTCCTGTCGCTGAAGCGCAACAACTGAAAGACATTCCACAACCGCTACCTGGGCTTTCAAGATTCATGAAATAGAGCAATAGCTCCAGAACACAACCTTAGTGCAGCAAGATTCTTGTGTCATGGACAACTCATGGCAAGAAACTCCAAGATGTCTTCATTGACTGGAGAAAAACTGTTCTGCTGGAAATAATTTAACGCTGAAATCAATTTCTTCGATGTGTGGGAGAACATGTGAATAACGTTTGAGAATGTTCGTTACACTGATTATATTGAGTATCTCAGAAGAACTCTCGAAGAAACTATTCGTGAGTAGAAAAAGAAACAAGAAGAGTTTCAACATGGAACTGGAGATAATGGCGAAGATGAAGAAAATAGGATGATGCACATGACACTACTCATCATCACGCACGCGCGCGCATTTCCATGCAATTCACCGGCAGATTCATATCGATTCCGAAGGATTACAAGAAATAGTGCCACTAAACGCTCCAAACCGGCCGCATTCATCCATTTTCACACATCACATGACGTCACCTCATGGCATGTTGCAAGTGGAAGATGCTACAGCAGGTTCAGGATGAAGTAGCAAACAGTCTAGCTACAAAATATGCCGTCACATGATGTGCACCTGATTATCGTAATTTATGACCAAGTTACTCAGTAAACAATGACTACATTCATGTCTAATGCATCGATCAGTTAATATTGCATTGTTTGATGTACGATTATCTGTGAATAGGCAACTGATGGCTTGAACGATGCTCGAGAATACAATGAGTCACTGTTTTCGCTGTTCAATTTCATTCTTGACAAAATGGTCTTGACTGTGCAACAGAGAACATTCCTGGTTGAACACACGTTTCGCTGTAATGGGCAATACACAGATGAGGTTCGAAAACGATTCGAAGAGGCTTTTCCAAATGAAGATCCTCCACACAGAAATTCTGTCAGAAGCCTGATAGCCAAGTTCAGAGAGACCGGATCGGTTCACGACGCAGACCGATCAGGCAGACCATCAGTTTTGAACGCTGAAAAGATGGATGCGATTTCTGAGGCAATGACCAATAGCCCAAGCAAGTCCCTTCGACGCTTGTCCCAAGAAGCGGACATCTCTCTTGGATCGGCTCATAACGCAGTCCGCAAGAACCTGAATCTCTATCCGTACAATCTCTATCCGTACAAGAACCCGACATCGAACTCCTCCCGCCGCCACCAATTCCCCAACTTAAGGACCTCCAACTGGAATATCCGGTTGGACCCCTCACCGCCAGCCCCTTCCAGTCGCCTTCCACCTCTCCTGTTTCGAATCCGGCCTCCACTTCGCCCGTTCCAGCCTCTCAAGCGACACCGTCAGCCTCCACACCAACCGCGCCCGCCTAACCACCGCTCAATTCGCCCCCTGATGGATCTTCCACTACAGCTTCCAGCCGACTCGCGGAACTGCCGTCCCCCATCCGATGGCCTGACCAACCGGAGCCAGTCGCCATTAACACCGTATGATGTCCTACTGCCCCAAAAAGCCCCCAAGACCGGTCTCCCCAACCGCATCGGCAGCTGCAGCTTCAGCAACAGCCTTGGTTTCTGTAGCTACTCAGACCTCTCCGGCTCCGTGGCGAGGTCAAGACAAACATATCCACCTCAGGCGATGGCACGACCGCCAGATGAAAAAGGAGAACCCGATCGCCAGCATGATTCCTCATCTACGCAGCCTGCCAGAGATAATGGTCGACAACGTCTGTTTCCGAAAAGAAACTGAAAACTTGGACTCCTACCCCCGCTTCCTGACCTTATATTTCTCTGAAAACGCGGAAGTCCTAACCTCCATCGGCCTCCATCCCTCCCAAGTCGAACACTGGCATCGTCTCGAGCTTACTATCCGGCAACTTGCCGCCACCCCTCAGATCGCTGCATTGGGCGGAACTGGACGCCACCGCCATGACCTCGACTGGCAGGAAGCAGCCCTTTTTGGCCACCTATCTCTCGCCAGTAAGTTCCATAAGACCCATATCCTACATATCAGAGAGTGAAACGCCTCAGAGACCGCGAGTTTTCCAATGTCTCCGATCCGCCTGCAACTTCACCACCCGCTCCGCCCTTCGAATTACGTGCATTTTATCCCGAACTTATACTGCAGTCCACCCGATTCTTGAATGAGGGAGGCATTCCTGTCGCTGAAGCGCAACAACTGAAAGACATTCCACAACCGCTACCTGGGCTTTCAAGATTCATGAAATAGAGCAATAGCTCCAGAACACAACCTTAGTGCAGCAAGATTCTTGTGTCATGGACAACTCATGGCAAGAAACTCCAAGATGTCTTCATTGACTGGAGAAAAACTGTTTGCTGGAAATAATTTAACGCTGAAATCAATTTCTTCGATGTGTGGGAGAACATGTGAATAACGTTTGAGAATGTTCGTTACACTGATTATATTGAGTATCTCAGAAGAACTCTCGAAGAAACTATTCGTGAGTAGAAAAAGAAACAAGAAGAGTTTCAACATGGAACTGGAGATAATGGCGAAGATGAAGAAAATAGGATGATGCACATGACACTACTCATCATCACCCACGCGCGCGCATTTCCATGCAATTCACCGGCAGATTCATATCGATTCCGAAGGATTACAAGAAATAATGCCACAAAACGCTCCAAACCGGCCGCATTCATCCATTTTCCCACATCACATGACATCACCTCATGGCATGTTGCAAGTGGAAGATGTTACAGCAGGTTCAGGGTGAAGTAACAAGCTAGCAACAAAATATGCCGTCACATGAATTGCTCTACATGCAGGTCGTGTAACCACATGGCAAATACAAGTGTGACCAAGTCAAACGTTGGAGGAAGTAATTACTCACATAGGTCGAATAATACCTACAGAATACAACCTTAATGCAGCAAGATTCTTGTGTCATGGACAACTCATGGCAAGAAACTCCAAGATGTCTTCATTGACTGGAGAAAAACTGTTCTGCTGGAAATAATTCAACGCTGAAATCAATTTCTTCGATGTGTGGGAGAACATGTGAATAACGTTTGAGAATGTTCGTTACACTGATTATATTGAGTATCTCAGAAGAACTCTCGAAGAAACTATTCGTGAGTAGAAAAAGAAACAAGAAGAGTTTCAACATGGAACTGGAGATAATGGCGAAGATGAAGAAAATAGGATGATGCACATGACACTACTCATCATCACGCACGCGCGCGCATTTCCATGCAATTCACCGGCAGATTCATATCGATTCCGAAGGATTACAAGAAATAGTGCCACTAAACGCTCCAAACCGGCCGCATTCATCCATTTTCACACATCACATGACGTCACCTCATGGCATGTTGCAAGTGGAAGATGCTACAGCAGGTTCAGGATGAAGTAGCAAACAGTCTAGCTACAAAATATGCCGTCACATGATGTGCACCTGATTATCGTAATTTATGACCAAGTTACTCAGTAAACAATGACTACATTCATGTCTAATGCATCGATCAGTTAATATTGCATTGTTTGATGTACGATTATCTGTGAATAGGCAACTGATGGCTTGAACGATGCTCGAGAATACAATGAGTCACTGTTTTCGCTGTTCAATTTCATTCTTGACAAAATGGTCTTGACTGTGCAACAGAGAACATTCCTGGTTGAACACACGTTTCGCTGTAATGGGCAATACACAGATGAGGTTCGAAAACGATTCGAAGAGGCTTTTCCAAATGAAGATCCTCCACACAGAAATTCTGTCAGAAGCCTGATAGCCAAGTTCAGAGAGACCGGATCGGTTCACGACGCAGACCGATCAGGCAGACCATCAGTTTTGAACGCTGAAAAGATGGATGCGATTTCTGAGGCAATGACCAATAGCCCAAGCAAGTCCCTTCGACGCTTGTCCCAAGAAGCGGACATCTCTCTTGGATCGGCTCATAACGCAGTCCGCAAGAACCTGAATCTCTATCCGTACAATCTCTATCCGTACAAGAACCCGACATCGAACTCCTCCCGCCGCCACCAATTCCCCAACTTAAGGACCTCCAACTGGAATATCCGGTTGGACCCCTCACCGCCAGCCCCTTCCAGTCGCCTTCCACCTCTCCTGTTTCGAATCCGGCCTCCACTTCGCCCGTTCCAGCCTCTCAAGCGACACCGTCAGCCTCCACACCAACCGCGCCCGCCTAACCACCGCTCAATTCGCCCCCTGATGGATCTTCCACTACAGCTTCCAGCCGACTCGCGGAACTGCCGTCCCCCATCCGATGGCCTGACCAACCGGAGCCAGTCGCCATTAACACCGTATGATGTCCTACTGCCCCAAAAAGCCCCCAAGACCGGTCTCCCCAACCGCATCGGCAGCTGCAGCTTCAGCAACAGCCTTGGTTTCTGTAGCTACTCAGACCTCTCCGGCTCCGTGGCGAGGTCAAGACAAACATATCCACTCAGGCGATGGCACGACCGCCAGATGAAAAAGGAGAACCCGATCGCCAGCATGATTCCTCATCTACGCAGCCTGCCAGAGATAATGGTCGACAACGTCTGTTTCCGAAAAGAAACTGAAAACTTGGACTCCTACCCCCGCTTCCTGACCTTATATTTCTCTGAAAACGCGGAAGTCCTCACCTCCATCGGCCTCCATCCCTCCCAAGTCGAACACTGGCATCGTCTCGAGCTTACTATCCGGCAACTTGCCGCCACCCCTCAGATCGCTGCATTGGGCGGAACTGGACGCCACCGCCATGACCTCGACTGGCAGGAAGCAGCCCTTTTTGGCCACCTATCTCTCGCCAGTAAGTTCCATAAGACCCATATCCTACATATCAGAGAGTGAAACGCCTCAGAGACCGCGAGTTTTCCAATGTCTCCGATCCGCCTGCAACTTCACCACCGCTCCGCCCTTCGAATTACGTGCATTTGATCCGGAACTTATACTGCAGTCCACCCGATTCTTGAATGAGGGAGGCATTCCTGT
Organism: Prostheceraeus crozeri; assembly: GCA_907163375.1. Taxonomy (NCBI): domain Eukaryota; kingdom Metazoa; phylum Platyhelminthes; order Polycladida; family Euryleptidae; genus Prostheceraeus; species Prostheceraeus crozeri. Next base: position 72,969 of record CAJQUW010000477.1, on the reverse strand, counting down.
CGCTGAAGCGCAACAACTGAAAGACATTCACAACCGCTACCTGGGCTTTCAAGATTCATGAAATAGAGCAATAGCTCCAGAACACAACCTTAGTGCAGCAAGATTCTTGTGTCATGGACAACTCATGGCAAGAAACTCCAAGATGTCTTCATTGACTGGAGAAAAACTGTTCTGCTGGAAATAATTTAACGCTGAAATCAATTTCTTCGATGTGTGGGAGAACATGTGAATAACGTTTGAGAATGTTCGTTACACTGATTATATTGAGTATCTCAGAAGAACTCTCGAAGAAACTATTCGTGAGTAGAAAAAGAAACAAGAAGAGTTTCAACATGGAACTGGAGATAATGGCGAAGATGAAGAAAATAGGATGATGCACATGACACTACTCATCATCACCCACGCGCGCGCATTTCCATGCAATTCACCGGCAGATTCATATCGATTCCGAAGGATTACAAGAAATAATGCCACAAAACGCTCCAAACCGGCCGCATTCATCCATTTTCCCACATCACATGACATCACCTCATGGCATGTTGCAAGTGGAAGATGTTACAGCAGGTTCAGGGTGAAGTAACAAGCTAGCAACAAAATATGCCGTCACATGAATTGCTCTACATGCAGGTCGTGTAACCACATGGCAAATACAAGTGTGACCAAGTCAAACGTTGGAGGAAGTAATTACTCACATAGGTCGAATAATACCTACAGAACACAACCTTAATGCAGCAAGATTCTTGTGTCATGGACAACTCATGGCAAGAAACTCCAAGATGTCTTCATTGACTGGAGAAAAACTGTTCTGCTGGAAATAATTCAACGCTGAAATCAATTTCTTCGATGTGTGGGAGAACATGTGAATAACGTTTGAGAATGTTCGTTACACTGATTATATTGAGTATCTCAGAAGAACTCTCGAAGAAACTATTCGTGAGTAGAAAAAGAAACAAGAAGAGTTTCAACATGGAACTGGAGATAATGGCGAAGATGAAGAAAATAGGATGATGCACATGACACTACTCATCATCACGCACGCGCGCGCATTTCCATGCAATTCACCGGCAGATTCATATTGATTCCGAAGGATTACAAGAAATAGTGCCACTAAACGCTCCAAACCGGCCGCATTCATCCATTTTTCACACATCACATGACGTCACCTCATGGCATGTTGCAAGTGGAAGATGCTACAGCAGGTTCAGGATGAAGTAGCAAACAGTCTAGCTACAAAATATGCCGTCACATGATGTGCACCTGATTATCGTAATTTATGACCAAGTTACTCAGTAAACAATGACTACATTCATGTCTAATGCATCGATCAGTTAATATTGCATTGTTTGATGTACGATTATCTGTGAATAGGCAACTGATGGCTTGAACGATGCTCGAGAATACAATGAGTCACTGTTTTCGCTGTTCAATTTCATTCTTGACAAAATGGTCTTGACTGTGCAACAGAGAACATTCCTGGTTGAACACACGTTTCGCTGTAATGGGCAATACACAGATGAGGTTCGAAAACGATTCGAAGAGGCTTTTCCAAATGAAGATCCTCCACACAGAAATTCTGTCAGAAGCCTGATAGCCAAGTTCAGAGAGACAGGATCGGTTCACGACGCAGACCGATCAGGCAGACCATCAGTTTTGAACGCTGAAAAGATGGATGCGATTTCTGAGGCAATGACCAATAGCCCAAGCAAGTCCCTTCGACGCTTGTCCCAAGAAGCGGACATCTCTCTTGGATCGGCTCATAACGCAGTGCGCAAGAACCTGAATCTCTATCCGTACAATCTCTATCCGTACAAGAACCCGACATCGAACTCCTCCCGCCGCCACCAATTCCCCAACTTAAGGACCTCCAACTGGAATATCCGGTTGGACCCCTCACCGCCAGCCCCTTCCAGTCGCCTTCCACCTCTCCTGTTTCGAATCCGGCCTCCACTTCGCCCGTTCCAGCCTCTCAAGCGACACCGTCAGCCTCCACACCAACCGCGCCCGCCTAACCACCGCTCAATTCGCCCCTGATGGATCTTCCACTACAGCTTCCAGCCGACTCGCGGAACTGCCGTCCCCCATCCGATGGCCTGACCAACCGGAGCCAGTCGCCATTAACACCGTATGATGTCCTACTGCCCCAAAAAGCCCCCAAGACCGGTCTCCCCAACCGCATCGGCAGCTGCAGCTTCAGCAACAGCCTTGGTTTCTGTAGCTACTCAGACCTCCCGGCTCCGTGGCGAGGTCAAGACAAACATATCCACCTCAGGCGATGGCACGACCGCCAGATGAAAAGGAGAACCCGATCGCCAGCATGATTCCTCATCTACGCAGCCTGCCAGAGATAATGGTCGACAACGTCTGTTTCCGAAAAGAAACTGAAAACTTGGACTCCTACCCCCGCTTCCTGACCTTATATTTCTCTGAAAACGCGGAAGTCCTCACCTCCATCGGCCTCCATCCCTCCCAAGTCGAACACTGGCATCGTCTCGAGCTTACTATCCGGCAACTTGCCGCCACCCCTCAGATCGCTGCATTGGGCGGAACTGGACGCCACCGCCATGACCTCGACTGGCAGGAAGCAGCCCTTTTTGGCCACCTATCTCTCGCCAGTAAGTTCCATAAGACCCATATCCTACATATCAGAGAGTGAAACGCCTCAGAGACCGCGAGTTTTCCAATGTCTCCGATCCGCCTGCAACTTCACCACCCGCTCCGCCCTTCGAATTACGTGCATTTTATCCCGAACTTATACTGCAGTCCACCCGATTCTTGAATGAGGGAGGCATTCCTGTCGCTGAAGCGCAACAACTGAAAGACATTCCACAACCGCTACCTGGGCTTTCAAGATTCATGAAATAGAGCAATAGCTCCAGAACACAACCTTAGTGCAGCAAGATTCTTGTGTCATGGACAACTCATGGCAAGAAACTCCAAGATGTCTTCATTGACTGGAGAAAAACTGTTCTGCTGGAAATAATTTAACGCTGAAATCAATTTCTTCGATGTGTGGGAGAACATGTGAATAACGTTTGAGAATGTTCGTTACACTGATTATATTGAGTATCTCAGAAGAACTCTCGAAGAAACTATTCGTGAGTAGAAAAAGAAACAAGAAGAGTTTCAACATGGAACTGGAGATAATGGCGAAGATGAAGAAAATAGGATGATGCACATGACACTACTCATCATCACCCACGCGCGCGCATTTCCATGCAATTCACCGGCAGATTCATATCGATTCCGAAGGATTACAAGAAATAATGCCACAAAACGCTCCAAACCGGCCGCATTCATCCATTTTCCCACATCACATGACATCACCTCATGGCATGTTGCAAGTGGAAGATGTTACAGCAGGTTCAGGGTGAAGTAACAAGCTAGCAACAAAATATGCCGTCACATGAATTGCTCTACATGCAGGTCGTGTAACCACATGGCAAATACAAGTGTGACCAAGTCAAACGTTGGAGGAAGTAATTACTCACATAGGTCGAATAATACCTACAGAACACAACCTTAATGCAGCAAGATTCTTGTGTCATGGACAACTCATGGCAAGAAACTCCAAGATGTCTTCATTGACTGGAGAAAAACTGTTCTGCTGGAAATAATTCAACGCTGAAATCAATTTCTTCGATGTGTGGGAGAACATGTGAATAACGTTTGAGAATGTTCGTTACACTGATTATATTGAGTATCTCAGAAGAACTCTCGAAGAAACTATTCGTGAGTAGAAAAAGAAACAAGAAGAGTTTCAACATGGAACTGGAGATAATGGCGAAGATGAAGAAAATAGGATGATGCACATGACACTACTCATCATCACGCACGCGCGCGCATTTCCATGCAATTCACCGGCAGATTCATATTGATTCCGAAGGATTACAAGAAATAGTGCCACTAAACGCTCCAAACCGGCCGCATTCATCCATTTTCACACATCACATGACGTCACCTCATGGCATGTTGCAAGTGGAAGATGCTACAGCAGGTTCAGGATGAAGTAGCAAACAGTCTAGCTACAAAATATGCCGTCACATGATGTGCACCTGATTATCGTAATTTATGACCAAGTTACTCAGTAAACAATGACTACATTCATGTCTAATGCATCGATCAGTTAATATTGCATTGTTTGATGTACGATTATCTGTGAATAGGCAACTGATGGCTTGAACGATGCTCGAGAATACAATGAGTCACTGTTTTCGCTGTTCAATTTCATTCTTGACAAAATGGTCTTGACTGTGCAACAGAGAACATTCCTGGTTGAACACACGTTTCGCTGTAATGGGCAATACACAGATGAGGTTCGAAAACGATTCGAAGAGGCTTTTCCAAATGAAGATCCTCCACACAGAAATTCTGTCAGAAGCCTGATAGCCAAGTTCAGAGAGACCGGATCGGTTCACGACGCAGACCGATCAGGCAGACCATCAGTTTTGAACGCTGAAAAGATGGATGCGATTTCTGAGGCAATGACCAATAGCCCAAGCAAGTCCCTTCGACGCTTGTCCCAAGAAGCGGACATCTCTCTTGGATCGGCTCATAACGCAGTCCGCAAGAACCTGAATCTCTATCCGTACAATCTCTATCCGTACAAGAACCCGACATCGAACTCCTCCCGCCGCCACCAATTCCCCAACTTAAGGACCTCCAACTGGAATATCCGGTTGGACCCCTCACCGCCAGCCCCTTCCAGTCGCCTTCCACCTCTCCTGTTTCGAATCCGGCCTCCACTTCGCCCGTTCCAGCCTCTCAAGCGACACCGTCAGCCTCCACACCAACCGCGCCCGCCTAACCACCGCTCAATTCGCCCCCTGATGGATCTTCCACTACAGCTTCCAGCCGACTCGCGGAACTGCCGTCCCCCATCCGATGGCCTGACCAACCGGAGCCAGTCGCCATTAACACCGTATGATGTCCTACTGCCCCAAAAAGCCCCCAAGACCGGTCTCCCCAACCGCATCGGCAGCTGCAGCTTCAGCAACAGCCTTGGTTTCTGTAGCTACTCAGACCTCCCCGGCTCCGTGGCGAGGTCAAGACAAACATATCCACCTCAGGCGATGGCACGACCGCCAGATGAAAAAGGAGAACCCGATCGCCAGCATGATTCCTCATCTACGCAGCCTGCCAGAGATAATGGTCGACAACGTCTGTTTCCGAAAAGAAACTGAAAACTTGGACTCCTACCCCCGCTTCCTGACCTTATATTTCTCTGAAAACGCGGAAGTCCTCACTCCATCGGCCTCCATCCCTCCCAAGTCGAACACTGGCATCGTCTCGAGCTTACTATCCGGCAACTTGCCGCCACCCCTCAGATCGCTGCATTGGGCGGAACTGGACGCCACCGCCCTTGACCTCGACTGGCAGGAAGCAGCCCTTTTTGGCCACCTATCTCTCGCCAGTAAGTTCCATAAGACCCATATCCTACATATCAGAGAGTGAAACGCCTCAGAGACCGCGAGTTTTCCAATGTCTCCGATCCGCCTGCAACTTCACCACCCGCTCCGCCCTTCGAATTACGTGCATTTTATCCCGAACTTATACTGCAGTCCACCCGATTCTTGAATGAGGGAGGCATTCCTGTCGCTGAAGCGCAACAACTGAAAGACATTCCACAACCGCTACCTGGGCTTTCAAGATTCATGAAATAGAGCAATAGCTCCAGAACACAACCTTAGTGCAGCAAGATTCTTGTGTCATGGACAACTCATGGCAAGAAACTCCAAGATGTCTTCATTGACTGGAGAAAAACTGTTCTGCTGGAAATAATTTAACGCTGAAATCAATTTCTTCGATGTGTGGGAGAACATGTGAATAACGTTTGAGAATGTTCGTTACATGATTATATTGAGTATCTCAGAAGAACTCTCGAAGAAACTATTCGTGAGTAGAAAAAGAAACAAGAAGAGTTTCAACATGGAACTGGAGATAATGGCGAAGATGAAGAAAATAGGATGATGCACATGACACTACTCATCATCACCCACGCGCGCATTTCCATGCAATTCACCGGCAGATTCATATCGATTCCGAAGGATTACAAGAAATAATGCCACAAAAACGCTCCAAACCGGCCGCATTCATCCATTTTCCCACTTCACATGACATCACCTCATGGCATGTTGCAAGTGGAAGATGTTACAGCAGGTTCAGGGTGAAGTAACAAGCTAGCAACAAAATATGCCGTCACATGAATTGCTCTACATGCAGGTCGTGTAACACATGGCAAATACAAGTGTGACCAAGTCAAACGTTGGAGGAAGTAATTACTCACATAGGTCGAATAATACCTACAGAACACAACCTTAATGCAGCAAGATTCTTGTGTCATGGACAACTCATGGCAAGAAACTCCAAGATGTCTTCATTGACTGGAGAAAAACTGTTCTGCTGGAAATAATTCAACGCTGAAATCAATTTCTTCGATGTGTGGGAGAACATGTGAATAACGTTTGAGAATGTTCGTTACACTGATTATATTGAGTATTCAGAAGAACTCTCGAAGAAACTATTCGTGAGTAGAAAAAGAAACAAGAAGAGTTTCAACATGGAACTGGAGATAATGGCGAAGATGAAGAAAATAGGATGATGCACATGACACTACTCATCATCACGCACGCGCGCGCATTTCCATGCAATTCACCGGCAGATTCATATTGATTCCGAAGGATTACAAGAAATAGTGCCACTAAACGCTCCAAAACCGGCCGCATTCATCCATTTTCACACATCACATGACGTCACCTCATGGCATGTTGCAAGTGGAAGATGCTACAGCAGGTTCAGGATGAAGTAGCAAACAGTCTAGCTACAAAATATGCCGTCACATGATGTGCACCTGATTATCGTAATTTATGACCAAGTTACTCAGTAAACAATGACTACATTCATGTCTAATGCATCGATCAGTTAATATTGCATTGTTTGATGTACGATTATCTGTGAATAGGCAACTGATGGCTTGAACGATGCTCGAGAATACAATGAGTCACTGTTTTCGCTGTTCAATTTCATTCTTGACAAAATGGTCTTGACTGTGCAACAGAGAACATTCCTGGTTGAACACACGTTTCGCTGTAATGGGCAATACACAGATGAGGTTCGAAAACGATTCGAAGAGGCTTTTTCCAAATGAAGATCCTCCACACAGAAATTCTGTCAGAAGCCTGATAGCCAAGTTCAGAGAGACAGGATCGGTTCACGACGCAGACCGATCAGGCAGACCATCAGTTTTGAACGCTGAAAAGATGGATGCGATTTCTGAGGCAATGACCAATAGCCCAAGCAAGTCCCTTCGACGCTTGTCCCAAGAAGCGGACATCTCTCTTGGATCGGCTCATAACGCAGTGCGCAAGAACCTGAATCTCTATCCGTACAATCTCTATCCGTACAAGAACCCGACATCGAACTCCTCCCACGCCGCCACCAATTCCCAACTTAAGGACCTCCAACTGGAATATCCGGTTGGACCCCTCACCGCCAGCCCCTTCCAGTCGCCTTCCACCTCTCCTGTTTCGAATCCGGCCTCCACTTCGCCCGTTCCAGCCTCTCAAGCGACACCGTCAGCCTCCACACCAACCGCGCCCGCCTAACCACCGCTCAATTCGCCCCCTGATGGATCTTCCACTACAGCTTCCAGCCGACTCGCGGAACTGCCGTCCCCCATCCGATGGCCTGACCAACCGGAGCCAGTCGCCATTAACACCGTATGATGTCCTACTGCCCCAAAAAGCCCCCAAGACCGGTCTCCCCAACCGCATCGGCAGCTGCAGCTTCAGCAACAGCCTTGGTTTCTGTAGCTACTCAGACCTCCCCGGCTCCGTGGCGAGGTCAAGACAAACATATCACCTCAGGCGATGGCACGACCGCCAGATGAAAAAGGAGAACCCGATCGCCAGCATGATTCCTCATCTACGCAGCCTGCCAGAGATAATGGTCGACAACGTCTGTTTCCGAAAAGAAACTGAAAACTTGGACTCCTACCCCCGCTTCCTGACCTTATATTTCTCTGAAAACGCGGAAGTCCTCACCTCCATCGGCCTCCATCCCTCCCAAGTCGAACACTGGCATCGTCTCGAGCTTACTATCCGGCAACTTGCCGCCACCCCTCAGATCGCTGCATTGGGCGGAACTGGACGCCACCGCCATGACCTCGACTGGCAGGAAGCAGCCCTTTTTGGCCACCTATCTCTCGCCAGTAAGTTCCATAAGACCCATATCCTACATATCAGAGAGTGAAACGCCTCAGAGACCGCGAGTTTTCCAATGTCTCCGATCCGCCTGCAACTTCACCACCCGCTCCGCCCTTCGAATTACGTGCATTTTATCCCGAACTTATACTGCAGTCCACCCGATTCTTGAATGAGGGAGGCATTCCTGTCGCTGAAGCGCAACAACTGAAAGACATTCCACAACCGCTACCTGGGCTTTCAAGATTCATGAAATAGAGCAATAGCTCCAGAACACAACCTTAGTGCAGCAAGATTCTTGTGTCATGGACAACTCATGGCAAGAAACTCCAAGATGTCTTCATTGACTGGAGAAAAACTGTTCTGCTGGAAATAATTTAACGCTGAAATCAATTTCTTCGATGTGTGGGAGAACATGTGAATAACGTTTGAGAATGTTCGTTACACTGATTATATTGAGTATCTCAGAAGAACTCTCGAAGAAAACTATTCGTGAGTAGAAAAAGAAACAAGAAGAGTTTCAACATGGAACTGGAGATAATGGCGAAGATGAAGAAAATAGGATGATGCACATGACACTACTCATCATCACCCACGCGCGCATTTCCATGCAATTCACCGGCAGATTCATATCGATTCCGAAGGATTACAAGAAATAATGCCACAAAACGCTCCAAACCGGCCGCATTCATCCATTTTCCCACATCACATGACATCACCTCATGGCATGTTGCAAGTGGAAGATGTTACAGCAGGTTCAGGGTGAAGTAACAAGCTAGCAACAAAATATGCCGTCACATGAATTGCTCTACATGCAGGTCGTGTAACCACATGGCAAATACAAGTGTGACCAAGTCAAACGTTGGAGGAAGTAATTACTCACATAGGTCGAATAATACCTACAGAACACAACCTTAATGCAGCAAGATTCTTGTGTCATGGACAACTCATGGCAAGAAACTCCAAGATGTCTTCATTGACTGGAGAAAAACTGTTCTGCTGGAAATAATTCAACGCTGAAATCAATTTCTTCGATGTGTGGGAGAACATGTGAATAACGTTTGAGAATGTTCGTTACACTGATTATATTGAGTATCTCAGAAGAACTCTCGAAGAAACTATTCGTGAGTAGAAAAAGAAACAAGAAGAGTTTCAACATGGAACTGGAGATAATGGCGAAGATGAAGAAAATAGGATGATGCACATGACACTACTCATCATCACGCACGCGCGCGCATTTCCATGCAATTCACCGGCAGATTCATATTGATTCCGAAGGATTACAAGAAATAGTGCCACTAAACGCTCCAAACCGGCCGCATTCATCCATTTTCACACATCACATGACGTCACCTCATGGCATGTTGCAAGTGGAAGATGCTACAGCAGGTTCAGGATGAAGTAGCAAACAGTCTAGCTACAAAATATGCCGTCACATGATGTGCACCTGATTATCGTAATTTATGACCAAGTTACTCAGTAAACAATGACTACATTCATGTCTAATGCATCGATCAGTTAATATTGCATTGTTTGATGTACGATTATCTGTGAATAGGCAACTGATGGCTTGAACGATGCTCGAGAATACAATGAGTCACTGTTTTCGCTGTTCAATTTCATTCTTGACAAAATGGTCTTGACTGTGCAACAGAGAACATTCCTGGTTGAACACACGTTTCGCTGTAATGGGCAATACACAGATGAGGTTCGAAAACGATTCGAAGAGGCTTTTCCAAATGAAGATCCTCCACACAGAAATTCTGTCAGAAGCCTGATAGCCAAGTTCAGAGAGACAGGATCGGTTCACGACTCAGACAGATCAGGCAGACCATCAGTTTTGAACGCTGAAAAGATGGATGCGATTTCTGAGGCAATGACCAATAGCCCAAGCAAGTCCCTTCGACGCTTGTCCCAAGAAGCGGACATCTCTCTTGGATCGGCTCATAACGCAGTGCGCAAGAACCTGAATCTCTATCCGTACAATCTCTATCCGTACAAGAACCCGACATCGAACTCCTCCCGCCGCCACCAATTCCCCAACTTAAGGACCTCCAACTGGAATATCCGGTTGGACCCCTCACCGCCAGCCCCTTCCAGTCGCCTTCCACCTCTCCTGTTTCGAATCCGGCCTCCACTTCGCCCCGTTCCAGCCTCTCAAGCGACACCGTCAGCCTCCACACCAACCGCGCCCGCCTAACCACCGCTCAATTCGCCCCTGATGGATCTTCCACTACAGCTTCCAGCCGACTCGCGGAACTGCCGTCCCCCATCCGATGGCCTGACCAACCGGAGCCAGTCGCCATTAACACCGTATGATGTCCTACTGCCCCAAAAAGCCCCAAGACCGGTCTCCCCAACCGCATCGGCAGCTGCAGCTTCAGCAACAGCCTTGGTTTCTGTAGCTACTCAGACCTCCCCGGCTCCGTGGCGAGGTCAAGACAAACATATCCACCTCAGGCGATGGCACGACCGCCAGATGAAAAAGGAGAACCCGATCGCCAGCATGATTCCTCATCTACGCAGCCTGCCAGAGATAATGGTCGACAACGTCTGTTTCCGAAAAGAAACTGAAAACTTGGACTCCTACCCCCGCTTCCTGACCTTATATTTCTCTGAAAACGCGGAAGTCCTCACCTCCATCGGCCTCATCCCTCCCAAGTCGAACACTGGCATCGTCTCGAGCTTACTATCCGGCAACTTGCCGCCACCCTCAGATCGCTGCATTGGGCGGAACTGGACGCCACCGCCATGACCTCGACTGGCAGGAAGCAGCCCTTTTTGGCCACCTATCTCTCGCCAGTAAGTTCCATAAGACCCATATCCTACATATCAGAGAGTGAAACGCCTCAGAGACCGCGAGTTTTCCAATGTCTCCGATCCGCCTGCAACTTCACCACCCGCTCCGCCCTTCGAATTACGTGCATTTTATCCCGAACTTATACTGCAGTCCACCCGATTCTTGAATGAGGGAGGCATTCCTGTCGCTGAAGCGCAACAACTGAAAGACATTCCACAACCGCTACCTGGGCTTTCAAGATTCATGAAATAGAGCAATAGCTCCAGAACACAACCTTAGTGCAGCAAGATTCTTGTGTCATGGACAACTCATGGCAAGAAACTCCAAGATGTCTTCATTGACTGGAGAAAAAACTGTTCTGCTGGAAATAATTTAAACGCTGAAATCAATTTCTTCGATGTGTGGGAGAACATGTGAATAACGTTTAAGGATGTTCGTTACACTGATTATATTGAGTATCTCAGAAGAACTCTCGAAGAAACTATTCGTGAGTAGAAAAAGAAACAAGAAGAGTTTCAACATGGAACTGGAGATAATGGCGAAGATGAAGAAAATAGGATGATGCACATGACACTACTCATCATCACCCACGCGCGCATTTCCATGCAATTCACCGGCAGATTCATATCGATTCCGAAGGATTACAAGAAATAATGCCACAAAACGCTCCAAACCGGCCGCATTCATCCATTTTCCCACATCACATGACATCACCTCATGGCATGTTGCAAGTGGAAGATGTTACAGCAGGTTCAGGGTGAAGTAACAAGCTAGCAACAAAATATGCCGTCACATGAATTGCTCTACATGCAGGTCGTGTAACCACATGGCAAATACAAGTGTGACCAAGTCAAACGTTGGAGGAAGTAATTACTCACATAGGTCGAATAATACCTACAGAATACAACCTTAATGCAGCAAGATTCTTGTGTCATGGACAACTCATGGCAAGAAACTCCAAGATGTCTTCATTGACTGGAGAAAAACTGTTCTGCTGGAAATAATTTAACGCTGAAATCAATTTCTTCGATGTGTGGGGAGAACATGTGAATAACGTTTGAGAATGTTCGTTACACTGATTATATTGAGTATCTCAGAAGAACTCTCGAAGAAACTATTCGTGAGTAGAAAAAGAAACAAGAAGAGTTTCAACATGGAACTGGAGATAATGGCGAAGATGAAGAAAATAGGATGATGCACATGACACTACTCATCATCACGCACGCGCGCGCATTTCCATGCAATTCACCGGCAGATTCATATCGATTCCGAAGGATTACAAGAAATAGTGCCACTAAACGCTCCAAACCGGCCGCATTCATCCATTTTCACACATCACATGACATCACCTCATGGCATGTTGCAAGTGGAAGATGTTACAGCAGGTTCAGGGTGAAGTAACAAGCTAGCAACAAAATATGCCGTCACATGAATTGCTCTACATGCAGGTCGTGTAACCACATGGCAAATACAAGTGTGACCAAGTCAAACGTTGGAGGAAGTAATTACTCACATAGGTCGAATAATACCTACAGAATACAACCTTAATGCAGCAAGATTCTTGTGTCATGGACAACTCATGGCAAGAAACTCCAAGATGTCTTCATTGACTGGAGAAAAACTGTTCTGCTGGAAATAATTCAACGCTGAAATCAATTTCTTCGATGTGTGGGAGAACATGTGAATAACGTTTGAGAATGTTCGTTACACTGATTATATTGAGTATCTCAGAAGAACTCTCGAAGAAACTATTCGTGAGTAGAAAAAGAAACAAGAAGAGTTTCAACATGGAACTGGAGATAATGGCGAAGATGAAGAAAATAGGATGATGCACATGACACTACTCATCATCACGCACGCGCGCGCATTTCCATGCAATTCACCGGCAGATTCATATCGATTCCGAAGGATTACAAGAAATAGTGCCACTAAACGCTCCAAACCGGCCGCATTCATCCATTTTCACACATCACATGACGTCACCTCATGGCATGTTGCAAGTGGAAGATGCTACAGCAGGTTCAGGATGAAGTAGCAAACAGTCTAGCTACGAAATATGCCGTCACATGATGTGCACCTGATTATCGTAATTTATGACCAAGTTACTCAGTAAACAATGACTACATTCATGTCTAATGCATCGATCAGTTAATATTGCATTGCTTGATGTACGATTATCTGTGAATAGGCAACTGATGGCTTGAACGATGCTCGAGAATACAATGAGTCACTGTTTTCGCTGTTCAATTTCATTCTTGACAAAATGGTCTTGACTGTGCAACAGAGAACATTCCTGGTTGAACACACGTTTCGCTGTAATGGGCAATACACAGATGAGGTTCGAAAACGATTCGAAGAGGCTTTTCTAAATGAAGATCCTCCACACAGAAATTCTGTCAGAAGCCTGATAGCCAAGTTCAGAGAGACCGGATCGGTTCACGACGCAGACCGATCAGGCAGACCATCAGTTTTGAACGCTGAAAAGATGGATGCGATTTCTGAGGCAATGACCAATAGCCCAAGCAAGTCCCTTCGACGCTTGTCCCAAGAAGCGGACATCTCTCTTGGATCGGCTCATAACGCAGTCCGCAAGAACCTGAATCTCTATCCGTACAATCTCTATCCGTACAAGAACCCGACATCGAACTCCTCCCGCCGCCACCAATTCCCCAACTTAAGGACCTCCAACTGGAATATCCGGTTGGACCCCTCACCGCCAGCCCCTTCCAGTCGCCTTCCACCTCTCCTGTTTCGAATCCGGCCTCCACTTCGCCCGTTCCAGCCTCTCAAGCGACACCGTCAGCCTCCACACCAACCGCGCCCGCCTAACCACCGCTCAATTCGCCCCCTGATGGATCTTCCACTACAGCTTCCAGCCGACTCGCGGAACTGCCGTCCCCCATCCGATGGCCTGACCAACCGGAGCCAGTCGCCATTAACACCGTATGATGTCCTACTGCCCCAAAAAGCCCCCAAGACCGGTCTCCCCAACCGCATCGGCAGCTGCAGCTTCAGCAACAGCCTTGGTTTCTGTAGCTACTCAGAACCTCCCCGGCTCCGTGGCGAGGTCAAGACAAACATATCCACCTCAGGCGATGGCACGACCGCCAGATGAAAAAGGAGAACCCGATCGCCAGCATGATTCCTCATCTACGCAGCTGCCAGAGATAATGGTCGACAACGTCTGTTTCCGAAAAGAAACTGAAAACTTGGACTCCTACCCCCGCTTCCTGACCTTATATTTCTCTGAAAACGCGGAAGTCCTCACCTCCATCGGCCTCCATCCCTCCCAAGTCGAACACTGGCATCGTCTCGAGCTTACTATCCGGCAACTTGCCGCCACCCCTCAGATCGCTGCATTGGGCGGAACTGGACGCCACCGCCATGACCTCGACTGGCAGGAAGCAGCCCTTTTTGGCCACCTATCTCTCGCCAGTAAGTTCCATAAGACCCATATCCTACATATCAGAGAGTGAAACGCCTCAGAGACCGCGAGTTTTCCAATGTCTCCGATCCGCCTGCAACTTCACCACCCGCTCCGCCCTTCGAATTACGTGCATTTTATCCCGAACTTATACTGCAGTCCACCCGATTCTTGAATGAGGGAGGCATTCCTGTCGCTGAAGCGCAACAACTGAAAGACATTCCACAACCGCTACCTGGGCTTTCAAGATTCATGAAATAGAGCAATAGCTCCAGAACACAACCTTAATGCAGCAAGATTCTTGTGTCATGGACAACTCATGGCAAGAAACTCCAAGATGTCTTCATTGACTGGAGAAAAACTGTTCTGCTGGAAATAATTTAACGCTGAAATCAATTTCTTCGATGTGTGGGAGAACATGTGAATAACGTTTGAGAATGTTCGTTACACTGATTATATTGAGTATCTCAGAAGAACTCTCGAAGAAACTATTCGTGAGTAGAAAAAGAAACAAGAAGAGTTTCAACATGGAACTGGAGATAATGGCGAAGATGAAGAAAATAGGATGATGCACATGACACTACTCATCATCACGCACGCGCGCGCATTTCCATGCAATTCACCGGCAGATTCATATCGATTCCGAAGGATTACAAGAAATAATGCCACAAAACGCTCCAAACCGGCCGCATTCATCCATTTTCCCACATCACATGACATCACCTCATGGCATGTTGCAAGTGGAAGATGTTACAGCAGGTTCAGGGTGAAGTAACAGTCTAGCAACAAAATATGCCGTCACATGAATTGCTCTATATGCAGGTCGTGTAACATCGCTGACCTACGGTCTCTAAGGTTCCCAATGTTATGTATCCGTGTATATAGTTTTCCGTAGCATTTTGTCTTCATTATTAGGGAAAATATACATGTATTTCATAATTTCGCGTAATTGAATCAGCCGGATAATTGACTCAAATGTGGAGGGACAAGTGTAATTCCATTAAGCGGCTTCCACTGTATTACTTTTCACAGAAAGACATTCTGCTTGATGCAGAATTCACAATACGCATCAATTTGCTATTGATTAGTGATCTAAACTTGAAGTATGAATTTATCTATCTTTCACAGTAGTATGTAAATAGTATGTGCCACAACTCAATGGGCTGTATATTGTTGCATACTGTATATACAACACAGAGCTTATATCATTTCAGACAACATAAGAATTATCTTTATGTCATTTACTTCTGTTAAGGTAAGTAAATAAAACACCCTTCAAATATTCCAGGCTACTATATATTGCCCATGTATTGTGAGTATGTGTCTTGCCTGCAGGTCGATTTACACGTTGATTATAGGGAAATAATCACGCTTCTATCAGTATATACTAAATCAAATACGTAATTTCTAAAATCAAAATTATACTTTTCTGTTATAGAACTGAAGATGTTGAAGTTGTTAAAACTTAACTGACATTAAGCTGAATTCATGTAGACTAACCATTTTACTCTTCCAAATCCCGGACAATTTTCCGTAGTTGATGTAGTTCATCACTGACTCGATCTTTCTTTTCCTCCTCCTCGTTTCTGCTGCTGCAGGCTGTCGATTCTTCGGTTGGAAGGAATTGCTTCCATTGCATTCTGATCCGAAATCGTTACTACACATTTTCTATAAGCATCTTTTGAATCATTACACTGAACGCCAATTGGTTCCTTTGTGTATATCTGCATCTATCTTTTGCCGTCATCGATCACCATCGCTCTAACCACAACCTGGCGAACACCAGCGCACAAGCATGCACGCAAGTAATTAGATTGCCTGCGTCACTTCCCTGGTCGTGGGTCAATCAGGAAAAACACTGTGGGTTGACGACAGAAGCGTCTAATTAACTTACTTCGAGTAGTTTGCGGCTGCAGGCGCAAATAAACTTCTTCAAACCATCGTGTACGTGTAACTTACACAAAAGCAGAAAGGGAAGGTACGATAACAGTTAGTGCTTTCATTGATAGCTGTCAACAATGGAAACAAGAAATCAACGTAAGAAGCGACGGTTTTCAGATTATTATCAGTTGATTCTTCAAATCTGCTTTTGGAATCTGATAATTTTATTGAGACGGAAGTAAACCGTGATGATCTCGAACATTATTCGGACGTTGACCGAGAAACAATGACTGTCTATGACTCTGATCATATTTCAACCGGCGAAGTGAGTGATGACCGTGACGACATTGATACTGGCGGTTTCACGTTTGATTATGAAAAGCCGATTTTTGTCAGTCTTTGGATTTGATATTATCCTTCATGTTTTCACAAAATGGGATATTTCTCAAGTTAACATTTCGAAGCATTAGCGTCAAATAGTCCGATAATCAGAACCGCATCTTGATTCTTTGATAAGAAATTATGAACGTATATTGCGATGTACGGCATTAATTTTCAAACAAACATTCGAAAAAATAAGGAACTGTCTTTAACAATCATGCCGTTATGTAATGCGAAAATAGATATTAAAAGATGGGGGCGAGATAGACGGTAGTAGAGAAAAAATTGTGACGCAGGAATCCCTAATCATTTTAAAATGAAATTCTGCAAGACTAATATCAATGTTCAGTAGTTTTTTCATTAGTGGAAACCGAGGTAGGAAACAGTGTACTGATCAGTAATAATTTCAGTAGTTTTTTAATTAGTGGAAACCGAGGTAGGAAACAGTATACTGATCAGTAATAATTTCAGTAAGTAGTTTTTTAATTAGTGGAAACCGAGGTAGGAAACAGTATACCGATCAGTAATAATTTCAGTACTGATTTAGCACTGAATCATTAGTTTAGGCAACAGTCATAGCTGTCATATCACGCTATTTGTCTTTCCGGTTTATCGTACACAAGTGTTTCTCCAGCCCTGTGTTCACGGGCTTCACGCAGTTGTGTATATGCATGTAATTCATCTCCTCCCTCTCTAAATCAGCGATACATAGCCTGATAGAGCCCTTGAGAAGTACGTGCTACGCAAACAAATAGTGCATACATTGTCCACAATAGGGTTTTAATCATTTAACCGCCCAAAAAATTGAACATATTAATTTCTAACAGAAATAAAGTACATCTGCTTGCTGGATCACGAAAGAATCAACATCAAAAAGTGGACCTAAATTACAGCCTCATGAAAGTTTTAATTGAAAACAACCCAATTGAATTCATTTCATTAAATGCATTTCAAAAAGTTGTCAAAGAGCGGTTATTCACTGTTCGTTGCGGTTTCTGCGTCGATTTTCACTGTGTAACAGATGGAACCGCCTTTTAAGTCGTCCAAAAGTGTGCTCAATCAATACACGCGTTCTCTTGTGCGAAGTATTATAGGCAAGCTCTGATGGGGTCGATGGATTAGTTAAGGGTGTGAGGAGCCATTCACGTAATGGGTACGCTGAATCACCAAGTACGTAACCATGATGAGGTGATTGCTCCATATGGCTCCATACATTGCTACCGAATCGAAGAATAAATGAGTCGTGATTACTTCCTGGCCAATTTACTTCGACGTTATGAAGAAGTCCAGTAGGTCCACAAACCGCTTGAACATTCAGAGACTGGTAAAATTTTCTATTTACATACTGATTTTTATCGGATGATGGCCTTTGAATCCTAATGTGGGTGCAGTCAATGGCTCCAATAACAGCGGGAAATCTCACGATTTTGTAGAAGAGAAGTTTGTTTTCAGTTAAAGTTTTGTTGTCTGGCCATTTAATATAGTCATCAAACACTTCATCCAATGCACTTCCGACGTTGCAGACAGCACGATAAACCGACGGCTGGCTAATATTAAGGCCTTCACCGACATCTGTTTGAAAACATCCAGTCGCATAGTATCGTATCGCCGCTGCCAACTGTATTTCGCAAGACAATGAACATGATCGAGAAGTTGGCCTTTCAATGTCAGCTCGAATCAGATCTGTTATGGAGCGAAATACATCCTTATCGAATCGGTATAATTTCAAAAATTTATTATCGTTTAAAGAGAAAATGTCCTTCGTAGTGTGATGATCGTCAAGGTCGGGATAGACATCCATAAAAGCGGCCATTTAGCGGTGAGATGAAGAGAGAATGAATAGCTTTACAGTGAGCTTAACTAGGTAACGATCAGGATAAGGGAATTCTCCATCCGACTGCTATCGCGATAACCCTATCCACTTTCGAGAATTAGATGATTCAGCAACTTTCTCAAGATACGGTTAGGATAGTATCCGGATAGAGGTTATCGCGTTTCGAGAATTTGGGCTCAGGGTATGGCAATCATTCAAATTGCTAGATATCTATGCTATATTATCGATTCAGTGTGTCAGCCAACACACAACATACAGGGATTCTCACATTCTAAACGAGGAAAGACTGAAATAGTCATCACTTCACTTATGGTTGTCATTCCGCAAGATGAAGAGAAAGTATACATACGAGCAGGCGGCCGCTATACTAGAAAGCGATTATGATGATTCCGGAGATTCTTTCTCACCTACATGAACAGATTGACGAGACCGGTGATACATCATTCTTGGAATCGACAAGTGCTGTGACCCCGAGTGACCACAGAAATAGACTTCATCGATGGGAATCTACACCTCAAGCTCCTCCGCCATTTGCTTTCAACGAAAGTAGTGGCTTACTATCGTCGACCATCGCGAATCCTTCACCGTCTGATATTGTGAATCTTTTTTTGAACGACGAGTTTCTTCATGAAGTAGTTCATCAAACTAATCTGTATGCTGAGCAGCACTTAGAAAAGTCTCGCCCATTGCTGAGAAATTCAAGGTTGCATGACTGGCGACCTACGAATCTTGGAGAAATGAAGATATTTATGGGTCTCTTTCTGCACATGGGCCCTATTGATTTGCCAACGATTGAACACTACTGGAGCACCGATGTTCTCTACTATGCGTCACTGTGGAGGACAGCTATGAGTAGAAACCGCTTTCAAATGCTGCTGCGATTCCTCCACTTTGCCGACAATGAGACTCAGAACGAGGATCGGCTATTCAAAATTCGGTTTGTTCTGAAACATTTCAATGATTGTATGCGGGATCACTATCCGGGTAGAGATCTATCCATCGACGAATCAATGGTGCTGTGGCGAGGAAGGCTGCGATTCAAGCAGTATATCAAGAACAAGCGCCACAAGTATGGAATAAAACTGTATGAACTTTGCGAGTCCTCCGGAATTGTGTTGAAGCTGCGAGTGTACTGTGGCACTTCAGTTCCTGATGAACATTTCCTGGGTCAATCAGGAGCTACAGTTGTTGATCTTCTTGATGGATTTTTTGATAAAGGACATGTAGTTTCTACTGACAATTACTACAACTCCGTCGGTCTAGCAAAATACTTGACTGAGAGATCCACATATCTCTGCGGTACTCTTCGTTCAGATCGGAAGGAAAATAAGAAAGACCTGGTGAATATGAAGCTGTCCAAAGGACAAGTAGAGTGGCAGCGTTCAGAATCGGTTGTTGTCTGCAAATGGAAAGACAAGCGCGACGTACTGACTATATCCAATATGCACTCTTTGGAAATGGTGGATTGCGAAAATCGTTTTTGGAAAAGTAGCGAAAAAGCCGAACATCGTCCGCGATTACAACTTAGGAATGTCGGGAGTCGATCTCTCAGACCAGCTTTTATCTTATTATTCGTCTCTCCGTAAAACTGTGAGGTGGTACAAGAAGCTTTTCATTCATGTACTGGAAATTATTGTGATGAACTCGTGTGCCATCTACAATCAAACGCGAGAAGCACAAAGAAAGCTCACTTCATTGAGCTTCAGAGAGCAGATTGTCCTTCATCTTGTGGGTGACATAAGTCATCACAGGAGACATTCTTCTGATTTGGCATCACAGTCGATGCAAACTCCAATACATCACCTGAAGAAAATTCCAGCAACTGAAAAGAAGAGAAATCCAACGAAGCCGTGCAAAGTGTGCACTGGTCAACAACGTCGTCGGAAGACCCGATATTTCTGTTCAGTTTGCCAGAATCATCCTGCCCTTTGTGTGGATGACTGCTTTCTCAAGTTTCACGAATTGCTCTAATATTGTTCGGAAGTCTTCCAGAGACATCGTGTTGAATATTTGCTGTTCGCAGAATATGTTGTGTTGAACCATTTGCAATTATATTACAAGAAAAGTATCCATCTTGAATTATACTCTTATTTTTCATCGATCAAAGCGCATAAAACTAGCAGCAGTAGACTACATACATTATCATGTACATGTAGGCTATAACATAATATTATACAGTATCTATGATAAACTCTATACTGATTGAATGTAGACGCATAACATGTATACTGGAAACATAGTTATTAATATAATTTATGCCTATTCAAGATGCGTGATTGGCCTATGAAAGCTGCTGAACACGCAAATAACAGATGTGCAACCTGTGTGTAAAAGACAGTGTTATACTATATGGCCTTTTATAAAATGCAGTTTATTGAACACCCTGTAGCGGAAGCTCAACCAATCATCATTCTACACATTCCCGGCACACCGACGATAATGTGGAAGGTGCATTAGTAAAAAAAAAGAATGAAAAACGAGTGATCAGAACACGAATAGGATAAAATCTGTGTATGTTTGTTCATAATTTATGTATCTTATTAAACACCCTGTAGACAACTCTTTATATGTATATATCTATGTTTTTCGAGTCTCACGCCATACATTTGATCTAGACACATGGCTCATGTGATTTGTTTTGATCATGCATCATTTTTTTAGGTGTAGGACCTATTTTACTTGACTACGAGTATACTCGTATTGGCAAAAATGAGAGCACCCTCAACTACGAGTATACTCGTAGTTGGCAGTGAACGTGTTAACTCGACATCTTCATAAGAAAAAACTCATCAATAACGAATTGAATGAAGTTTTAAGCTTATAAGTTATGTAGTGAAAACATTGACTGATAGAAACACACTACATTATTCGATAACACATGCATCAAACATAGAGTTTATGTCACAATTTGCATTATTTGGTAAAGTGTGAATTCATGTTGTCAATTCACCTTCCTATGCTCAAGCTAACCATTTACTAATTCTTCTGTGAAAATTGGAATGCAGAGAACAAGAACGACGAAGGGAGCTGAGCTCACTTTGTCCGTTTTTTGCAAACCTATTTAGCGGATATGGTTCACGCTGTCAAAAACTATTCACGCCTATTTCGCGGATACGATTCGACCAAGGGGGAAACGCACTCTTTCCACTAAAATGCAACGTATTTAAAGGGGATTGACCTTTAACCTCTTCGATCAAGAGGTTGCGGTCATGCTGTATGCTAGCACAAAAGCCTATTTCGCAGACACGATTTGTCTTAGGGGATCAAGCTCTCTTAATTCATTGTCATGTAAGTCTCCCTCGAAGATAAAACTTGCTCAAGGGGTTCGAGGTTACGCTGTCCGCCAACATGAAAGTTTATTTAGCGGACAAGCATCGTTGTCGCTCTCCAATAACATGCAAAGCTCTTAATTGGTTATTTGTGCACTGCTGTCATGCTGTCAACGTCTTTGCTCATTGAAACCTCTAATATTAAATGGCAGATGGGTTTGCTTACATGAATAATAAGGATATTTGTATGCGATTACAAATTTGAAGACTCGTGAAACACATTTCCGTTCGCTTAATGATTTTTGTCTTAACAAGTATCAATAGTAACTCAATATCAACCCTACATGATATTTTGGTGTAGTGTAATCAAGCTTTCCAATGAAGAAATCAATGTTGACCCCGATTGCTAATTCTGCGAATTGCTTGATTCAAAGAAACTATAATTTCGTATGTTCGCCAACTTTTGGAGTGGGCGGTTATCCAAAAATATCTGAGAGACACAATCTGCAACTGTGGATACAATTGAGCAAAGGTCAAAGAAAATCGTGCTAATTTCTTGAACTACTTCCTGTATTCCGAGCGAAAGGACGACATACGTCATCTACAAACTCGAAGTCGCGAAGCTTGTATGCTAATTAACAGCGATTCGCATCTGCTAGATAGTGTGCGACAGCTTTCATCATCGACTCAATTTATGTCAGTGAGCAGCATTTCGAACATATAGTATAAAAGCATGAATCCTTAATTACATTAGCTAGATATGATCTTTCACCGCTTTAAGCTATTTGGAGGGACTTCGAAAATTAGGAATCTTCTTTTGTACACGATTTAATGGTGACTCTGTAACTTATCAACTTACTATTTTAAGATGCTTCTACATATTTCTGGGTTTTATGTCTGATATTTAGGGCCCAACCTAATTCACGATTTCACGGCCGTGACATTTTCCGTGAAATCAGCAACCTTCCGTGAAAATGTGCGCTTGTGTGAAATTCTGCGAAAAAGTTATTTTTTAAGTATTTATCAGAAATTTATCATGTTTTCAAACAACCTAAAATGTATTGTGTATCTTCGTGGGTTCCTTTTCGATGTTGACTTAGATGACTTGATTCACAAGCTACAGAAAAGAAGATTCAAAGTTCGCACTCGTGTAGCCAGATTTGATTGAGGTTATTGAGGTCCATTGTTTAGAGAGAATTTTGACAGCAGCTTCAGGGAAAATAATCAATAATCCTCTTTGGCTTACTTTGCATAAATTCACGGCAAGAGGATGCACGCGTCACACTCACTCGCACGCGTCTTTCCTCACACTCACACGCAGAAGCAGTGATGAAGTGTGCGATGGCCAATGGGGAAATGAATAGGGTAGCAATGAAACACCAATCGCGTGAGGTGAGTGGAACGTACGGTCGAATCCATCTAGCTCGTCGAGTGTTAAAAGAAAATAGTACGTATTTGATATTTGTTGTTTAATCGCAGCCAAATTTTGAAATCGGTTTTTAAAGTGCATTATGTCAACAATGAAGAAAGCTAAGCATGTCTCTTGTGCAGATCGAGCTAGACAGTATCCAAAAGGAACTTTGCATGCCGATTCTGGAAAATTATTTTGTTCTTATTGCAACGTAACGCTCGATCACACCCGGAAAGGAAGTATTGACAGACACTTAGAATCATCAGTTCATATTTGTAAAAGAAAAAGTAGCGAAGACCTACAAGAGAAAAACACAAAAAGACAGGCGACTGTTGCTGGAATGTTTTCACGTCACACACAGGCTCGAGATGAACGTAATGTGTCTGTTTATGAATTGGTTGAAGCATTTACGGCAGCTAATATTCCTTTGGAAAAATTAGATCATCCCTCGTTGCGCAAATACTTACAAAGCCATGTTACAAACCTCGGGCTTTTACCTGCTTCTCAGCACTTGCGAACGGACTATCAAACGAAGGTCTTTTCCAATCACAAACAACAATTGAAAGAGCTTCTGTCTGCAGCACCATCCGTTGCAGTTGTTACTGATGAAGCCAGCGATTCTCAGGACAGGTCTTGTCTACATATTCTCTTTATCCCAGGAATTAAAACTCCACAGGCTAGCCTCACTGCTTATTTGGCTGAAGTCGTTTACCTTAAGCAAGTAAATGGTGTGACTGTGAGCCAAGCCGTACTCACGTGTCTAGCGAACTTCGGAATTTCCTATGATGACGTCAGTGCTGTCGTTACTGACAACGCGTCTTATATGTTGAAAGCCTTTGAGAAGATGGAACCAGTTTTACCAAACGCTATTCATTGCACGTGCAATGCGCACATTATCAATCTGGTTGGTGAGACATGGCAAAAAAACTTCAAATCTGTGAACCGTTTTGTGGCCTTGTTTAAGTCTATCTTTACTCACTGCTCTGCTCGAAAACGTCGATACAAACATTTCTTAGCTTTGAAAACTGGCTCTGAAGTTTCGTTACCTCCTTCCCCTGTGGTTACCAGATGGAACAGCTGGTTCAGGGCGGTCATCCACCATGCCAAATACATCCAGTACTACAAAGATTTCATTGCTAACGAATTGGAAGTCGGAGACGCAACAGTTGCAATGACTGAAATCAATGAGCTTTTTCAAGATCACAAAGGCATCGCTGAAGATGTCCAATTCATAGCTGCAAATGCGCTCCGACTCGTGGATTTGTTGACATGGTTTGAATCCAGCCATGTTCACATTCACTTGACTTACAACAAAGTGATGGATTTGCTTGCCTGGGCAGAGTATGAACAAAACATTGCCACCGAGAAGTACAAAAAAGTTTATGAAGACACTGTCTGCAAATTAAGTCAGTACTACAGATGTGAAGGTCGTCGATTTTCTCAACCTGGACTGAAATTTATGAAGTCTGTGCGGGTGTTTGACTTCAAGCAAGTATCTCTCCTGCCATGCGATGAACTGGTGCAGATCATACCCGGAATGGATGATCGTCGCGTCATGGCTGAATTCGCAGCTTACAAAGAAATGGCTGTAAGCACTCCAGCTGACACGTCCGTGACATCTTTTTGGTTTGCGAGCAGTGAAAGATTTCCATTGCTGAGTCGGCTGGCGCTGAAGTACTTGTCTGTGCCGAACAACAGTGTGGATGCCGAAAGAAGCGTCAGTCTTTACAACAATGTCAACGCTCCACAGCGGCAGGCAATGTCAGCGAGCAATTTAGCCAGCCAAGTGATGGTTTCAAAGAACTCAAAAAACTGACTCAATTAGATGCGTTTCCTATTTGAAAAATCTTGTTACTCTGTGCATGAATATAGCATTCTTATTTTTGCGGTTGTTCAATGTTATGCGTTTTAAGTCATACCGTCGTTTGTTGTCATGTCTCGAACGTTCTTTTACCGTTAACTCTTATCCCGTGAAATTTCCGTGAAATTTGGTCTACTTCAAAAAATCTTCCGTGAAATCACGATTTTTTTGCCGTGAATTAGGTTGGGCCCTACTGATATTCAATTTCTATTCTTACTTTATCGATGCAATTTCTAAAATGATTGCATAAGTATATTGAAGTTGATAGTGTCAAGCCTAACTGCCTTTCTGTCTGATGATATGCAGTGTAGGGCGAAACATGGCTTGAAAAAATTTTACTTTCCAATAGAAAAATTGACCATTTCCAAAACTTGCATAGTTCAAGGCCTCTTTCCACACATTCACATAAACATTTTATGGCAGACACGAAAAGTTCCTCAATAAAACTCAACTGAAAGGCATAGAACTTCAGAATTATACAATGATCCATAACTGCATATTACGTGTGGTGCATATTTTTGAATAAAACATTTTCAATATTTTCATATTTAATATTTTTATTAATGTTAATATTTTTTATTTTGCTATTTTTGTTGCATGTGTCATGTTTTCCATAAAACCGAGATGAGTTTTCCCCATATTCGGGTAAATGAGTTCGCCAGATGATCTTATATTAAATCAACAAATTCGCAATCGCATTGAGGTGAGCGTCGTTGTTCTCCTTAATGACTTATCATCTGTAATTAAAGAATACATAGTTATGCGTCGCGCATAATGCAGCAGCATTTACGGTTCCATACTTTCGTAAAAAAGTACTGAAGTCTATGTGCATGCTGTCTCATGCATCCAGTTGCAGATCATGCATGGGATTCAAAGCACGCGAAACGATATAATAGCCAACAATTGAGATCAAATACAACAAAATTGCTGAATGACAGTGTTGTTGTAGGATTCGGCAGTTTCGGTTTCTTCTGATGGTTCTACATGACGATCTCATTTATCAATGTTATCAAACAAACTAAGTCTGTTATGACTATGGCAACCATAAAAGCAACGAAGGCAATTTTTCTATAATTATGGAAATGCAATCGATTTTTGTATCGATTGCTCTACGAAACACAGAGTGCACTTCGATCTCGTTGTACAACTTATTTTCGCGAGCGAAGGCCGCAACCGTAAAAGTAAACGACATTAAGAACTTCTGCCACAAATCGTTTCACCTCAACAACCTTTTAACTCGATGGGACAAGTGGGTTGTAGCCGCATCACATTTTTCTAAGAAATTGACAGTAGTTTGAAATGACTTTGGTGGAGCGAGTGGGGATTCTTTGCCGGTCGAGAATGCTGGATATTCTTTACAAAGAATGCCCCCAAGACAGTTTCTGGGGCATTCCATCATGAAAGTCATGCCGAAAATGAAAATGAGTAACAAGACGAAGCAGTTTTGAATCAATCTAAAATCGATCTCGGGAACGAAGAAATTTTTTAACAAAGTTAGATTTCAATGCATAAATTGACTTCTTGCCTGCAAGCACCACGTTTTTTTGTCATTTTTGTTACGCATGATTGAATAATTATGAAATTCCAGGCTATTTTCCGCTTGTTTCATCTGTTAAAACATAATCATGTCTGTTATCACTGAGGAAATGAGGAAAACTATGACATTCAAGGTCACAACTTGCTGGATTTAATGTGGTAAAAATCCTACGAATGACAAAAATGAATTTGATACTAATCGATCTTGAGACGGTGTGAGGAATTCGATGAAATCTAAACGAGACCAGTCCGAGAGCGGTATCTCTAACACTCAATTCAAAACATAACATGAAGAAACTTTGCTTGCGTATTTTGGTGAAGAATATTCCGTCATTCATTGTTTGAGCATAGCTAACCTGTCTCAGAATTACTTAACAAGTTAGAAATATAGGAATGACTTGCGTAGAATTCGAGATTGCGGCATTGCGTTGACTGTGTTTCAAGAAGCCTTAATTTCTGTAGTTCAACAATTAACTGATCGGGTTCATTTGATCCTCATCATTCTTAATAGCAAAGAATTGTACAGAGTTGATCATAAATTACGGACCCCGAAGTCATGTCAAAATTCATATAAATTCTCATATTATATCTTCTAATCGTGTTGCACATCAGCACGACATGCACGTCATAATTCGAGAGCTTGAAGTCTCAGCTTTTGAGATATATATTCTTAATTTGTATCCGTCATTGTGTTTGTTGGACAGTCGTCAAAACGTGACAATCGCTAACTGATTGTATATTTTGAATAGGAAAACATGCGAGTATGATAACAATCAAGCACGAAGGGAGAGAGTACTGACTGAGCTTTCTTTGGATTCACGAGTGCGCATCGAAATCGGTGCACTAGGAAAGAGAAGCAATGATATCGTAGCCTATGTGTAACACAAAATCGTGACTTCAATCACAGAGAACATCACCAAACTTTTTCCTCCAACATGTTAGTGTTTGATGTCTTCAGAATCCCTGCGATGCTAGAATAAGAAGACATAGATTTTATTCAAATGATATCAATATTTCTTTTTCAAACTTCTTTCAGCGCTCTCTCTTACGACTGCATCATTTTATTCAATGAATGCACAAACATGAATAGTGAACACATCTGCATATCCCGCGATGAGAGAACTAAGACATATCTCTGCTTATTACTTGTGCGTCACCGTACAGCTGTAGATTAAACTCAACTGGAGTTTTGAAATTTCATTGACTTTGAATAGTACGAGTCTACTCGTACTTGTGCACTTTAGCGGTCTTGAGAAAAATGTTGAGAAAAGTTTGAAAAATAATTATTGAACTTACTTGAAGAAAACTTACATATTCCTACTTCCTACATCGCAAAGATTATGAAAATACCAAACACCAACAGTTTGATAAAAATGTGAGAATGTGACATGAATAAGTCACGATTTAACATAAATGATTTCATTACTTTCCGTGCGCACCCATCTCGATAAACAATGTGCAAAGAGCAAGCTCAGAAAATGCGTTCTTAGTGGCTCTACTGAACATGAATGGCGTTGACGTTGGCGACAAGCAGCTCAGTAGAAAACAATCATCAATTTGTAGATCTAATGAAATTATGGTGCAGGTCCATCACATTTGTTCAATAATTCCACAACAGACAAAAGAACCGGTGCCCACGTCGAACCAAATGTCTTTGCAGGTCTCTCCTAACAGATGCTAAAACAGCGAGGCGAAGTAGGCCCTCAGATGAGGCGGTAGAAAAGCCGATTTTGTTACTGTTTGCTGAGCAGCCCTGTGCCACGAGTGCATATATGCATACAAAATATATGCTAGCGCATAACCATCTACCAATTATAAATATGAATATAACATTGGTGTCGCTATGGGGGGTGGTAGTTGCGCCACCAACCACACGACTTAGTAGTAGAGAATACATGCCTTCTTCGTTGGATCAAACACATTTTGCAGACATCCATTCGGCTGAAAAGATTGAACGACTCTCTAATCGCTATGGGCTGGATGCGAAGTGCGAAGACAGTTGTTTTTCAATGGCGTTTATTGTGTAACATAACAATTAGTCGTGAATTCAGGGACTTTGTAAGCCTATACAATACCGTCAAACGCCCTAACTTTATTTTTTTTCATTTTTTTGCTGACATTCTTTAAGAAATAGCCCGACATCATTCATTATCACTTAGCTGGTTGACATCTAATGCTGCTGAGTTGTCGTAACTATTCTGCTTTTCAATTTCGATTATAAGTATACTCTGGTTTCGGTTTAAAGTGGTGGCTAAAGTTAGGGTCGTTATTCTTAACTTTAGCCACTTTTGATTCAACGAAAAAAGTATTACCCTACATGTAGATTTACAGCGGTGGCTATTAATTTAAGACCACATATCAACTTCTGTTACTGCTCCATACTTTTGTTTTTACAGTCATCAAAGTCTTAGTGACACGATGAGTCACTCACCATTCTTCTCATAGATAGCTACAATTCACAACCTTGTTTAGCGACGCCCACTGTCCTGGTTGAAAGACATTCCAACGGATAAATACAAATGCTCACCGATTAGCTGTCACAATCCGAGAATGGGCAAAGCAAAGACCATCAAGCCAACTGTGAGAGCGCAGATAGTCGCCTACCATGAAAATGGTCGTAGTGAACGTTATATTGCGAACACATTCAATGTATCAAGGATTGCTGTACATCAAGCCATTGTGAAGTATCGCGAAGTGAAATCTCTTTGTTTGTTCAGGACAGCTATGTTGTGCAGCACACAGCATGCCCTTTTATCTTCTACGATATTCTTGATGGTCCTGCGTCGATTTTCACTGTGTAACAGATGGAACCGCCTTTTAAGTCGTCCAAAAGTGTGCTCAATCAATACACGCGTTCTCTTGTGCGAAGTATTATAGGCAAGCTCTGATGGGGTCGATGGATTAGTTAAGGGTGTGAGGAGCCATGCACGTAATGGGTACGCTGAATCACCAAGTACGTAACCATGATGAGGTGATTGCTCCATATGGCTCCATACATTGCTACCGAATCGAAGAATAAATGAGTCGTGATTACTTCCTGGCCAATTTACTTCGACGTTATGAAGAAGTCCAGTAGGTCCACAAACCGCTTGAACATTCAGAGACTGGTAAAATTTTCTATTTACATACTGATTTTTATCGGATGATGGCCTTTGAATCCTAATGTGGGTGCAGTCAATGGCTCCAATAACAGCTGGAAATCTCACGATTTTGTAGAAGAGAAGTTTGTTTTCAGTTAAAGTTTTGTTGTCTGGCCATTTAATATAGTCATCAAACACTTCATCCAATGCACTTCCGACGTTGCAGACAGCACGATAAACCGACGGCTGGCTAATATTAAGGCCTTCACCGACATCTGTTTGAAAACATCCAGTCGCATAGTATCGTATCGCCGCTGCCAACTGTATTTCGCAAGACAATGAACATGATCGAGAAGTTGGCCTTTCAATGTCAGCTCGAATCAGATCTGTTATGGAGCGAAATACATCCTTATCGAATCGGTATAATTTCAAAAATTTATTATCGTTTAAAGAGAAAATGTCCTTCGTAGTGTGATGATCGTCAAGGTCGGGATAGACATCCATAAAAGCGGCCATTTAGCGGTGAGATGAAGAGAGAATGAATAGCTTTACAGTGAGCTTAACTAGGTAACGATCAGGATAAGGGAATTCTCCATCCGACTGCTATCGCGATAACCCTATCCACTTTCGAGAATTAGATGATTCAGCAACTTTCTCAAGATACGGTTAGGATAGTATCCGGATAGAGGTTATCGCGTTTCGAGAATTTGGGCTCAGGGTATGGCAATCATTCAAATTGCTAGATATCTATGCTATATTATCGATTCAGTGTGTCAGCCAACACACAACATACAGGGATTCTCACATTCTAAACGAGGAAAGACTGAAATAGTCATCACTTCACTTATGGTTGTCATTCCGCAAGATGAAGAGAAAGTATACATACGAGCAGGCGGCCGCTATACTAGAAAGCGATTATGATGATTCCGGAGATTCTTTCTCACCTACATGAACAGATTGACGAGACCGGTGATACATCATTCTTGGAATCGACAAGTGCTGTGACCCCGAGTGACCACAGAAATAGACTTCATCGATGGGAATCTACACCTCAAGCTCCTCCGCCATTTGCTTTCAACGAAAGTAGTGGCTTACTATCGTCGACCATCGCGAATCCTTCACCGTCTGATATTGTGAATCTTTTTTTGAACGACGAGTTTCTTCATGAAGTAGTTCATCAAACTAATCTGTATGCTGAGCAGCACTTAGAAAAGTCTCGCCCATTGCTGAGAAATTCAAGGTTGCATGACTGGCGACCTACGAATCTTGGAGAAATGAAGATATTTATGGGTCTCTTTCTGCACATGGGCCCTATTGATTTGCCAACGATTGAACACTACTGGAGCACCGATGTTCTCTACTATGCGTCACTGTGGAGGACAGCTATGAGTAGAAACCGCTTTCAAATGCTGCTGCGATTCCTCCACTTTGCCGACAATGAGACTCAGAACGAGGATCGGCTATTCAAAATTCGGTTTGTTCTGAAACATTTCAATGATTGTATGCGGGATCACTATCCGGGTAGAGATCTATCCATCGACGAATCAATGGTGCTGTGGCGAGGAAGGCTGCGATTCAAGCAGTATATCAAGAACAAGCGCCACAAGTATGGAATAAAACTGTATGAACTTTGCGAGTCCTCCGGAATTGTGTTGAAGCTGCGAGTGTACTGTGGCACTTCAGTTCCTGATGAACATTTCCTGGGTCAATCAGGAGCTACAGTTGTTGATCTTCTTGATGGATTTTTTGATAAAGGACATGTAGTTTCTACTGACAATTACTACAACTCCGTCGGTCTAGCAAAATACTTGACTGAGAGATCCACATATCTCTGCGGTACTCTTCGTTCAGATCGGAAGGAAAATACGAAAGACCTGGTGAATATGAAGCTCTCCAAAGGACAAGTAGAGTGGCAGCGTTCAGAATCGGTTGTTGTCTGCAAATGGAAAGACAAGCGCGACGTACTGACTATATCCAATATGCACTCTTTGGAAATGGTGGATTGCGAAAATCGTTTTTGGAAAAGTAGCGAAAAAGCCGAACATCGTCCGCGATTACAACTTAGGAATGTCGGGAGTCGATCTCTCAGACCAGCTTTTATCTTATTATTCGTCTCTCCGTAAAACTGTGAGGTGGTACAAGAAGCTTTTCATTCATGTACTGGAAATTATTGTGATGAACTCGTGTGCCATCTACAATCAAACGCGAGAAGCACAAGGAAAGCTCACTTCATTGAGCTTCAGAGAGCAGATTGTCCTTCATCTTGTGGGTGACATAAGTCATCACAGGAGACATTCTTCTGATTTGGCATCACAGTCGATGCAAACTCCAATACATCACCTGAAGAAAATTCCAGCAACTGAAAAGAAGAGAAATCCAACGAAGCCGTGCAAAGTGTGCACTGGTCAACAACGTCGTCGGAAGACCCGATATTTCTGTTCAGTTTGCCAGAATCATCCTGCCCTTTGTGTGGATGACTGCTTTCTCAAGTTTCACGAATTGCTCTAATATTGTTCGGAAGTCTTCCAGAGACATCGTGTTGAATATTTGATGTTCGCAGAATATGTTGTGTTGAACCATTTGCAATTATATTACAAGAAAAGTATCCATCTTGAATTATACTCTTATTTTTCATCGATCAAAGCGCATAAAACTAGCAGCAGTAGACTACATACATTATCATGTACATGTAGGCTATAACATAATATTATACAGTATCTATGATAAACTCTATACTGATTGAATGTAGACGCATAACATGTATACTGGAAACATAGTTATTAATATAATTTATGCCTATTCAAGATGCGTGATTGGCCTATGAAAGCTGCTGAACACGCAAATAACAGATGTGCAACCTGTGTGTAAAAGACAGTGTTATACTATATGGCCTTTTATAAAATGCAGTTTATTGAACACCCTGTAGCGGAAGCTCAACCAATCATCATTCTACACATTCCCGGCACACCGACGATAATGTGGAAAGTGCATTAGTAAAAAAAAAGAATGAAAAACGAGTGATCAGAACACGAATAGGATAAAATCTGAGTATGTTTGTTCATAATTTATGTATCTTATTAAACACCCTGTAGACAACTCTTTATATGTATATATCTATGTTTTTCGAGTCTCACGCCATACATTTGATCTAGACACATGGCTCATGTGATTTGTTTTGATCATGCATCATTTTTTTAGGTGTAGGACCTATTTTACTTGACTACGAGTATACTCGTATTGGCAAAAATGAGAGCACCCTCAACTACGAGTATACTCGTAGTTGGCAGTGAACGTGTTAACTCGACATCTTCATAAGAAAAAACTCATCAATAACGAATTGAATGAAGTTTTAAGCTTATAAGTTATGTAGTGAAAACATTGACTGATAGAAACACACTACATTATTCGATAACACATGCATCAAACATAGAGTTTATGTCACAATTTGCATTATTTGGTAAAGTGTGAATTCATGTTGTCAATTCACCTTCCTATGCTCAAGCTAACCATTTACTAATTCTTCTGTGAAAATTGGAATGCAGAGAACAAGAACGACGAAGGGAGCTGAGCTCACTTTGTCCGTTTTTTGCAAACCTATTTAGCGGATATGGTTCACGCTGTCAAAAACTATTCACGCCTATTTCGCGGATACGATTCGACCAAGGGGGAAACGCACTCTTTCCACTAAAATGCAACGTATTTAAAGGGGATTGACCTTTAACCTCTTCGATCAAGAGGTTGCGGTCATGCTGTATGCTAGCACAAAAGCCTATTTCGCAGACACGATTTGTCTTAGGGGATCAAGCTCTCTTAATTCATTGTCATGTAAGTCTCCCTCGAAGATAAAACTTGCTCAAGGGGTTCGAGGTTACGCTGTCCGCCAACATGAAAGTTTATTTAGCGGACAAGCATCGTTGTCGCTCTCCAATAACATGCAAAGCTCTTAATTGGTTATTTGTGCACTGCTGTCATGCTGTCAACGTCTTTGCTCATTGAAACCTCTAATATTAAATGGCAGATGGGTTTGCTTACATGAATAATAAGGATATTTGTATGCGATTACAAATTTGAAGACTCGTGAAACACATTTCCGTTCGCTTAATGATTTTTGTCTTCACAAGTATCAATAGTAACTCAATATCAACCCTACATGATATTTTGGTGTAGTGTAATCAAGCTTTCCAATGAAGAAATCAATGTTGACCCCGATTGCTAATTCTGCGAATTGCTTGATTCAAAGAAACTATAATTTCGTATGTTCGCCAACTTTTGGAGTGGGCGGTTATCCAAAAATATCTGAGAGACACAATCTGCAACTGTGGATACAATTGAGCAAAGGTCAAAGAAAATCGTGCTAATTTCTTGAACTACTTCCTGTATTCCGAGCGAAAGGACGACATACGTGGTGTGATCCAAAATGTCCCGGACTAACCTACTTGCAGATAACCTGTGATAACGAATACTACTTCAGATGTAAATTTAGGTCTTTAAGGCATGAGAAATATGGTCGCCGAAATTTTTCCGGTCAGTTTTCTATTTTTAAAAAATATTTTTACATTTTAACATGAATTTCTGTATTTTCTGAATTGATCGAGATCCGATTTGTCTTATTGTTATAGTTAGATTGATTTTGATTTGTACCTTATTTGACGGATATCTTTGCCATGAATATTGCACGTCTTTTGTTAATTGCTTCATGTGTTACGATATCAATCAGTGAAGTTCATTCAGCACGCATTCATTAAGAAATCCGTGTCAACGATGGTTCTTTGTTCTATCAGTTTTCATGATGGATGTGACAAGCGTGTCTTCAGTCGAATATCGCAGTGTGATACGATACCTCCTGATCCGCGGCTTCGCTAATGGTGACATTCTAAAGGAATTAAGCCTGGCATATGGAAGCAAAGCTCCATCGAGAACTACTGCTTATTTCTGGATAAGCGAATTTAAACGCGGAAGACAATCTGTGGAGCAAGATTTTTCAACTGTTGGTCGGCCGCAGGAGATTCCGGAAGAGAAATCGAGTCAGTGCGATGAAGTGATTACAGCACACAGAAGGATAACCATCCGTGAGTTGTCAAGAGAGTTGCGAATCAGTTATCACTCCTGTCATGACATCATCGAAAGACTTGGATATCGCAAACTGGCATCACGTTTCGTACCGAAGTTTCTGTCACCTGAAATGAAGGAGAACAGACTTCTGGCGGCACAGTCAAATTTGGATCTCCTCGAAATGCACGGAGATCAGTTTCTGAACTGCATCCTTACAGAGGATGAAACACCTTTAAGTTTGTATCTGCCTCAAAGTAAGCGAGAATCTGCAGAGTGGCGAAAATCAGGCGAGTCTGCCCCTTTGAAAATGCGATCCGGAACATCACATCGCCGGTCGTTGATGCTGACGGTCTTTTGGAACGCTTCGGGAATCCAACTGGTTGACTTTGCGGATAAAGGAGTAAGAATCAATAGCGAATATTATTCCAATCTGTTATCTGAAGCGAGGAAGAAAATAAGAAAGCCACGAAACATTCCCCTCTACTTGCTTCATGACAATGCTCCGATTCACACCTCGCAGGAGACAACCAATGCCTTAACGAGAAACGGATTTCAACTATTGAGCCATCCTCCTTATTCACCTGACTTGGCCCCAAGTGACTATCTGTTTAGATTCCTCAAAAAGCATCTTCGTGGACACCATTTTGAATCGCCAGTTGAACTGCGGGATGCAGTTACTGAGTTTTTTGATTCTTTGACACCGGAATTTTTTCATAAAGCTTTTTGTGAATTGAGACTTCGTTGGCAAAAAGTGACGAATGCTAACGGCTCATACATTGAAAAGTAAACTGTTTTCTGGAACAAAACATTTGTTTTTCCGTTAATTATTAGTCAGGTTATTAGTGATAGCTTAACTGTCAAGTTAATCTAAATATATTAATTCTAAATCGCTAGAATTTATAGGAAAATCTTGAAATTCAGACAAAAATGTTTGAAAATTTTGAAAAAATAGAAAACTGACCGGAAAAATTTCGGCGACCATATTTCTCATGCCTTAAAGACCTAAATTTACATCTGAAGTAGTATTCGTTATCACAGGTTATCTGCAAGTAGGTTAGTCCGGGACATTTTGGATCACACCACGTACGTCATCTACAAACTCGAATTCGCGAAGCTTGTATGCTAATTAACAGCGATTCGCATCTGCTAGATAGTGTGCGACAGCTTTCATCATCGACTCAATTTATGTCAGTGAGCAGCATTTCGAACATATAGTATAAAAGCATGAATCCTTAATTACATTAGCTAGATATGATCTTTCACCGCTTTAAGCTATTTGGAGGGACTTCGAAAATTAGGAATCTTCTTTTGTACACGATTTAATGGTGACTCTGTAACTTATCAACTTACTATTTTAAGATGCTTCTACATATTTCTGGGTTTTATGTCTGATATTTAGGGCCCAACCTAATTCACGATTTCACGGCCGTGACATTTTCCGTGAAATCAGCAACCTTCCGTGAAAATGTGCGCTTGTGTGAAATTCTGCGAAAAAGTTATTTTTTAAGTATTTATCAGAAATTTATCATGTTTTCAAACAACCTAAAATGTATTGTGTATCTTCGTGGGTTCCTTTTCGATGTTGACTTAGATGACTTGATTCACAAGCTACAGAAAAGAAGATTCAAAGTTCGCACTCGTGTAGCCAGATTTGATTGAGGTTATTGAGGTCCATTGTTTAGAGAGAATTTTGACAGCAGCTTCAGGGAAAATAATCAATAATCCTCTTTGGCTTACTTTGCATAAATTCACGGCAAGAGGATGCACGCGTCACACTCACTCGCACGCGTCTTTCCTCACACTCACACGCAGAAGCAGTGATGAAGTGTGCGATGGCCAATGGGGAAATGAATAGGGTAGCAATGAAACACCAATCGCGTGAGGTGAGTGGAACGTACGGTCGAATCCATCTAGCTCGTCGAGTGTTAAAAGAAAATAGTACGTATTTGATATTTGTTGTTTAATCGCAGCCAAATTTTGAAATCGGTTTTTAAAGTGCATTATGTCAACAATGAAGAAAGCTAAGCATGTCTCTTGTGCAGATCGAGCTAGACAGTATCCAAAAGGAACTTTGCATGCCGATTCTGGAAAATTATTTTGTTCTTATTGCAACGTAACGCTCGATCACACCGGAAAGGAAGTATTGACAGACACTTAGAATCATCAGTTCATATTTGTAAAAGAAAAGCTAGCGAAGACCTACAAGAGAAAAACACAAAAAGACAGGCGACTGTTGCTGGAATGTTTTCACGTCACACACAGGCTCGAGATGAACGTAATGTGTCTGTTTATGAATTGGTTGAAGCATTTACGGCAGCTAATATTCCTTTGGAAAAATTAGATCATCCCTCGTTGCGCAAATACTTACAAAGCCATGTTACAAACCTCGGGCTTTTACCTGCTTCTCAGCACTTGCGAACGGACTATCAAACGAAGGTCTTTTCCAATCACAAACAACAATTGAAAGAGCTTCTGTCTGCAGCACCATCCGTTGCAGTTGTTACTGATGAAGCCAGCGATTCTCAGGACAGGTCTTGTCTACATATTCTCTTTATCCCAGGAATTAAAACTCCACAGGCTAGCCTCACTGCTTATTTGGCTGAAGTCGTTTACCTTAAGCAAGTAAATGGTGTGACTGTGAGCCAAGCCGTACTCACGTGTCTAGCGAACTTCGGAATTTCCTATGATGACGTCAGTGCTGTCGTTACTGACAACGCGTCTTATATGTTGAAAGCCTTTGAGAAGATGGAACCAGTTTTACCAAACGCTATTCATTGCACGTGCAATGCGCACATTATCAATCTGGTTGGTGAGACATGGCAAAAAAACTTCAAATCTGTGAACCGTTTTGTGGCCTTGTTTAAGTCTATCTTTACTCACTGCTCTGCTCGAAAACGTCGATACAAACATTTCTTAGCTTTGAAAACTGGCTCTGAAGTTTCGTTACCTCCTTCCCCTGTGGTTACCAGATGGAACAGCTGGTTCAGGGCGGTCATCCACCATGCCAAATACATCCAGTACTACAAAGATTTCATTGCTAACGAATTGGAAGTCGGAGACGCAACAGTTGCAATGACTGAAATCAATGAGCTTTTTCAAGATCACAAAGGCATCGCTGAAGATGTCCAATTCATAGCTGCAAATGCGCTCCGACTCGTGGATTTGTTGACATGGTTTGAATCCAGCCATGTTCACATTCACTTGACTTACAACAAAGTGATGGATTTGCTTGCCTGGGCAGAGTATGAACAAAACATTGCCACCGAGAAGTACAAAAAAGTTTATGAAGACACTGTCTGCAAATTAAGTCAGTACTACAGATGTGAAGGTCGTCGATTTTCTCAACCTGGACTGAAATTTATGAAGTCTGTGCGGGTGTTTGACTTCAAGCAAGTATCTCTCCTGCCATGCGATGAACTGGTGCAGATCATACCCGGAATGGATGATCGTCGCGTCATGGCTGAATTCGCAGCTTACAAAGAAATGGCTGTAAGCACTCCAGCTGACACGTCCGTGACATCTTTTTGGTTTGCGAGCAGTGAAAGATTTCCATTGCTGAGTCGGCTGGCGCTGAAGTACTTGTCTGTGCCGAACAACAGTGTGGATGCCGAAAGAAGCGTCAGTCTTTACAACAATGTCAACGCTCCACAGCGGCAGGCAATGTCAGCGAGCAATTTAGCCAGCCAAGTGATGGTTTCAAAGAACTCAAAAAACTGACTCAATTAGATGCGTTTCCTATTTGAAAAATCTTGTTACTCTGTGCATGAATATAGCATTCTTATTTTTGCGGTTGTTCAATGTTATGCGTTTTAAGTCATACCGTCGTTTGTTGTCATGTCTCGAACGTTCTTTTACCGTTAACTCTTATCCCGTGAAATTTCCGTGAAATTTGGTCTACTTCAAAAAATCTTCCGTGAAATCACGATTTTTTTGCCGTGAATTAGGTTGGGCCCTACTGATATTCAATTTCTATTCTTACTTTATCGATGCAATTTCTAAAATGATTGCATAAGTATATTGAAGTTGATAGTGTCAAGCCTAACTGCCTTTCTGTCTGATGATATGCAGTGTAGGGCGAAACATGGCTTGAAAAAATTTTACTTTCCAATAGAAAAATTGACCATTCCCAAAACTTGCATAGTTCAAGGCCTCTTTCCACACATTCACATAAACATTTTATGGCAGACACGAAAAGTTCCTCAATAAAACTCAACTGAAAGGCATAGAACTTCAGAATTATACAATGATCCATAACTGCATATTACGTGTGGTGCATATTTTTGAATAAAACATTTTCAATATTTTCATATTTAATATTTTTATTAATATTAATATTTTTTATTTTGCTATTTTTGTTGCATGTGTCATGTTTTCCATAAAACCGAGATGAGTTTTCCCCATATTCGGGTAAATGAGTTCGCCAGATGATCTTATATTAAATCAACAAATTCGCAATCGCATTGAGGTGAGCGTCGTTGTTCTCCTTAATGACTTATCATCTGTAATTAAAGAATACATAGTTATGCGTCGCGCATAATGCAGCAGCATTTACGGTTCCATACTTTCGTAAAAAAGTACTGAAGTCTATGTGCATGCTGTCTCATGCATCCAGTTGCAGATCATGCATGGGATTCAAAGCACGCGAAACGATATAATAGCCAACAATTGAGATCAAATACAACAAAATTGCTGAATGACAGTGTTGTTGTAGGATTCGGCAGTTTCGGTTTCTTCTGATGGTTCTACATGACGATCTCATTTATCAATGTTATCAAACAAACTAAGTCTGTTATGACTATGGCAACCATAAAAGCAACGAAGGCAATTTTTCTATAATTATGGAAATGCAATCGATTTTTGTATCGATTGCTCTACGAAACACAGAGTGCACTTCGATCTCGTTGTACAACTTATTTTCGCGAGCGAAGGCCGCAACCGTAAAAGCAAACGACATTAAGAACTTCTGCCACAAATCGTTTCACCTCAACAACCTTTTAACTCGATGGGACAAGTGGGTTGTAGCCGCATCACATTTTTCTAAGAAATTGACAGTAGTTTGAAATGACTTTGGTGGAGCGAGTGGGGATTCTTTGCCGGTCGAGAATGCTGGATATTCTTTACAAAGAATGCCCCCAAGACAGTTTCTGGGGCATTCCATCATGAAAGTCATGCCGAAAATGAAAATGAGTAACAAGACGAAGCAGTTTTGAATCAATCTAAAATCGATCTCGGGAACGAAGAAATTTTTTAACAAAGTTAGATTTCAATGCATAAATTGACTTCTTGCCTGCAAGCACCACGTTTTTTTGTCATTTTTGTTACGCATGATTGAATAATTATGAAATTCCAGGCTATTTTCCGCTTGTTTCATCTGTTAAAACATAATCATGTCTGTTATCACTGAGGAAATGAGGAAAACTATGACATTCAAGGTCACAACTTGCTGGATTTAATGTGGTAAAAATCCTACGAATGACAAAAATGAATTTGATACTAATCGATCTTGAGACGGTGTGAGGAATTCGATGAAATCTAAACGAGACCAGTCCGAGAGCGGTATCTCTAACACTCAATTCAAAACATAACATGAAGAAACTTTGCTTGCGTATTTTGGTGAAGAATATTCCGTCATTCATTGTTTGAGCATAGCTAACCTGTCTCAGAATTACTTAACAAGTTAGAAATATAGGAATGACTTGCGTAGAATTCGAGATTGCGGCATTGCGTTGACTGTGTTTCAAGAAGCCTTAATTTCTGTAGTTCAACAATTAACTGATCGGGTTCATTTGATCCTCATCATTCTTAATAGCAAAGAATTGTACAGAGTTGATCATAAATTACGGACCCCGAAGTCATGTCAAAATTCATATAAATTCTCATATTATATCTTCTAATCGTGTTGCACATCAGCACGACATGCACGTCATAATTCGAGAGCTTGAAGTCTCAGCTTTTGAGATATATATTCTTAATTTGTATCCGTCATTGTGTTTGTTGGACAGTCGTCAAAACGTGACAATCGCTAACTGATTGTATATTTTGAATAGGAAAACATGCGAGTATGATAACAATCAAGCACGAAGGGAGAGAGTACTGACTGAGCTTTCTTTGGATTCACGAGTGCGCATCGAAATCGGTGCACTAGGAAAGAGAAGCAATGATATCGTAGCCTATGTGTAACACAAAATCGTGACTTCAATCACAGAGAACATCACTAAACTTTTTCCTCCAACATGTTAGTGTTTGATGTCTTCAGAATCCCTGCGATGCTAGAATAAGAAGACATAGATTTTATTCAAATGATATCAATATTTCTTTTTCAAACTTCTTTCAGCGCTCTCTCTTACGACTGCATCATTTTATTCAATGAATGCACAAACATGAATAGTGAACACATCTGCATATCCCGCGATGAGAGAACTAAGACATATCTCTGCTTATTACTTGTGCGTCACCGTACAGCTGTAGATTAAACTCAACTGGAGTTTTGAAATTTCATTGACTTTGAATAGTACGAGTCTACTCGTACTTGTGCACTTTAGCGGTCTTGAGAAAAATGTTGAGAAAAGTTTGAAAAATAATTATTGAACTTACTTGAAGAAAACTTACATATTCCTACTTCCTACATCGCAAAGATTATGAAAATACCAAACACCAACAGTTTGATAAAAATGTGAGAATGTGACATGAATAAGTCACGATTTAACATAAATGATTTCATTACTTTCCGTGCGCACCCATCTCGATAAACAATGTGCAAAGAGCAAGCTCAGAAAATGCGTTCTTAGTGGCTCTACTGAACATGAATGGCGTTGACGTTGGCGACAAGCAGCTCAGTAGAAAACAATCATCAATTTGTAGATCTAATGAAATTATGGTGCAGGTCCATCACATTTGTTCAATAATTCCACAACAGACAAAAGAACCGGTGCCCACGTCGAACCAAATGTCTTTGCAGGTCTCTCCTAACAGATGCTAAAACAGCGAGGCGAAGTAGGCCCTCAGATGAGGCGGTAGAAAAGCCGATTTTGTTACTGTTTGCTGAGCAGCCCTGTGCCACGAGTGCATATATGCATACAAATATATGCTAGCGCATAACCATCTACCAATTATAAATATGAATATAACATTGGTGTCGCTATGGGGGGTGGTAGTTGCGCCACCAACCACACGACTTAGTAGTAGAGAAATACATGCCTTCTTCGTTGGATCAAACACATTTTGCAGACATCCATTCGGCTGAAAAGATTGAACGACTCTCTAATCGCTATGGGCTGGATGCGAAGTGCGAAGACAGTTGTTTTTCAATGGCGTTTATTGTGTAACATAACAATTAGTCGTGAATTCAGGGACTTTGTAAGCCTATACAATACCGTCAAAACGCCCTAACTTTATTTTTTTTCATTTTTTTGCTGACATTCTTTAAGAAATAGCCCGACATCATTCATTATCACTTAGCTGGTTGACATCTAATGCTGCTGAGTTGTCGTAACTATTCTGCTTTTCAATTTCGATTATAAGTATACTCTGGTTTCGGTTTAAAGTGGTGGCTAAAGTTAGGGTCGTTATTCTTAACTTTAGCCACTTTTGATTCAACGAAAAAAGTATTACCCTACATGTAGATTTACAGCGGTGGCTATTAATTTAAGACCACATATCAACTTCTGTTACTGCTCCATACTTTTGTTTTTACAGTCATCAAAGTCTTAGTGACACGATGAGTCACTCACCATTCTTCTCATAGATAGCTACAATTCACAACCTTGTTTAGCGACGCCCACTGTCCTGGTTGAAAGACATTCCAACGGATAAATACAAATGCTCACCGATTAGCTGTCACAATCCGAGAATGGGCAAAGCAAAGACCATCAAGCCAACTGTGAGAGCGCAGATAGTCGCCTACCATGAAAATGGTCGTAGTGAACGTTATTAGGATTGCTGTACATCAAGCCATTGTGAAGTATCGCGAAGTGAAATCCTTTAGTGACCGTCCACGATCAGGTGCACCGAAGAAAACTACTTTGAGGGATAACCGCCTTATCCGCCAAGAAGTCCAAAATCAACCATTCATTTCAAGCAATTCTGTTTCCAAAGTGTTAGCTGATCATGGAACTGTGTTGTCTCCCAGATCTGTTCGTAGACATTTGGCTCATATGAATCTTCGCTCGTACAGATCCGCGAGAAAACCATTACTAACCGCAAGAATGAAGAAATCTCGACTTGCATGGGCACGACGCTATAAGAATTGGACGATAGATCAATGGAGAAAAGTTCTTTGGTCCGACGAGTCAACTTTTCAGTTGTTCAAACGGTCTGGTCCTGTTCGACGACTCAGCGGAGAGCGCTACAATCCTCGATTTGTGACTCCAACAGTAAAGCATCCTCCTGCGATAATGGTGTGGGGATGCTTCAGTGCTCAAGGTCGTGGAGGTCTCACGTTTATGGCAAGAAACGAAAGGATGAATCAATCCAAGTACGTAGAAGTATTGCAGGAGAAGCTGACAACCTTCATGAATTGTCACAACTGCGAAATATTTCAGCATGACTCTACTCCATGCCATAAAGCGGCATCAGTGACAACATGGCTTTCTACCAACAACATCGAGGTTCTCGATTGGCCTGGTAACTCAGCAGACCTGAATCCAATCGAGAACCTCTGGCAATCCGTCAAAGACAGAGTGTCGAAGAAGTCTCCCTCCACATTGAGTGATCTTCAAAATGCTATTCGAGAAGCATGGGTGTTAGAAATATCATCCGACTTGTGTCAAAACTTGGTGGCATCAATGCCCAGAAGAATTGCCGCAGTGATAAAAGCTGGTGGTGGAACCACCAAATATTGATTATTTTATTATGCTCATAATAAAAAATGGTGGAATTCATTAGTTTTCAAACTTCTAAAGAGGGATTTAATTACAAACTCATTTATCATAACTTAACTAGTTACTTGTATTTTGGTCTTAAATTTATGGCCGAATCTACGTAGTCTTAAATTTATGGCCACCACGAAATTAGTAGAGGTCCGTTGTCAATGAGTAGGTAACCTAAACAACTGGAAATCAATACTTCGATATCGTATTTTTGTCATAGTATAGTATATATCTATAGTTAATGGCAGTGAATTCTACTTACCTACCGATACACGCTAAATGAACGAATTTATAGTGCTGATTCGTTAAAAGGTAATGACAAATGACTCGAACAGTCAGCGAATCAATGATTCTAGTTAAGGGATGAACTATATCCGTTTGTTCCAAGAATCATGAGTCAGATTTCCTGTCATAGCTATTTATAGCACATACGTAATCGAGTATTCATCCAAAAACACAATACATCATTTGATGTACAACCTCGATAGACTTCGCACTGCCCATGGCTCCATTCAAGCGAAAATATGGAAACTCACCATTAGACTCCATTGAAAAAGCATTAAGAGCTGTTAAACAAGGTTCTAGCTTGCGGTCAGCTGCAAAGAAACATAGATTAAATCGACAAACGTTGAAGAATAGGATTTCTAATCTCCATACCAGGTCATGCGGAAGACCAATGGCCGTGGACAAGGAACTTGAGTCGCATATTGCGAAGCGATTTGAGAAATTGTGTGATTGGGGCTTTCCAGTTACGGCAGATGACTTGAAATATATTGTGAAAGAATTTCTTGATAGATCACAGATATCATACAGGCGATTCAAGG
Source organism: Prostheceraeus crozeri (assembly GCA_907163375.1). NCBI lineage: Eukaryota > Metazoa > Platyhelminthes > Polycladida > Euryleptidae > Prostheceraeus > Prostheceraeus crozeri. The sequence continues at coordinate 28,551 of CAJQUW010000477.1, read as the reverse complement.
ACAACATTTCGCTTCCTACAACGCAACGGCTTGAGTCGTCGATCTGTGTCAAACGAATTTCCACGAATTGGAATTATCTCTTGCTGATGTTCCAGTTGATAACATCATAAACTACGACGAAACGGCCCTTGTCGATGATCCCGGCAAGAAGAAATGCATTGTCAAACGGGGAGTCAAATATCCCGAATTAGTTGCAAACCATGCCAAGTCTGGTGTTTCTGTTAAGGGGGGTTTACACGATCAGATAAATCCGCCGATTTATCCGCGGATAAATCGGCGCAGAAACAGGAAGGGCGTTCACACGGCAGATAAATCTGCTGGCTCCTCGGATGGCAAATCGGCTGAGAAGTCTGCTACGATCCAACATGTTGAATATTTTCATCAGATTTGCTTCCGATTTGCTTTCGTTCTCTCTCGTGATTGGCCCACTGGTGATGCAGACGTCACCTTTAGTTGTTCAGAGGCTTGCACCATGGATTTCCGAAACTTGCGACAAATGCCATGACAACCGACCGTGCTTCTACGACATCGAATACAATTGCATTGATTGCGAAGAGGAAGAATGGCTGACAAGATCGTGAATTGGGGGCAGGATGCCATTGAATTTCTGATCGAAGAATATAAGAAAAGGCCATGCCTATGGAAGATTAAATCCAAAGATTATCACAACCGAATAAAGAGGACAGATGCTTTGGAATCTCTATTAAAGGCCGTCCAAGAATTTGAAGACCCAACATCTGGGCTTAAAGTGATGAGCAGTGTTAAAACGGTGGAAGTCCTAAAAAAGAAAATTGACAACCTACGATCTACCTTCAGGCGCGAACATGGCAAGGTGAAGGCATCCACCAAGTCAGGTATTGGAGCCGAAGAAGTATATGAACCTTCTCTATGGTACTACCAAAACCTTTTATTCATCGGTGAGATGGAGGAGGCAAGAGGAAGTAGCTCTAATTTATTAGAAACACCTAATTCAGCTTGTGAAACTCGTCAGGTAAGTTTTGATCTACTTTTAAAGCTTTAAAACAATTACCGTATTTATTCGATAATAAGACCCGGGTCTTAAATTTTTAATTCATCAAATTTTCATAACATCGGTAGGTGCATCTAATGTTTTATACTGGTTTCATTTTTACAGAATTCAATTGATGAACCGAATGACAATAATGAGGACAGTATGAATGTTACTGACACTCAATGTACGGCAGATGAAGAACATCAACAAGTAGAAATGCTGGAAGAAAGTTCTAGTAATACTACAACTTCGACACCCAATTGTATTCGCAAACGCAAAGCAAGGAGACCGAATCCTGACAATCTTCTCCGACTGGCAGAAGAGCACCTGCGAGCACCTGACGATAGCGCAAATGCTTTTGCGAATAATGTGGCTCATCAGCTCAGACAAGTTCAGGATGCTAAGCAGCGTTTAATTGCAGAAAAACTTATCAGTGACGTGCTTTTCCAAGCGAGACTTGGTTCGTTAGAGTTATCAAGTTGTATCGGCAAAAAAGATTCATATGTTGACATGATAATCAAAGATTTTTCTGAAGCAACTGGTCAAAAGTAGTAAACTGTTGACCAGTCGCTTAAATTTTAGAATATAGCATTTGATATGATATTGAAATTCTTTGTGTTTTGACAAAAGAGATTTTCTTCAAATAATTGAATCGCGTTATCAAATGTAAAATTTAAGTATACATGTACTTAACTTATGCACTTAAAGAGAAATCAAGTAATTACCAAATCTCATATAATTTTTAAGACTAAGTTGGATAACTATAGTCCAAGGTCGATTTTTCTATTATAACGCAACAAGAATTGTAACATTAACATAAGGCATGCCTATAGGCCTAAGTCTTTATATTAAGTCATATATTTTGATTTATGATTCAATGCTAAGTCAAAAGAAAGCTTTTAAAAAGAAAAATACATGTTTTATAAGAACACACATACGTGTATTCTTGGTGGATTAAGTCATTTTACACAACGGCTTCATGATCACGGTATATATGCAAATGAATAAAACAATTAAGAGAAGCAGTGAAACAGGAAACACAGTTTAGGCATCTACACTTGAAATGTTCTTTTGAATGGCTTTTTCCTGCCAAGTAACTTGACCTGGTCATTGAAGTATGCACAATATTTCTCTCGCACGTGTTTGGCATCGTTACATGGATTATGGCTTTTAGATGGCTTCCACTTAGCAAGTCCATCTCTTTGTGCCGAATGCCAAGTACCGCGTGAAACTTCAGACGTTTCGACATTTTCGAGGTCAAGGGCAGACGAGGAAATGTAATTATGAGAATTTCGACGTAAAAAATTGTGCAAAGCACATGTAGCTAGGACAAGGATTTCAACTTTCTCAGGAGTCAAGCAAATGGGTGATTTGAAAACTTGAAAGCGAGACGACCAAATTCCAAAAGCGTTTTCAACAACACGTCTCGAACGGGATAGTCGATAGTTGAAAATCCGCTTAGTCTTCAAGAGATCTCGGAATTTATACGGCTTCATTATATTTTCAGTCAGCGGGAACGCGTCGTCCGCAACGAACACATACGGAAGCGGTTCGGTCTTAGGAATTAGTGGATGTCGTGGAGGAATATCTAGTTCATTTGTCAGCAGAGCCCTGTTGAAAGAAGTCTTAGAAAAGACCCCGCCATCTGATACTCTACCATTTGTACCAATGTCCACGTAAAGAAATTCATACTGAGCACTTACAGCAGCCATTAGTACTATGCTATGATCACCTTTGTAATTGAAATAATATGAACCGGAATCGGTGGGAGGTACAATTAAAACGTGTTTGCCATCAAGCGCCCCGATACAATGTGGAAAATTCCATTTATCTGAGAATTCATCAGAAATTCTTATCCATTCCTTCCTTGTCTTCGGTGTCTGAAATTGAATAAGATTGAATTTAGTATATATCGTGGACAAAATGTTGCCTGTGGCTTAAATTTTGTTTGTTGATAGAGCATTTAACCTTAAACCGTCTACTGTTCACTATAGTGAACAAACTGTTTGATGAATTCTGTAGCTTACTGTGCACACATGTATGATTAATCACAGCATGAAATTAATAAATGAATATATATTAACCATGTCACTTTGAATATTTGAAATTTGGATGCATTAGCTTTTGATATCGTAAATAATGAATCTTTGAAATAAAAACCAAACATGGAAAAACGTAGCTTAATAGTCTGTGCAATTTAAAGGCCTTATCATTGACGTTTTGCGTCTAAAAAATTACAGTGGATATATAACTGTATAAAGATAACATAGTTAAGATCACATATCAGTGTATACACACGTACACAATTATTTAACAAACAACTGTGTACATGTGTAGCTTACAATGTCCGATTTCATCAGCCAGACGGTTTGTTCATTATAATACACAAACTCTGATACCTCACAAAAGCGACCAAGACTTACAAGATATACCTAAATAATCTGAGTTTTGCATAAACAAGTGAAATCTCTGATCTTTCGCTTGAAAACACGAGAATAATATCAATCTGCACATTCATTTTGGTTTGTAAGCGCACGTAAACATACTAAGCTAAGGTATTTAAATCAACATTGAATAACATTAACTTTTCGAATAATTTTAGATATATTTGAACTGTGACTTACCTTCAGATATTCTTCTCTTAAAACATCATAAATAGCTTGGCATGTCTCCGGAATCAGATTGGATAAAGAACTTTTAGAAATCCGGGTGCAGTACTGCATGTCAGTATATGATCTCCCAGTCGCCAGGAAACGAAGAGTTGCACATAATCGTTGTTCAGGTGAAATACATGGCCGCATGAGAGTGTCATTTCTAGCAATTTTCGAAGAAACCTTTTTTCAGTAGTATTTCGAAGGAATTTTCGTCCATCCTGAGATAATTAATGAAATCTTTGTCTGTAGCCTCGTTCTTTAATTCTCGAATAAATGTTGTTTGTGAAATTTTTGATCTTTCCAACAACCATTTTCTTGACCATATCTTCTTTCTTTTATTTTTCTTCTTTGAGGCCAATATGGCAACAACTGAAGCATAGAGCTTCTTAGAATATACTGGAGCCATCGAAGGAAGTAACTATACCTTTCTGACAAACGAAGGAAATGACATTCGCGTGTTCGCGACTATTCTATTCGTCTGCGCTCTGCATTCTCACTATCTATATACAAATCAATAATTGTATCTAAAAATAGCTTTAAATTATCGAAGTCTGCTGAGAAATCTGCTTATTTCTCGGTCCGTGTGAACGCGCTTAGAATCGGAGGATAAATCTGCCGATTTATCCGCGGATAAATCGGCGGATTTATCTGATCGTGTAAACCCCCCTTTATGTTTGCAGGCTCTGCTAGCGGACATCTCCGACCACCTTACGTTGTTTATAAGTCAATGAATTTGTACAAACAATAGACATTAGGTGGACCTGATAGCGCCAAGTTCACGTTCAGTAAATCTGGATGATTCGACGATAAGTGCTTCTCTGATTGTCTTCGATCCATTTGCTTACCGTATCTTCGACGAAAGAACGGGCCGAAGGTCATCATTGGAGACAATTTGTCCTCTCACATCAACAAGGAAGTGATTGATTTGTGTCACCAACAAAACATTCGATTCATATGTTTGCCTCCAAATTCTACACACATAACACAACCGCTTGATGTTGCTTTCTTAGCTCCGCTAAAAAAATCTGGAGATCTATTATCGCTGAGTGGCGTCTAACAAATGAAGGACAGAAACATGTTGTTATGCCCAAATGTTCTTTCCCTGTGAAGATTCGTGATCTTATCAATCGTCTGAATTAAGAAAATTTGAAAAGTGGTTTTGCTGCATATGAGATTTCTCCATTCATTCCCGAAGCTGTATTGAAGCGATTACCACACCCTTTGGATGAAAGCATTAACAAGTTTGATGAAGTAATAGTGGATCATCTGCAAAGCCTTCGGAAAATATCTACAGACTCGAGTGGACAACCCAGAAGAAGAAGAAGAACGAAGCTTGCTGTTACTTCAGGAAAAGCTGTTGGAGTAGATGACGTAGACGTCGACAGCAATGTGAGCGAAAACTTTGATGAAAATGAGATAAATCCTGCTGATCACAATGCAAGCAGTGCAAGTGAATTTCCATCAACAACGAATTCGAACCAAGGAGATTTCGTTCTCGTTAAATTGAAGGTTGAGGACAAACCAACTACGAAGTTATTCATCGGCCAGTTCCTTGGAGTAAGTCCAGACTATTTCAAAGTTTCGTATTTGAAGCGTGTTTCGAAAAACGCAAATGTCTTTCCTGAAAAGGATGATGTAAGCTACATTTCACAGTGTGATATTATAGAGAAGATAATCGCGATTCCGGATCGTCGTGGTTTGGTTTGGACTGTTGAATTCAACACTGATGATAAATGAACTGTCCGTTAGAAGCTTCCGATTTTTCATATATAGATAGAGATTTTGTTCATTTTATTGTAATTGGATGGATTTTTTAAATTTTCCTTTTGAAAATGGTAATTATGGACACGATCGAGTTGATTTGCTGTATTTTCTTAACTAATACATACCGCTATTTAACCCTTTCACGCTCATTGTAACCAATCGGTAACATAACTTCAGACGATCATCAGACGCATATGAATGTATCTGAAGTCAAAAATAATAAATAGACATGATTTCAAAGACTGAAATTTTAACGCACTGCATAATTTACTCATGAACTTTTGTTTGAAGAAAAAAATTTCAAAATCTGTTTCAGCAAGAATCACGTGTTTGACGTTTCCTCATAACAAGTAAGTTGGCACTTAATTTATCACGAAAGCTGTGATTTCCTGCATCATCAAACACTTTGTTCCTGTTGAGTACACTATCTGTCTGAAGTAAGAGTCAAAAGAAACTTAATAACTATGCTCATGTGTTTGAAAAACGAAGTTTTCTTTAAGTGTTACCGAATGGCAACATTGGACGAAGGTCAGATCGGAAATCAATTTAGACATAAAAACTTTTCCTTCAGAAAATGTCAATACTGAAGTAACTACTGGCACTATGTTATTATCGCTCACAAGCAATCCGCAATGATAACAAAATGTACTCTTAAAGATCATTTTTAATAGTCTACATAAGTTTACTCAGAACTGTTGCTTTTCAGAATGCTGAGAACACGAATCAAAAGAAGAACCAAGACAGTCGCAATAAACAATATGATGGGAGAAATGAGTGAACAGAACGAAGTTGAGGCGATTGCTTTTCCGGATGGGAATTTGTCTGACGTCGAGGTGGATGAAGATGCTGTGGATACTGAAGGGACATTGATAGGGTCATCCGAAGATTCAAGTACCGGAAGCGATAGTGAAATAGAAGACAATGATGTCATCACCAGTGATACTTTTGATTCACTGCCACGTTGGCGTCACCGAAACGTAATACATAAGAGGATAGAATGGTTGTCTAATATCACATGCGACTTTGAGAACAGGAAATCTCCATATGAATACTTCAAGACTGTTTTTGATGACGACTTCTTAGATGAAATCGCGTTTCAAACAAATTTGTATTCCGTTCAACAGAATTCATATTCCATCAATATTGACAAATACGATATTGAGAAGTACATAGGCATTCTTATATTATCCGGAATCATGCAGGCAAGGGACTTTCGTCAATATTGGCAGTCTGGACTTAGATGGTCAGTGATTGCTGATGTTTTCAGTCGCAATGAGTTTCAAAAAATCAAAAGAAGCCTACATTTTGTAGATAACACAAGATCAAAGAAAAAGGGAGATGATGGCTATGATCCGTTGTTCAAGGTTCAGCCACTTTTACAGCATATGAAAAAATGGTTTGCAAAATATTAGAACCGGAAGAGCACCAATCAGTTGATGAAATGATGATCGAATTTAAAGGCAGGCTATCGATGAAGCAATATCTTCCCATGAAACCGACCGAATGGGGTATAAAAGTCTTTACAAGATGCTCTGCATCGGGAATAATATGACTTTATCATTTACTGTGGATCAGAAACCAACGTACCTATAATGATTGAAGGCTTTACCTTGACAAAAAACATTGTAGCTTCATTGGCCGCAGCCATACCCTCACACCAGAATTTCAAGTTGTTTTGTGACAACTATTTCACGACCTTGAAATTACTGATTTACCTCGAAAAGGAGAAGGGTGTTCTCACCGTTGGAACTATCAGAAGGAAAAGATTGAAGAACCCACCTCTGAAGACAGAAAAAGAATTGAAATCCGAAGGACGAGATAGTTTAGACAAAGTCGTTGATGTAAACAGTGGACTCAATGCCGTGACTTGGTACGACAATCGGGCAGTGACACTTGCTTCAACTTACGCTGGAGATGAACCCCGAGGCACCGTGAAACGTTGGTCATCAAAAGAAAAGTCCACTGTCGATGTTCCTTGTCCCTATATTGTAATGCAATACAATAAATTCATATGAGGAGTAGACAAAATGGATATGCTGATTTCGTTCACGGAGATGGTATATGCGAATATTCTATCAAATGCTGAGCATTGCGATCAATAACTGCTGGCTTGTCTACAGAAGAAATACTGAAGAGGAAAAGAATGTGTCCTTGATGAAATTCACCATTTCCATTGCGAAAGGACTTTTGAAAGCAAGAAAATCAAGCAACAGAAAACGAAGAATGATTGACACTTCAGGGCAAATGACTTCTCCTTCCAGGCAGCAATATCGATTGGAATCAGATTCTAGAAGAGACCAAATTGGTCATTGGCCTTTCTATTCAAGTAGAAGAATTCGGTGCAAGAACTTCGGATGCAGTGGGTGAGTCGTTGGATTTGCCAGAAATGTGATGTGTCACTCTATTTGAATTCAGAGAACAATTGTTTCTATAATTACCATCAGTAGTTTAGGCCATATTGATTACGTGAAGTCTATAAGTTTGTGTGTACTTTATACTTATTTCTGACGAAATATGCGAAGCTGAATGCATAAAAAATGCCAGCCCCAGTTGTAACTTGTCTAACAAAACAATTCTTGCATTGCATGTAATTCCTATCTTTTGTAATTGATGAAATTTTCTTTGGAGTACCTCGATAAATATAAACTTTTATCAAATTATTTAGTTTTCATCTAAATCTACGTCTAATTGTGAATTAAATACTAGAATAAAACATAATATCGTCGAGTTTCTGATGGTTTGGGACGCAAATATTTTATAAAAATAGTCCTATCTGACATCTCGTATCAGAATTATAATTGCATATCATAAATCGAAGAAGAATTTTAGAAAATGATTTAGAAGAATATGCTCCTTTGCTATTTGGAAAAAACGTGACAGACTAGCCACCGCTCAATGTTACCGCATGGTAACATAGTGTTATACACGATACAAATCAATACAAGCAGCCAAAACATCATTTTTATATTCTAATGATCAAATATGAATAGGAAACGAAAAAAAAGTCGATTTTATTGGCATCCGAGGAAATGGGCGTGAAAGGGTAAAGTATCGAAATTTAGTTTTCACTAAATTTAGACAGTTATAGAAAATCGTATTCGTACAGATGTCTAGGGTAAGTGGCTAAAGTTAGGATTTTTTCTCAATTTTTGCATCCTAACTTTAGCCACCCTAGAAAAAACAGGTATTTTTTGAAGATTAGCTTCAATGCTATTACCATATGTTTATATCACGTATGAAGAACAATATAATCTGTTTTAGTGTTATCATAGGTTTTCGTTTCAAACTGAACATAGTACCATTTTGAATTTCAAATTTTCCCTCCAAAATGCCTGTTTTTCAGTTAAAGATGTTTTCTAAAGTATAGAAAAACAAATATTGCGAAACTGATGACACATTGTAATTGTCGTAGTATAGGACTTCAACTTGGTATAGTATATAATATACTATACATGTATATCAATATACTATATTGATATTCAATGTGCATTATTCCTCCGAAAAAAAAGACTTAAACCGATGCACCACCAGTAACTAAAGTTAGGACGTCTGGCCAAAGTTAGGGCGTTTGACGGTAGCGTGCTCTTCAAAGAGTTAAAAAATCTCCATAAGGTGTTGATCACTTCGCTTGTCACAACTGCTTTGGTCGAGAGAGGAGACTCTGTGTGTTAAAACTGCGGTAACGTTTCTAAAATTATTTGATACAAAATACAATAAACACATTTTCTCTTCCAAAGTCTATGAAACTATAAAGAAATAGGAGAGAATGGGGTGATTGATATGGCACCTACCTACAGCCTTGCTTTGTATTAAAAATTCGAATATACATATTGAAGCTCTATTATGAAGGACATTTGGCGCATGTAATTTAAGGTTATGGCACAATCGTTTTTCTGACAGAGGTAGAAATGAGGTTCACCTTATTTATAAGAAGTTTTTGCAATTTGGTACTTTCAGGATATTTTGTTTCCAATAAACTAAAATCAACCGGTACTACCATTTTTCTCTTAACTAAGTCAACGAAGTATAACATCATAGCAACGAATTTTCCAACTCTTCGATATACTCGAGACGTCAGCTGTTTACTTTGAACCCATTCCCTGTTTTTGTTTTTCATCTTTTACAGATGCCTTGGAATTAGTAATTTTTCAAATCAATGTTTGTCAATTCATGTTTGCCTAAAATTAGTTTTCTGTGCCTATACAGTAGCATATTGAAATTTTACGGAGTATTTGCGAATCAACAGCCTAGATTTGATTTGTTTGCATGCTTCAAATATCTTACGAAACAGTCCCGACTACGCAGTTTGGCAAGAAGTCCTAATTACATGCTTATGTAGGCCTCGGTCCCTTATGTTAGAGGTCTATGTATATACATGTTTCTTATCATGAAACACATAGCCATCAGAACGCTAGATACTCTAATTCATCAAATTGTAATATCGTAACATTCAGAGGCAAGTTACTGAGGTTGAATTAGGGAGTGTCGCATCACCCCACCATAGTGCTATAGGTCTATCACATTTTTTGAAATTGAAATTTGAAGATGAAGGCCTAATCGAAAAAATTTGCGATATTAAAAAATTAGGAAATACGTTGAAAAGTACAGTACAGATATTAAATGTAAATTTACGATGAATTAGTTGTTTGGTCATGGAAGCCGATTACAGAAAAGGTGACAAATCACCCCATACTGCTCTACTAGCCAATTCACAAAAGATTGTTATCCAATCCATCCTTCCCTCTCCCCCCCCACACCCCTCAAAAATCCTAGCGACGAAAAAGGTATACGAAGTATGAAGGATATGCAAGGTCGAGTCGAGTTGACGAAGACTGTCCTCCCTGACTGCTCCACGCATTGACAAATGGAAAACGCACGAATTTGTTCAAAAAAACTTTGAAACGACTCGCTGTCCACGGCAGAGAGCATTCTCTTATCCACCAAGTATGAGAGGCAAACACCCATGAGGCATTTAATATACAGCTGTCATTTCTGATTCATTGTTCTGTGATATCTACATACACCGTCAACATCTACTATGTAATCTTATTCTGTGGCTATAACAGTGCATACAATGCTTCGCTGCGCTACATCTCTCACGTCATGTTTGATCGATCAAAGCTCGTTTGAGAGCAACTCGCTTACTTTTCGTCCTCGCCAAGATTTTGATATTCAACGCAACTATAATGTCTACCTAACTTCCGCTAAGAAGTACACTTCAAGAGTACTTCAAGTATTTGCCGTCATGCCACACCAGACAGTCACACTCGGTCTTGATTGCAATTTCTCTCCAACGAATCCTAGGATCGTTTTCTGCCCAATAGTGGCAGTTGCGGCGATTGACGAATCCACCAATCATGAAACACAGATTCATCGTCCACAAGATGTTGTGAAAGATTTTTCGTTTCTTTCAAACCAATGGAGCATTCGTGTTCCATATTCAAGACAAGTGTCATGGTCCACCGGCGATAATGATTGACAATAATGGGGTTTTCCATGCTCTCCCCCTCAGCTCCTTTTTCAGCGGCTGTTCTCCCCTCACCGCGTATCGAGAGAGACCGGACTCGCGCGCAGCCTGTCGAGTTGACTTGCCGGGACTTCGGGTGAAACCATGTCTCGAACAAGGCCTACTGGTCTTCTGATCTACTGACAGTTGAAGGGCGTCCACTCCTGGGAGCATCGGATACGGAACCGCCCGTCATCAGCTTAAAGTGGCAGTTCTTAATGGTCCGCGGATTCAGATATGCATGGAGACCATGGATGGATTTCCAACATCGTTGTACGGCAACAACTGACTGAAAGATTTCATCTCGAGAAGCCACTTGGGCATGTTCTTTCAATGTCAACTGGTCTGCCATTTCATTCGATTGAAACCAAGCATTTGCTTGAAACTGAACAAGTAATCAAAATTTATGTAAATCGAGTTAAGGCAAAATATGCAGCTCTATCTTTAGAAATCTGTGCCACAATATCAATTGAGTTTTTCAAGATCTGATAAAAGTTTGTTTACTTTTCAAGATCTGACAGAAGATTGCTTACTTTTCAGTCATAGAAATCTGAAAGTACCGTGAAATGGGGTGAATTTGCCACACTTTGCCATTTTATGAAAAATACAGATGTATTATTTATTATACTGAAAGGAAAGAAAATGATGACTATCTAGCGCAACTAAGCACGAGTCTGTTTATTAATTTACTTTATCAAACCGCTAAAATTATGAAGACAGTGGTGAGTGTGTCCAATAATCCTCTTTTCTCTGCATCGATGAAAAAGAGTGGGAAATGTCGCTCTTAAACTTCCATCTGGTGCACTATTTTTGGGACAAGTACCCTTTTTTTTTTCGGATATGAATAATCTGTCGCTGCAATATACATAGTTGCCATTTCACATGATTAGGATAGTTAGAACATTTGTGCATGCATATAAAAAATCGATGGCAAAGTCACCCCAACCAGTTTTGCAAGCAATGAATGAAAGATCAGCACAATATTATCCTATCTTTTCTATTTCATGCAATTGTCTATGACTTATTCTATCTTTTTCTTTTCGGTATAATTTTGTATCCATCGGTACATTACCTTTCAGCTGACGATGCCCAGACAATACAAGCGAAAACTGGGTGCTCGTCGATACGTCGACTACAGCCTCGAAACTTTAAATAAAGCAATTGAAGCAGTAAATAGCGGCCAGAAAGTGAAGCCGGTAGCTCAGCGGTTCAGCATTCCGCGAAGAACTTTGGCAAACAAAGTCAAGGGACGCCACATCAAGAAAGTTGGGGGACAAAACGATATTTACACAGGAAGAAAAAAGATTCGCTTGTGCTACATATTCTCAAATGCGCGGAATTTGGCATGCCACTTGATTTGCTAGACATTCGCATGATTGCAAAGAGACTACCTGGATCATTATGGACGAAAAATCCATTGCTTTCAAAGGAATTTGCCTGGAATCGATTGGGCAAAAACATTCTTGACGAGACACAAGAAAGATTTGAGAGAAAGAAGATGTCAAAACGTCAAACGGGCCAGAGCCAAAGTTGAACGAGAACAAGTAGAAGAGTACTTTTCTTTTCGCATCGTTGAGCGATCATTGAAAGATGTTCCCCTAGCAACATTCTTAATTATGATGAAACCAATTGCTCTGATGATCCGGGTACGAAGAAAATGTTGTTCAGAAGAGGCTGCAAATACCCTGAACGCATAATTAACTCCAGCAAAGGCTCCATTTCCATCATGTTCGCTGGGTCGGCATCTGGACAATTACTGCCACCATATGTAGTCTACAAAGCTACTCATTTATGGCAATCTTGGACCGAGGGCCTCCTAGAGCGCGATTCGGAAGAAAGAAGACCGGGTGGTTTGATGCGGCAAACTTTGAAGAATGGTTTACAAGGATTGTTCTTCCCTGGGCTCGAAGACTTGAAGGAACCAAAGTTATAATTGGCGACAATCTCAGTTCACATCTGTCACTGTCAGTTATAGAATCATGCGAAGAGATGCAAATAAGATTTTTATTGCTTCCAGCAAATTCTACACACTTGCTGCAGCCTTTAGATGTGTCATTTTTCGCACCACTTCAAAAAGAAATGGAGATCTATTTTAGAGGAACACAGAATCAAGAACCCTCAGTCAGCCGGTCTTGAAAAGTCGAAGTTCCCTGGACTTTTAAAAAGTCTCTGCGACCAAATCAATTCAGAGTCGAATCTCAAAGCTGGTTTCAAAGCTTGCGGCACCGCACCTTTCAATCCCGAGCTTGTCCTCCAAAAGATCCCGAACAACGACCATAATACTTCAGATAGCACTTCCCTCAACGAGTCAATAAGTGATACATTGCTTGAATACCTCCAGACAAGTCGATATGGTCAAAGAAAAACTGTTGATGACAAGGAAAACGTCAAACCGAAACGCAAGCGACTGGATGTCCTTCCAGGGAAATCAGTTTCTCCTGCTGAGCTAAGACAAAATACTGCTCCAGAAATAAGTTCAATCTCATCTGGGAAAGTCAGTCGGAAAGCAGTTCATCAAGTGAAAACGAATCAGATTCAGAGACGAGTATCCTTTTGTGTTCTATTTTGCGCTATGGCACAATGATGTTCTCAATAATCTCATAGGCTGTAGTCTAATAGTTTTCGACAATAATCGCCTAGAACTTAATAAATTTCCATGATTTCAGATTAATAACTGATGATTCAACATTACTGAACTAGGGAATTAAATGAATCTCCTTTAGGCCAAGTCAACAAACAGGTTCCAGTTTTTGCTTTCCTTAGCTCCTTGGTAGATCATGATGACGGAACACCATTCAAAACAAATGATTGGATTGCATTTGTGTATGATCAGTGGTATATTGGTCAAGTTCAGCAAGTTGATGCTGAAAGCGGGAATCTGCAAGTGATTTTCATGCAAAATCTGTCGCGGAACAGGTAAGCTCTTAGAAAAAAATCATTGTCAGGTGTTTCACTTTCCATCAATTACAGATTCAAATGGCCATCAAAGATTGACCGACAAAGTGTAAAGGCAACTGAAGTACTCCACCGTCTGGCCAACATACCATTTCAACCAGCATCGTCTTCTTCCACCAGAAACGTCTCTTATCAACTGAACGAGACTGAATTTGAACTGATCGATAAGAAATTCTCTGAATTGTCCGACGAATGAGGATGACCCTGAGCGTGAGCTGATTGCTAAGTAATTCTTTGAGCTGTACGACGTGTCATAAACGTGTTTTTGTAAGCCTTGTTGGCTGTTTATTTTGTTAATAAATAGTTTAGATCATTTCCAACGTTTTAATTCCGCTCCATGTAAGGTTCACATTGAGAAATTTTAAAGTGGCAATGTCACCCCAAAACGCGGGGTGACTTTGCCACCCAACATTCTTTAAAAAAACAGAAATACAAGCTTAATTAATCCGATGACTACATATCACAAAAGTACGACTATATACCCATGCTACGGACAAAAGAACATGAATAAATAACTTGATGTCTTTTACAACCATACGCGACAAGTTAAAAAAGTGGCAAAGTCACCCCATTTCACGGTATTAAGAATCTAACTATCAAACTTTGCAGAGACAAATGGCAAGGCGTGATACACATCAAGTTTGAATACAATGCAAACCTGAACAGTACTTAACGAACTAGAGACCTTTCAAAATAGGTATCAATTTTCCGACAACCCTGTATATACACAACTTTATCTTTAACATGATATATTGAGGGACCCCGGCTGCAGCTGGTTTCAATTAAGATTAGTTGCCGGGACTTTGTTCAGTGGCAGCGATCCCAGGTTGAATAACGAAGGATGTAGTCGGAAAGATGTAAAGCATAATGCATATTCGATGATTAAGCACCATCCAAAATCAGGAATCGCTTCAAACGAGACGGGAGTATCTGACTCCCTGTAGCCTGACTGCCTACAGCCTACAGGTGATCTGGAGCAAACCCAACTCGCATTAAGAGCATATATGCTGCAGAAATTTGCCAAGTTCAAGATTCACACAGTTGCATGGCTTTATATCCGCTGGATTTCATACGATTAGAGGTTAAAATCACGGAATTCATAATTATCGCACCAAATTATCAGATTGCGATTACGTGTTTTTATCTTTAAAATAATTACCAATCATAGAGATGGGGAATCGTGTATCAAAATAGTCAGCAAAAAAAGCTTCTCAACATTATGCATAATCAGGTCATGTGGTATTGACAGTTCGAGACTCCAATTTGTGAGGTACTTCTCATAGAAAGAACACGAGAATGTGAACTTCCATTTCCCAGCACTAGAACGATACGCATGCCCGATAATCAAGCGCCGCAAAACATTTTCACAAACTTTGTTTGATGCAGCAAAACAAAAATCGAGGAACTCATCATCCACGCAGAGTAGAAGGCAACATACTATTGACCTCTATGCTATTGACAGCGTTGCACGCGTCAATGAAAAAAAACTGACGACGATAGCGTCAGCGTCAATTGCCAAGTTACTGATGCTGTCAGCCAATCCTGAAGTTGAAGGCGTCAATTTCACATCACATTTCATCATCTGTTTGAAACTCAAACGTTAAATCATAGACATCGTATTTTGCATCCTTTTTTTCTTTATAATTTTTTTTTCTCTTATTTCGATGCTTTTACAGTTGGTCTGAAAGCCTCTCCTTTCAGCAATCCACACGGACAGCAAGCTATTTCGACAGATCCAAAAGCAAATTAGGAATAAAAGTGAAGTCGAATCATAGAGTCAAGAGTTAGAGCAGTAGCTACACATACTTACTCAATGGTTCAGCAATAATTAACCCTTCGATACCACAGACTTACACCTACAATTTTAACGTATGGGGTCTATGGGGTCCACTGTGGACCCCAAGTAATTATTATCATAGACATCGACCAATCAACAACTAGGTGCGCAACAACCTTAATGCTTGGTTTTCGATGTCTTCAGGTGTTTATTATTATGGCTAGAGATCAATTGAAAAGTCAAAACTTCTTTAACTAAAAAATTTCTATAAAAATTCTAATTTAGCCAATTTAAATACGACTGAGATGACTCCCGTTGCAAGTAGTATAACGCAAGTTGGATATCAAGGGAATGAATATTTGCTAATAATCATCCTAACTAAGTGGAAATCAAGCTGATTATCAAGAAAATATAATGAACGGCATCATATTGGAAGTCTTCATGAAAAAACGCGATCTTATCCGTGTTTTCTTGACTGAAATTCAAGTTTTTGATTCAATTTTCACCGGCTTATGATTCACTAAATTCATGTCTCATTTCTTGAATCTGAATAATGATGTGAACCCATTTATGTCTTTCAAAATTAATTGCAATCACTGTCTTTGATGATGTGATTTTGCTCTACCAGTGGCGGGTTGCTTATGCTTATACTTCATCATATGTTCATCAACACATGGAGAATTTGCATCACTATGGCAACGCTGCATAAAGCTTAACTTTCAAGATAACAATTAGCAAACTCTAAAATAAAGTACATTATTTTTGCTCCAGATCTTTCACATTGCAAGAAATTATACACCTATTGTAAAGCAAGATTCACGCTATCCCGAACGGTGTCTGTGATAATTAAAAATGATAACAATTGTACAAGCCACTGGTGGCAAAGGAATGTTCAAAAATCCGCGGACGGAAATCGTATTGCTTTACGATCGCTTTAATCGAAATGATGATGAAATCAATAGTTTTAGACCCAATTTATTGGTACGCAGCTGCCTCGGCAGTGGAAGCGCTCAAATTATAGGGCCTATCAAAAAAATCAAAATTTTCCATAATTTTCCAATATTTTCCAAAATTTTACAATTTTTTCCATAATTTTCCATGGAAAATTTTGATTCAAAATTTTCCGGAAAATTTTCATCACTATTGTAGTCGAAAGTAAATTTTTGCGTCTCCATTGTTTATTTTTTATAAATTTCATTCGTCAATATCGTGCTCCAAATAGCAATAATTTGTAACATTGAAGGCATCTAGAATTGCTTCATAATTCAGGAATGGCTTCTGTATACCTAGTTTTTTGTCAATGTTGATTTATTGGAAATGAGTCGCTTTGGGGACCAAAGTACACTCTGAAGTGGGGACCCAAGTGCAATATATGATCAATTTACTTTTTTTCTTTAATATTTTGCACAACGCGTATTCAGTGTCTCAACGCATTGAAATAAATGTAATCAAACCTGAAGGTATGACAACAATGAAACCATTGAATTATTTTTTCCTCGAATTGAAGCGTTTGCAACTTAGTCAAAGACAGCTGACATACGTATGTTGCTGCATAGCAACCTATCTAATTAGAGCTTTTAAACAAAGAAGCTAATTTGCTCAAAAAATTCCCGCTTGCAAATTTCCGACTAAATGTGTTCATCAATACATTGAGAAACGAATATTCTCAGATATCATCAATTGTTTACACACAAGATTTTGTTAGGACTTGTTTCTACCACACAAATCGCTTATGGGTGGCTAAGATTGTCAATGATTGCTTCCCATGGTGAAAAATGGTGTAATCCACTCAGGAAGGTTCAATGCTCTACATTTTTCATAAGGAGTCCTATTCCTTGGTCAACTAATTCTTATATTTCATTTTTGGACAAATAAAATGTATCTGGAGCGGCCAGATCTATTGATACTTGTTTGGCAATATAGATATCTTGGTGTTTTTTGAAATACAGGCTAGTTGAGCCATTTGATTACATGTGTCTGTATTATCATGCATATCGAATTTCTATTTTGCTGAGATGTATATCTAACTATCATTACCATTGTAAGGCAGGGGTCTTTAAGTGAACTAATTTTATTGACTTTTACTGCACTACTTTTTAATTGCCTGTACTCTTCGCGGGAATTGTTTTTACTACTTGCTAGCAATGTTCAGGTGAGCAGAGTTTTCTTGTTGTGATCTTGGTCGGGATTGCTTGTTCTAGCAATTCCGGTCAACATTGCAGAATGCAGTGATGATCTTATTGACGATGATGACATCTCTATTCTAGCGGAGGAGATTGTTTCCCGTGCACAACAGCTGCTAATTAAACCGGAGCCACGAGACTCTGAGGCCGCTGTTTCTTCACCCCGACGACAGCCGGGAGAATTACCCCGAACCAAATCGGGAGACTCGCCTCGACGGAAGTCGACCGTTAAGGAGATTGACCCACCGGCAAGCCCGTGGAGACACCCGCCTAGTATAGGCACCGCTTCACCTCGGCGACAGCGTGTACGCTGGGAGGACCGGGCCGACGACAACTCGCCCGGATCGACGCCCTCGTTATTGGTAAGTGCTATAAAGACTACAGTAGCTCCTAGCGTAGAAACACAAGCAAGTTATACTGGTGGCAGCGGTGGGATTCACGCTAGAGACACGTCAACATGGTTGCGTGTTCCACTCAACGCATTTCCCGTATTTGACGGAGGTAATTTTTCTATTTACTATCAACGGATAAGTGCCGCTATGAATACTTATCCAGAGGCCCAGCGTTACCCTATTTTTGCCGCAAAATTAGGAGACAACGTTATCGAGTGTTTGTGTGATTTTTTCCTGGGGGTCTTGGTCACTGTTCTTTTGAGCAAGTTGTGCAGTGTCTACTGATGAAATACCGGGAACACTCAAAGCCACCGATAGACAGCAGCCTACCGAGAGAGCGGACAGGTAAGTGCGAAAAATTGAGCATGAAAAATGTACCAATTTTTCAGGGGGAATCTGGTGAAGATTTTGACATATGGTTTCGCCGAGTATCTATGTATTTGGATACCTATCCTCCACAGGAGAGAATTCATAGACTCTGTTCCCAGTTGGGAACAAAACCATTCGAGTTCGTGCAACATCGACCGGATGAGGTGCTAAACAGTTTTGATATGCTTGTTTTGTCGAGTCTCTGAGGAGGAAATACGTTATACCGATTAATATGTCGAGGGCACAAGAACTTTTTTATTCCAGGTATCAAAGGAATTCTGAAGATTTGCAAGATTTATGAGGGAGATTACGGCGATTAGTAAGGATTGCCTTTCCGGCTCAACCTTCCTGGAAACAGGAGGAGTCTATTCTTCAAAGAATGCTTGCCGGCACTAGCAATGTCGAACTCTCTCGACATTTCACGTTCAGCCCACCCCTCTCGATAGAGCATCTCTATCACGCAGCAGATTTGATAAAAAAAGAATCGTCTGCTCAATTCGGACTCAAGGGTCGAAATAAGTAGGCCTACGGGAGGATCATTTCCACTGTCAGGGTCATCCTTCCAGAAAAATATGCCACCCTATCGATCCGCAGATGTTCGCAGAGCTTGTCTCCTAATCCGACCGCCTACTCCACCAAACTTACCTGAAGTACGGAGGAGTCCATCTCCTGTACGAGGCACTACGGCCTCCTACCTCCTCCAAGACCACTTTTTTCTGAAGAGGAGAGAACTAAATGAACATAGTGAAATGTTTCAGATGTTGGAGAGAAAGAACATTTCATGAGGAACTGTCCATTTCGGGAAAATAAGTATTTAAACCCACTGAGGACTGGAACACTCCGTGGACGGACGGACTCATTCCGCAGCCGGTGAGAAACCGTCTGATGTCACAATCCAGGACCCCGAACTGTAACGTTATTCAACTGCTTTTAAAAACCATAAACCGCGTACCGCTGATATGTTAGATTCCGGAGCAGATCGTAGCGTGATTGATGTTGAAACGTGTCGGAGAAACTAACGCAGGCGTTTCGTACACCGCCCAAGGAGATGCCAAAGTTTGACCAGCCTGACTGTTCCAAAGTCAAACCTATTGCAGAAGTTAACATACCCATAGCATCGCGGGCGAATGTTTCAACCAGACATTTATAGTCTGTGAACGCCTCAGGAGTCCCATAATTATCGGACTGGATTTCATTATGTTATATGGAGGATGCGCTGACTGGGTAATTAACACGTTTTATCTTTTCAATAGAGCAGTCAGCACACCGATCCTGAGGAGAGTCGAAACATACCAGGTGAGTGTGCATCTAGTACAAGATACGGTAATTCCTCCCAAGAGTGTCCGCATATCGTCTCGGGAAGTGCGCAGAATTTCCTATTCCTTCCCTCAACTTACTCACCGCTCAGCGAGATCAGTTACCAGACGGTGTCCTCTTGGCAAATGCGTATGCGAGCCCAGAGACAACCAAACCTGGCTTCAGCTAATGAACATTACTAATGCTGATGTCCACTACCTGCCGGTCGCGAAATTGCAACTATAGAACCAATCGAGGTTTTGGCAGAGTCGGCGGATCAAACAGACCAAGTAAGTTTTGAAGCTTCACCTACAAATACAGTTGGACGAGACAGACCTCAACACGGAGGAGAAAGAGGAGCCGCCCAAGTGTTACGCTCCTATGAAGACGTATGTTGTGAGAAAGTAAGAAATTTGGGGTCGCACAACTCTATTATATCATCAGATAGACACCAGGACCCCACGCTCCAATCAAAATTCCGGGGCTCCCGAGTACCGCCACACCAGAGTCTGAGGTAGACACGATGCTAGATGACCTCATCAATGATGTAATTCGACCCATTACAGTCCCCCTGGTCCGCTCCCATTCATGGTAGTGAAAAAAGAAAGACGATCTCTTCGTTGTTGCGTTGACTTCAGGAAGCTGAATGAGATAACTGTCAAAGACGCATATCCTATACCTCGTATAGACCCAGAGGGAATCGACGCGCCTTAAGTGGAGATCACGTTATTTTCAAAGTCCTAGACTTGAAGTCTGGTTTATTTTTCAGGTACCTCTGGACGAGCAGTCCAAAGAGAAAACTGCTTTCTCCACCCACCGCGGCCTATATGAATTTAGCGTCCTCCCTATGGGTGACGAATGGTCCAGCTGTTTTTGCGCGTCTGATGAATAATGTACTCGCCGGTCTGACATGGTCAGCCTGCCTCGTTTACCTCGATGACACCATAGTCATAGGGAGGACATTTAAGGATCATTTGCTAAACCTGCAGTCTGTCCTGCAGAGATTCCGTGAAGCGAATTTGCAACTGAATCCTAAGAAATGCCAGTGGTTTCAAGTCTAAGGTTAAATACCTTGGACATGTAGTCTCTCGCAAGGGAGTCCACACAGACCCCTCTACCATTGAGAGAATAATCAACTGGCCCGTTCCTAAAACGCAAAAGGAGCTGAGGAGTTTCATAGGACTCTGCAGCTATTATCGTAGATTTATTGAAGGGTTTGCGAAAACTGTTGGGCACTTACATCGCCTCACTGGTAAAAATGTAAGATTTGTTCGGACAACCGAATGCCAAACCGCTTTCGAAGAACTCCGCTTCAAGCTCAGTAGTGCCCCAATATTAACATTACCTGATTTCTCAGAGAACGCAGATCTTTTATCCTCGACACAGACGCTTCTGAAAAAGCCATCGGAGCTGTGCTGTCCCAAAATGTCCTGATGGTCTCGAGCGAGTGGTAGCGTATGGGATCGCTCATGACAAAGCCAGAGCGCAATTACGGCGTTACACCAAGGAAATGCTAGCCATGTATACTTCGTTCACGATTTCCGTCCTTATCTGTTAGGCAAGCATTTCATTCTGAGGACAGACCATAGCGCTCTCACCTGGCTTATGTCATTCAAAGAGCCTACTGGACAGGTGGAACGCTGGATACAAAAATTGCAAGAATATCGATTCTCAATTGAATCCCGGTCCAACCCTAAGCACACAAATGCCGATGCTCTATCCAGGCGGCCACACAGGCGCCACGGAGAATGCCCCTCTTGCGAACCGAATGCTGCGCAAATCTCGTTAATCCAGTGGCCCTTCTCATTGACTGTAGGGGACCTCCTACAAGCACAACAAGCATACCTGCCGACGGCAGAGATAAGTGCCTGGATCACGGTGAGAAGACAACCCCCATCAAACGCCACATATCGCATTCAGCAAGATTACATCAAGCACTTTGACTATTTCAAAATTTTTGAAGGGCTCTTACATATCAAAAAGCCTGACGACACCGACTGGCGTCTAGTCCTCCCACCAGAGTGGAGAAATATTGCCATTCACCAGTGTCATGACAATCCCACGGGAGGCCACAACGCTAAGGCCACTACGTACCAGAAAATTAAATCTCGGTTCTGTTGGCCAAAGATGAAAACGCAAATAAGCGAATGGGTTGACACCTGTGGAGTCTGTGGGCAATGCCGTGGTCCTAATCCAAAGACGGTAGCCCCACTACAACCCATTGAGTCAAGCGAGGCGTTCCACCGCATAGCGCTGGACATCGTCGGACCCCTTCCAACCAAAGATAATGTATATTATAAAGATGGAAAACTCCCCATTGAACGCATGTTAAAAAAATGGAAATCATTTTTGTTAGAGTGTATCAAAAAAATACGGTCAGCCATCTTCGATGAGTAGTAACCTTCTTTTTAAATTTGCGGAATAATTAGAATCACGTGTGTTATCCCTTCGGTCGCAGTGTTGCAGTCTTTGGCAGCCAATTAACGATTATTTTTAGTTAGTCTCACCTCAGAAGCTGAGGCATTTGACAACATCATAGGACAGATATTTAATGATACAAAGTATAAAATTATCAAATGTATTAATAAATACTGTTTTCAAAAGCCATATTAGCGAAGTTTTCCGAAATGACTCTTGAATTTTTTTATTCTTAAGGCAATTATAAGTATCACTTGATAAATATCAATTACTTGCAAGTTGTTTGTATTTTAGGTTTTGCTAAGAAACGCTTGGTCTTAGATAGTCTCTTCAAACCAGTTGACTGTCATCGTTCAAAAGCATGCCCTACTGTTTGTGCGCAGCGCAGTAAATTGCAACGAATACACATCGGAGCAAGCCGCGTCAAGGGGAAGTTGAGTTTCGATAAAATTCCCTGACATAGCGAATTTTGCTGTTGGATTCAATGAAACTAAATACGTATAGGTACCAGGTGTTCATGCAATTTTTGTCGATTTGAATGATTCACTGACGAGGAACATGGTTTAGGCTTGCATTTTGACACCACTTCACACTGTAGGCATTGTTGCCTTTGAAATTCTATTCATGTTGCATTTTTTTATATGTTGTGTATTTTCAAATGATTGTAATATGAAGGGTGCTTTTCAACCCCCATGTCGGTGTCCATTGCTTGGGAAACGATTGTCAAATCACGTTTTAATTCTATATACCACGTAAGGCAGAGGTTGAGGTTAGTAAATTCAAATTGTAATTCGAGCTGGAATTTTGTACATGGGATGCTATTGAGAAGTGAGAGACAGGCGTCAGATGGCCATCCTCAACGAACTGGCAATCTTGTTTAGAAATTCTTATAGTAGATCTACGTATGTACTGCAGGCGCGTTGTCAACCTCGAATCTATCACGCCTTGTCCTGACTTCGGCGCTCGTTTTCAGGAATCATAAAAAGAGATGCGAAGAATCTGAAAATAGAAAATGCTCTATGTAGAGAGTCGAGTTGGTGTACCGGTATCAATGTGAGGGCTGTCAGGCTAGGTCTGGTAGCCTTTTCAATGTCAGTGTTCAGCTTGGAATTCGTCTGTTGCATGTTGTTTGTGTGTGTTCTAACTGCTATTAAGCATGTCTGAAGGCTTCCTCTTGATTTTTGGTTGGAAAAGTATCTCTGACGGATGCGTGATACCGTGACAGCAGTAACGCAAATGGTCGTGAAACTGTAAAAAAGAAACCCGCAAAAATGAGCTTCGAACTGCAATTGAATTTCTTTGATATTGTTTTTTCAAGAATTAATTATTGAAATGTATGCTTCATTCATGATTACTGGTATTCTGTGTCATGATCTCTTTATTGGTGTTAGAGAATTATGACATGACATATAAGTGAATGAATGAATGAGTGAGTAATGTGTGCTTGTGCGTCGGACGCTGGTGGCGATCTGCACTATGTAACCTTTGTATCATGCTCCCTTTTCTTACGTATTGGATGTGTCGAGACTGACTAGGCAGACGATCTCTGTACGGCGTGCTAACGAGTGGAGTGAAGAGAGTAACGGGAAGTAAACGGTTTCAGTTTCGACGGGTTTGTTTTCAATTTAACTACAAGCTATCACGGCATAATGGCTACTCCTCGAATAACGGATATCATCAATCAATATGACGGCTCTACGGATTTTTCGGAATGGGTGAAAAAGCTGGAGCTAGTTTCAAAGCTCCAGAAAGTGGAAGACCTAGTAAACTTTCTACCATTATTTCTCGTGGGCGACGCATTCGCAGTTTACGACGCTTTGAGTGACAAAGTGAAATCTGACTATCTGCATTCTCGGCCTTTGAGCTTCTTTGCGATTGACGATATATTCCAGGTGAAAGTGTTGACGTTTATCTCGCCGATCTTGTACGTCTCGTCGGCCTCATTGGAGATGGAAATGAACTGTTGAAGTGCGCGTTTGTATCAGTCTACCAAGCGACATCAAACTTCAGTTAAAGGCGGCCTCAAAGTTGGAATCAATGTCTCTAGCGGAGGTGGCGGAGAGAGCGAGGTCAATCAATTTCAAGGAGAACCGAACTGTGTCTGCAGCGGCCGCAACGATTAAGTCGAGGAGGAAAGTCAGCCCTATTCGGAAGTGTTACCGATGTGGTGAGCATGGACACCTGGCACGGGCCTGCCTCAGACAAAGATCAAAAGGTGCCTGCTTCTTGTGTGGTGAAGATGGTCATTTCGTCGCTCAGTGCCCAATGCGTAAGGACTCAAAAAACGAGTAACGGGGACCGCCATCTGCGCCAGCGGTTTCCCTCCCTTGAAGAGAGCGCAATTACCGACTATTCAAGCGTTGCATTAACAAACGACCAGTGAACGCCCTCGTTGATTCCGGCTGTGTATGGACTATTGTTTCGCGACTTGTTCTCCCCTCAGGTGATTGACTAGGGGCCGAAGTTAAGTATACTTATGATGAATGGTGAGACTGCTGTTAGTGACCAATACGCTAATTGCGAGATAGAAAATTGCGGACGGTTGATAAGCATTAAATGTAGTGGTAGCGGACATTATTCCCGGATTTGGCGCGTACATCGTGATGGAACGCGTCTATGAGTTGGGTGGAGTGAGTATTTCTGGCGACGGGAAAATAGTATGTTTTGGTAGCATATGCTCTGTTTCCGCGATGAACAAACCCATGCAGATTGAAGACAAAGATTTTACGGCAAGTTTCACAGTGGGCAGATGGTTAGTATCCATGGAAGTGGGTAGATAAAGACTCAGAACCTCGTTTAACAAATTCGATACATAATTACAAAATGGACACAGATACTGCGGCGGAATTTTCATCAGAAAATTGACAATTGGATTAAAGAAGGGTGGCTGAGACCATACGACGGTGATCATGATGGCATTATACCTCTAATGGCTGTAGTGCAGCGCAATAAAGGTAGTGTGAGACCGGTCCTCGACTTCAGAGAGCTCAATGATTTTGTTTCGAAGTCATACAGGAAGGATGTAGTCTGTGGGGACAAATTGAGAGCTTGGCGTAAGCTGGGATTCAAAATTGTCTCTTATTGATTTTGGAAAAAAGCCTATCTCCAAGTCCACGTAACCCCTCTCTGTGTGCGTTATCAGTGTTGTCATGTACAAAGGTGAGAAATATTGTTTAACGAGGCAGGGTTTTGGCTTAAATGTGGCACCGAAAATTATGACGGCTATCGTGAATCATGTGCTGACCCAGGATGAAGAAGAGTAAAGCTGGAACCGACTCATACATCGACGATATTGTCGTGAAGAAAGTGTTGTATCTGCAGATCGTCGTGTCTCAAGTGCTTCGTAATTTGGACTACAGGCGAAGGCGGCAGCTTCACTGGCAGGGGCTAGAGTTCTGGGCTTGCGACTTTCGACAGTAATGGTCTTATCCGATGGAAAACGAGATAACGTCCCTTCGACTTTCGCCTAAAGGATCAATGACTCGCCGCGAATTATTTTCATTTTGTGGTAAACTAGTAGCCACTTTCCGTCGCCTCTTGCTAAGGCCTGCCTGCTCCTATTTGAAGCGTTGTCTAATGGCGGTGGCGGATGAGGATGAATCTTGTCGAAGATCGTATAGTATCGCTGGTTCAAAGCTTGTGGGAGCGAGTGAGCAAGGAGGACCCAGTCAAGGGAGTATGGGCTGTCCCTAATCAGCAAGCAGGTCGCGTGTGGTGTGAGCGCAAGTAGTATTGCAACAGGTGTGTGTCTCGAGGTAAACGGCGAAGTGTTGAGTGACGGTTGCTGGCTACGACGCGAGACGATTCTGCCCATATTAACTTAGCGGAGCTCGAATCTATCACTGAAAGGAGTGAATTTATCCGTATCATGGGACTTAAGAAGTTGGACATAATTGACCGATTCCATACTGTTTACGGTTGGTTGAAGAATCTCACGACTGAACGGTCCTCGAGTGCAAACTCATAGGTATGGCTGGAGCGCTGATCCATCGAAGGTTAGGGATCCTGTATGATACTATGACGGATACTACTGCATGGAAATCTACCAATACTGGGTTAATCGCCGAGAATAAAGCTAATCGCTAACGCGAGTTCCGAAGGAATGGCTGCGGACCGGACGAACAGTTGTGCTGTGTGGCTTACTGAAAATCATGTAACGATCAGTGATAGAATCAAGCTTGTGCACGACAGAGATTCATTGCGGGAATTGACAAGACGTTGTATCTCTTCCCATCCTTTCTTGTTATCCTGAAATTGAGGATAGATCGTGAACACTGTGGCGATGTGTGGTGCAGAGTAAGTTGTGTTGAATGTTCTAACTATTGATCCGGGATCCCTATTCGCTGGGAGAGGGGAGAACTGAGTGTAGGTGGAGAATTGGAAGGAGACTAGCATGTGATGACCACCCACTATAATGGCAAAATATTTCTTACAATTAATGACAGTGGCCCTAGACGCTTCGCCATATGGAAAGAACTTACCGAATGAGAGGCTTGCTACAGTTATCAATGCGTTTTCAAAGAACTGTTTTTCCGCGAGATGGGGCCACCAGTGGATTTATTATGGAGTGTTTAAGTTATTTAGTTTTTTTGGTATATTATTTACTTCATTACAAGAATTTTTTTACTTTGGGAGTTTATAGTTTTTTTGAGTTTTAGTCCCATTGTAATAAATTTCATTTTTGTTCGCATCTTTCAGTTTTAAGTTCTTCAACATATGAGAAAATAATGAGATTATCGTAAACAACTCTACAAACCAGACCCAAAGGAACAACTAACAGACGCCCAAACCTCTAAAACACAAATAACCAACCCCCCAATCTACAAACCCTCAACTAAACACACCTCTCAAAAACCTATAACAATAATACGAAAAAAGATTCTCAAAGCCAAAACAAGAAACAAACATACACTATAAACATAAATAAACACAAAACTATTCTAAAACCAATACAACAAACTCTCAACCCATATTCTAACAAAAACACAAATTAAAAAACGAGAATAACTAACAAAAAAAACACCAGAAACACAAACCAACACAAAACATCCAAACCTATGCTATCTAACCCAAACTTCTAGAAAACACACAATATCTCCCCTAAATAAAAAAAAAAATCAAAAAAAAACCTCAACCCACAAAGAAAAACATAAAACACTCCGCTATTCTACACCCATACTAGCTATTAACACAATATACCCTAACTCAAACAAAAACGCGAACACCCTAACAAAAATACCTTAAAAGACCCACAACACACCTAACAAATAACAACCACCAACCACCCCCCCCCAATCCCGCACCCTCTACGCACCACCAACCAAAACCCCCCGCCATCATAATGCACCAACTCCCACCCCCCAAACCTACATCTCCCAATCACTCACTCTATACTGAGCCATTTGCGATCGCTACCAAACACTTATCCACAACACGTGCCCTGCGATTTACATTCCCGAAATCGCTTCCCACACCGTGAACCAAACAACACTCCACACATCTCGAACAGTCCTACTCCCAAGACAAGTCCGAAAAAATGTGGAACCCAATATATGTTCCTCAGTGTTTGTGATGATCCTCATTCATCTCCCCATCGACATGTTTAACGGAAATGAGTTGTCCGCGCAACGAAACGAGTCATTCGAACATTCTGCGCATCATTCTCAATTCTCCGAAGGTGATATGGTCTATGTGAATCCTCCAAAAGCAAGATGTACCCACGCTGGTGGGTACAGTGAGAAATAACGAGAATCACCGACGGTGGAGCAACTCGAGTGGACGAGTTCGATCGCCATATATCGTATACAGTAGAATACGACTTGACTCTCATTCTGCATACGACTACTCATCTAACCTGAATCCTAGGAACCTGACATCCCAAGTGCGCAAAGACATGTGAAAGAGTGACAGCTGAGCTTTGGCGCTATATCCGGACTCTTATATGATCTTAAAATCCGTTCTATGTTAGAGAAATTATGACATGACATATAAGTGAATAATGAATGAGTGAGTAATGTGTGCTTGTGCGTCGGACGCTGGTGGCGATCTGCACTATGTAACCTTTGTATCATTCTCCCTTTTCTTACTATTGGATGTTTCTAGACTGACTGGGCAGACGGTCTCCTGTACGGCGTGCAAACGATAGGAGAGGGAGAGATAACCGGAATTACCCTGTTTTCAGTTTCGACGGTATGTAATCATTTAACTACCATTGGGCGTGAGGTT